>CM050168.1:228273809-228681309 GCA_027410445.1 Discoglossus pictus | reverse complement strand
GAGAGAGAGTGGGGAAACACCAGAGAGAGAGAGAGAGACATTAGAGAGAGAGAGAGGGGGGAAAGACCAGAGAGAGAGAGAGAGAGAGAGGAAACACACCAGAGAGAGAGAGAGAGAGAGAGAGGAGAGGCACAAGAGAGAGAGGGGAGAGACACCAGAGAGAGGGAGGAGAGGCACCAAAGAGAGAGGGGGAGGCACCAGAGAGAGAGAAAGAGAGTGAAGAGACACCAAAGAAAGAGAGGAGAGACACCAGAGATAGAAAGGAGAGGCACCAGCGAGAGAGGGGGGAGAGACACCAGAGAGAGGGAGAGACACCAGAGAGAGAGAGAGGGGAGAGACACCAACGAGAGAGGGGAGCGGTACCAGAGAGAGAGAGGAGAGACACTAGAGAGAGAGAGAGAGAGAGAGAGAGAGGGGAGAGACACCAGAGAGAGAAAGGGGAGAGGCGCCAGAGAGAGAGGAGAGGCACCAGAGAGAGAGAGGGAAGGCACCAGAGAGAGGAGAGAGGCACCAGAGAGAGAGAGGAGAGACACCAGAGAGAGAGAGAGACCAGAGAGAGAGGGGGAGGGGGGAAACACACCAGAGAGAGAGAGAGGAGAGGCACCAGAGAGAGAAGGGAGAGACACCAGAGAGATAGAGAAGAGAGGCGCCAGAGAGAGAAGGGAGAGGCACTAGAGAGAGAGAGGAGAGGCACCAGAGAGAGAGAGAGGGGAGAGACACCAGAGAAAGAGAGAGAGTGGGGAAACAACAGAGAGAGAGAGAGACATTAGAGAGAGAGAGAGGGGGGAAAGACCAGAGAGAGAGAGAGAGAGAGGAAACACACCAGAGAGAGAGAGAGAGAGAGAGAGAGAGAGGAGAGGCACAAGAGAGAGAGGGGAGAGACACCAGAGAGAGAGGGGAGAGGCACCAAAGAGAGAGGGGGGAGGCACCAGAGAGAGAGAGAGAGTGAAGAGACACCAAAGAAAGAGAGGAGAGATACCAGAGATAGAAAGGAGAGGCACCAGCGAGAGAGAGGGGGGAGAGACACCAACGAGAGAGGGGAGCGGTACCAGAGAGAGAGCAGAGGCACCAGAGAGAGAGAGAGAGAGAGAGAGAGAGAGGAAAGGCACCAGAGAGAGAGAGAGGGGAGAGAGATACCAGAGAGAGAGAGGAGAGGCACCAGAGAGAGAGGGACACCAGAGAGAGAGGAGAGGCACCAGAGAGAGAGGGGAGAGACACCAGAGAGAGGAGTGGAAAGGCACAAGAGAGAGAGAGAGGGGAGAGACACCAAAGAGAGACAGGGGAGAGACACCAGAGAGAGAGAGAGAGGAGAGGCACCAGAAAGGAGAGGCACCAGAGAGAGTGAAGAGACACCAGAGAAAGAGAGGAGAGACACCAGAGATAGAAAGGAGAGGCACCAGCGAGAGAGAGGGGAGAGACACCAGAGAGAGGGAGAGATACCAGAGAGAGAGAGAGAGGAGAGACACCAACGAGAGAGGGGAGCGGTACCAGAGAGAGAGAGGAGAGACACAAGAGAGAGAGAGAGAGAGGGGAGACACCAGAGAGAGACAGAGGGGAAACACACCAGAGAGAGAGAGGAGAGGCACCAGAGAAATAGAGGGGAGAGATACCAGAAATAGAGAGGAGAGGCACCAGAGAGAAAGGGGAGAGACACCAGAGAGAGAGAGAGGAGAGGCACCAGAGAGAGAGAGGAGAGGCACCAGAGATAGAGAGAGAGGAGAGACACCAGAGAGAGGAGAGAGACACCAGAGAGAGAGAGAGAGGGGAGAGACACCAGAGAGAGGGGAGAGGCACCAGAGAGAGGAGAGACACCAGAGAGAGAGAGAGAGAGAGAGAGACCAGAGAGAGAGGGGGGGGGAACACACCAGAGAGAGAGAGGAGAGGCACCAGAGAGAGAAGGGAGAGACACCAGAGATAGAGAAGAGAGGTGCCAGAGAGAGAAGGGAGAGGCACTAGAGAGAGAGAGGAGAGGCACCAGAGAGAGAGAGAGAGGGGAGAGACACCAGAGAGAGAGAGGAGAGGCACCAAAGAGAGAGGCGGAGGCACCAGAAAGAGAGAGAGAGTGAAGAGACACCAAAGAAAGAGAGGAGAGACACCAGAGATAGAAAGGAGAGGCACCAGCGAGAGAGAGGGGAGAGACACCAGAGAGAGGGAGAGACACCAGAGAGAGAGAGGGGAGAGACACCAACGAGAGAGGCACTAGAGAGAGAGAGGGGAGAGACACCAGAGAGAGGGGGAGACACCAGAGAGAGAGAGGGGAGAGACACCAACGAGAGAGGGGAGCGGTACCAGAGAGAGAGAGGAGAGACACTAGAGAGAGAGAGAGAGAGAGAGAGAGAGGGGAGAGACACCAGAGAGAGAAAGGGGAGAGGCGCCAGAGAGAGAGGAGAGGCACCAGAGAGAGAGAGGAAAGGCACCAGAGAGAGGAGAGAGGCACCAGAGAGAGAGAGGAGAGACACCAGAGAGAGAGAGAGACCAGAGAGAGAGGGGGAGGGGGGAAACACACCAGAGAGAGAGAGAGGAGAGGCACCAGAGAGAGAAGGGAGAGACACCAGAGATAGAGAAGAGAGGCGCCAGAGAGAGAAGGGAGAGGCACTAGAGAGAGAGAGGAGAGGCACCAGAGAGAGAGAGAGGGGAGAGACACCAGAGAAAGAGAGAGAGTGGGGAAACAACAGAGAGAGAGAGAGACATTAGAGAGAGAGAGAGGGGGGAAACAACAGAGAGAGAGAGAGAGAGGAAACACACCAGAGAGAGAGAGAGAGAGAGGAGAGGCACAAGAGAAAGAGGGGAGAGACACCAGAGAGAGAGGGGAGAGGCACCAAAGAGAGAGGGGGGAGGCACCAGAGAGAGAGAGAGTGAAGAGACACCAAAGAAAGAGAGGAGAGATACCAGAGATAGAAAGGAGAGGCACCAGCGAGAGAGAGGGGGGAGAGACACCAACGAGAGAGGGGAGCGGTACCAGAGAGAGAGCAGAGGCACCAGAGAGAGAGAGAGAGAGAGAGAGAGAGAGAGGAAAGGCACCAGAGAGAGAGAGGGGAGAGAGATACCAGAGAGAGAGAGGAGAGGCACCAGAGAGAGAGGGACACCAGAGAGAGAGGAGAGGCACCAGAGAGAGAGGGGAGAGACACCAGAGAGAGGAGTGGAGAGGCACAAGAGAGAGAGAGAGGGGAGAGACACCAAAGAGAGACAGGGGAGAGACACCAGAGAGAGAGAGAGAGGAGAGGCACCAGAAAGGAGAGGCACCAGAGAGAGTGAAGAGACACCAGAGAAAGAGAGGAGAGACACCAGAGATAGAAAGGAGAGGCACCAGCGAGAGAGAGGGGAGAGACACCAGAGAGAGGGAGAGATACCAGAGAGAGAGAGAGAGGAGAGACACCAACGAGAGAGGGGAGCGGTACCAGAGAGAGAGAGGAGAGACACAAGAGAGAGAGAGAGAGAGGGGAGACACCAGAGAGAGACAGAGGGGAAACACACCAGAGAGAGAGAGGAGAGGCACCAGAGAAATAGAGGGGAGAGATACCAGAAATAGAGAGGAGAGGCACCAGAGAGAAAGGGGAGAGACACCAGAGAGAGAGAGAGGAGAGGCACCAGAGAGAGAGAGGAGAGGCACCAGAGATAGAGAGAGAGGAGAGACACCAGAGAGAGGAGAGAGACACCAGAGAGAGAGAGAGAGGGGAGAGACACCAGAGAGAGGGGAGAGGCACCAGAGAGAGGAGAGACACCAGAGAGAGAGAGAGAGAGACCAGAGAGAGGGGGGGGGGAACACACCAGAGAGAGAGAGGAGAGGCACCAGAGAGAGAAGGGAGAGACACCAGAGATAGAGAAGAGAGGTGCCAGAGAGAGAAGGGAGAGGCACTAGAGAGAGAGAGGAGAGGCACCAGAGAGAGAGAGAGGGGAGAGACACCAGAGAGAGAGAGGAGAGGCACCAAAGAGAGAGGCGGAGGCACCAGAGAGAGAGAGAGAGTGAAGAGACACCAAAGAAAGAGAGGAGAGACACTAGAGATAGAAAGGAGAGGCACCAGCGAGAGAGAGGGGAGAGACACCAGAGAGAGGGAGAGACACCAGAGAGAGAGAGGGGAGAGACACCAACGAGAGAGGCACTAGAGAGAGAGAGGAGAGGCACCAGAGAGAGAGAGAGGAGAGAGACACCAGAGAAAGAGAGAGAGTGGGGAAACACCAGAGAGAGAGAGAGAGAGACATTAGAGAGAGAGAGAGGGGGAAAGACCAGAGAGAGAGAGAGAGGAAACACACCAGAGAGAGAGAGAGAGAGGAGAGGCACAAGAGAGAGAGGGGAGAGACACCAGAGAGAGAGAGGAGAGGCACCAAAGAGAGAGGGGGAGGCACCAGAGAGAGAGAGAGAGAGTGAAGAGACACCAAAGAAAGAGAGGAGAGACACCAGAGATAGAAAGGAGAGGCACCAGCGAGAGAGAGGGGAGAGACACCAGAGAGAGGGAGAGACACCAACGAGAGAGGGGAGCACTACCAGAGAGAGAGAGGAGAGACACTAGAGAGAGAGAGAGAGAGAGAGAGAGAGAGAGGGGGGAGACACCAGAGAGAGACAGAGGGGAAACACACCAGAGAGAGAGAGGAGAGGCACCAGAGAAATAGAGGGGAGAGATACCAGAGATAGAGAGGAGAGGCACCAGAGAGAAAGGGGAGAGACACCAGAGAGAGAGAGAGGGGAGAGACACCAGAGAGAGGGCAGAGGCACCAGAGAGAGAGAGGAGCGACACCAGAGTGAGAGAGAGAGAGACCAGAGAGAGAGGGGGGGGGGGAACACACCAGAGAGAGAGAGGAGAGGCACCAGAGAGAGAAGGGAGAGACACCAAAGATAGAGAAGATAGGCGCCAGAGAGAGAAGGGAGAGGCACTAGAGAGAGAGGAGAGGCACCAGAGAGAGAGAGAGAGGGGAGAGACACCAGAGAAAGAGAGAGAGTGGGGAAACACCAGAGAGAGAGAGAGACATTAGAGAGGGAGAGAGGGGGGAAACACCAGAGAGAGAGAGAGGAAACACACCAGAGAGAGAGAGAGAGAGGAGAGGCACAAGAGAGAGAGGGGAGAGACACCAGAGAGAGAGAGGAGAGACACCAAAGAGAGAGGGGGGAGACACCAGAGACAGAGAGAGAGAGACACACCAGAGAGAGGGGGGGAGACACCAGAGAGAGAGAGACACCAGAGAGAGAGAAAGAGGGGAAACACACCATAGAGAGAGAGGAGAGTCACCAGAGAGAGAGGGGAGAGACACCAGAGAGAGAGAGAGGAGAGGCACCAGAGAGAGATAGAAGAGAGGCACCAGAGAGAGATAGAAAGAGAGAGAGAGAGAGGAGAGGTACGAGAGAGAGAGACAGTACTGGGAGACACAGGATAGAGAGAGAGACAGTAGTGGCAGACACAGGATGGAGAGCGGGATACAGTACTGGGAGACACAGGATGGAGAGAGGGGCAGTACTGGGAAACAAAGGATGGAGAGAGAGGCAGTACTGGGAGACACAGGATGGAGAGAGAGAGAGAGACAGTACTGGGAGACACAGGATGGAGAGAGAGACAGTAGTGGGAGACATAGGATGGAGAGAGAGACAATACTGGGAGACACAGGATGGAGAAAGAGACAGTCCTGGGAGACACCGAATGGAGAGAGAGGCAAGGCCTTACTGAGAGACAAAGAATGGAGAGAGACGCAGTGCTGGGAGACGCAGGATGGAGAGAGAGGCAGTAGTGGGAAACACAGGATGGAGAAAGAGGCAGTACTGGGACAGACAGGATGGAGATAGAGACAGTAGTGGGAAACACAGGATGGAGAAAGAGGCAGTACTGGGACAGACAGGATGGAGATAGAGACAGTACTGGCAGACACAGGATGGAGAGAGAGACAGGACTGGGAAACGCAGGATGGAGAGAGAGGCAGTACTGGGAGACACAGGATGGCAAGAGAGACAGTACTGGCAGACACAGGATGGAGAGAGAGGCAGTACTGGGAGAAACAGGATGGAGAGAGAGACAGTAATGGGAGAAACAGGGTGGAGAGAGAAGCAGTACTGGGAGAAACAGGATGGAAAGAGGCAGTACTGGGAGACACAGGATGGAGAAAGAGACAGTACTGGGAGAGAAAGGATGGACAAAGAGACAGGACTGGGAGACACAGGATGGAGAGAGAAGTAGTACTGGGAGACACAGGATGGAGAGAGAGACAGTACTGGGAGACACAGGATGGAGAGAGAGACAGTACTGGGAGACACAGGATCGAAAGAGAGACGGTACTTAGAGACAAAGGATGGAATGAGAGGCAGTACTGAAAGACAAAAGATGGAATGAGAGGCAGTACTGGAAGACAAAGGATGGAGAGAGAGGCAGGACTGGGGGACACAGGGTGGAGAGAGAGGCAGTACTGGGAGACAAATGATGGAGAGAGAGGCAGTACCGGCGAGACAAAGGATGGAGAGAGTGGCAGTACCGGCGAGACAAAGGATGGAGAGAGAAGAAGTATTGGGAGACAAAGAATGGAGAGAGAGGCAGTTCTAGGAGTAAAAGGATGGATAGAGAGACTGTACTAGTAGACACAGGTGGAGAGAGAAACACTATTTGTAGACACAGGATGGAGAAAGAGGTAATACTGGGAGACAAAGGATGGAGAGAGAGGCAGTACTGGGAGACAAAGGATGGAGAGAGAGGCAGTACTGGGAGACAAAGAGTGGAGAGAGAGGCAGTAGTGGGAGACACAGGATGGAGAGAGAGGAAGTACTGGGAGACAAAGGATGGAGAGACAGTACTGGGAGAAACAGGATGGAGAAAGAGGCAGTACTGGGTGAAACAGGATAGAGAGAGGCAGTACTGAGAGACAGAGGATGGAGAGAGATGCAGTACTGGGAGACACAGGATGGAGGAAGTGGCAGTACTGGTAGAAACAGGATGGAGAGAGAGGCAGTACTGGGAGACAATGGATGGAGAGAGAGGCAGTACTGGGAGACACAGGATAGAGGAAGAGGCAGTACTGGGAGAAACAGGATGGAGAGAGAGGCAGTACTGGGAGAAAAAGCGTGGAGAGAGAGGCAGTAGTGGGAGACAAAGGATGGAGGGAGAGACAGTACTGGGAGACTCAGGACGGAGAGAAAGGCAGTACTGGGAGACACAGGATGGAGAGAGAGACAGTACTGGGAGACACAGGATGGAGAGAGAGGCAGTACTGGGAGACACAGGATGGAGAGAGAGATAGTACTGGGAGACACAGGATGGAGAGAGAGGCAGTACTGGGAGACACAGGATGGAGAGAGAGACAGTACTGGGAGACACAGAATGGAGAGAGAGGCAGTACTGGGAGACACAGGATGGAGGGTGAGGCAGTACTGGGAGACGCAGGATGGAGAGAGAGACAGTAGTGGGAGACAAAGGATGGAGAGAGAGGCAGCACTGGGAGACACAGGATGGAGAGAGAAGCCGTATTGGGAGAGAAAGAATGGAGAGAGGCAGTATTGGGAGACACAGATTGGAGAGAGAGACAGTACTGGGATACACAGGACAGAGAGAGAGACAGTCCCTGGAGACACAGAATGGAGACAGAGGCAGTACCTGGAGACAAAGAATGGAGAGAGAGGTAGTACTGGAAGACACAGGATGGAGACAGACAGTAGTGGCAGACACAGGATGGAGAGAGAGAGACAGTACTGGGAGACACAGGATGGCAAGAGACACAGTACTGGCAGACACAGGATGGCAAGAGACACAGTACTGGCAGACACAGGGTGGAGAGACAGACCGTACTGGGAGACATAGGATGGAGGAAGAGACAGTACTGGGAGACACAGGATTGAGAATGAGGCAGTGCTGGGAGACACAGGGTGTTGAGAGGCAGTACTGGGAGACACAGGATGGAGAAGAGACAGTACTGGGAGACAAAGGATGGAGAGAGAGACAGTACTGGGAGACACAGGATGGAGGAAGAGGCAGTCCCAGGAGACACAGGATGGAGAAAGAGGCAGTACTGGGGGACACAGGATGGAGAAAGAGACAGGACTGGGAGACACAGAATGGAGAGAGAGGCAGTACTAGGAGACACAGGATGGAGAAAGAGACAGGACTGGGAGACACAGAATGGAGAAAGAGGCAGTACTGGGAGACACAGGATGGAGAAAGAGACAGTACTGGGAGACACAGAATGGTGAGAGAGGCAGTACCGGGAGACACAGGATGGAGAGAGAGACAGTACTGGGAGACATAGGATGGAGGAAGAGACAGTACTGGGAGACACAGGATGGAGAAAGAGACAGTACTGGGAGACACAGGATGGAGAAAGAGGCAGTACCGGGAGACACAGAATGGTGAGAGAGGCAGTACCGGGAGACACAGGATGAAGAGAGAGACAGTACTGGGAGACACAGGATGGAGAAAGAGACAGGACTGGGAGACACAGGATGGAGAAAGAGACAGTACTGGGAGACACAGAATGGTGAGAGAGGCAGTACCGGGAGACACAGGATGGAGAGAGAGACAGTACTGGGAGACATAGGATGGAGGAAGAAACAGTACTGGGAGACACAGGATGGAGAAAGAGACAGTACTGGGAGACACAGGATGGAGAGAGAGGCAGTACTGGGAGACACACGATGGAGAAAGAGGCAGTACTGGGAGACACAGGATGGAGAAAGAGACAATACTGGGAGACACAGAATGGAGAGAGAGGCAGTACCGGGAGACACAGGATGGCAAGAGAGACAGTCCCGGGAGACACAGAATGGAGAGAGAGGCAGTACTGGCAGACACATGATGGAGAGAGAGACAGTACTGGGAGACACATGATGGAGAGAGAGACAGTACTGGGAGACACACGATGGAGAAAGAGACAGTCCCGGGAGACACATAATGGAGAGAGAGGCAGTACTGGCAGACACAGGATGGAGAGATAGACAGTACTGGGAGAGACAGGATGGAGAGACACAAGATGGAGAGAGAGACAGGACTTACAGACACAGAATGGAAAAGAGAGACAGGACTCAGAGAGACATGATGGAGAGAGAGACAGGACTTGCAGACACAGGATGGAGAAATAGACAGTACTGGGAGACACATGATGGAGAGAGAGACAGTACTGGGAGAAACAGGATGAAGAAAGAGACAGTCCCGGGAGACACATAATGGAGAGAGAGGCAGTACTGGGAGACACAGGATGGCAAGAGAGACAGTCCCGGAAGACAAAGAATGGAGAGTGAGGCAGTACCGGCAGACACAGGATGGAGAGAGAGATAGGACTGGGAGACACAGTATGGAGAGAGAGAGAGGACTGGGAAACATAGGATGAAGAGAGAGATAGGACTGGGATGCATAGGATGGAGAAATACAGGACCGGGAGACACAGGATGGGGAGAGAGACAGGACTGGGATACACAGGATGGGGAGAGAGGACTGGGAGACACAGGATGGAGAGAGAGAGACAGAACTGGGAGACAGAGGATGGAGAGAGAGATAGGACTGGGAGACACAGCATGGAGAGAGAGAGAGGACTGGGAAACATAGGATGAAGAGAGAGATAGGACTGGGATGCATAGGATGGAGAGAGACAGGACCGGGAGACACAGGATGGGGAGAGAGACAGGACTGGGATACATAGGATGGACAGAGAGTGAGGACTGGGAGAGATAGGATGGAGCGAGAAACAGGACTGAGAGACATAGGATGGAGAGAGAGACAGAACTGGGAGACGCAGGATGGAGAGAGAGATAGGACTGAGAGACACAGGATGGAGAGAGAGATAGGACTGGGAGACACAGCATGGAGAGAGAGACAGGACTGGGATACAGTGGATATAAAAAGTCTGCACACCCCTGTTAAAATGTCAGGTTTCTGTGCTGTAAAAAAATTAGACAAAGATAAATCATTTCAGTACTTTTTCCACCTTTAATGTGACCTATAAACTGTACAACTCAATTAAAAAACAAACTGAAATCTTTTAGGTGGAGGGAAGAAAAAAATAAAAAAATAATGTGGTTGCATAAGTCTGCACACCCTCTTATAACTGGGGATGTAGCTGTGTTCAGAATCAAGCAATCAAATTCCAAATTGTGTTAAATAGGAGTCAGCATACACCTGCCATCATTTAAAGTGCCTCTGATTAACCCCAAATAAAGTTCAGCTGCTCTAGTTGGTCTTTTTCTGAAATTTTATAAATCGCATCCCACAGTGAAAGCCATGGTCCACAGAAAGCTTCCAAAGCATCAGAGGGATCTCATTGTTAAAAGGTATCAGTCAGGAGAAGGGTACAAAAGAATTTCCAAGGCATTAGATATACCATGGAACACAGTCATTATCAAGTGGAGAAAATATGGCACAACAGTGGCATTACCAAGAACTGGAGCTCCATCCAAAATTGATGAAAAGACAAGAAGAAAACTGGTCTGGGAGGCTACCAAGAGGCCTACAGCAACATTAAAGGAGCTGCAGGAATATCTGGCAAGTACTGGCTCTGTGGTACATGTGACAACAATCTCCTGTATTCTTGATATGTCTGGGCTATGGGGTAGAGTGGCAAGACGAAAGCCTTTTCTTAAGAAGAAAAACATCCAAGCCAGGCTATATTTTGCAAAAACACATCTGAAGTCTCCCAAAAGCATGTGGGAAAAGGTGTTATGGTCTGATGAAGCCAAGGTTGAACTTTTTGGCCATAATTCCAAAAGATATGTTTGGCGCAAAAACAACACTGCACATCACCAAAAGAACACCATACCCACAGTGAAGCATGGTGGTGGCAGCATCATGCTTTGGGGCTGTTTTTCTTCAGCTGGATCTGGGGCCTTAGTTAAGATAGAGGTAATTATGAACAGTTCCAAATACCAGTCAATATTGGCACAAAACCTTCAGGCTTCTGCTAAAAAGCTGAACATGAAGAGGAACTTCATCTTTCAGCATGACAACGACCCAAAGCATACATCCAAATCAACAAAGGAATGGCTTCACCAGAAGAAGATTAAAGTTTTGGAATGGCCCAGCCAGAGCCCAGACCTGAATCCGCTGGAAAATCTGTGGGGTGATCTGAAGAGGGCTGTGCACAGGAGATGCCCTCGCAATCTGACAGATTTGGAGTGTTTTTGCAAAGAAGAGTGGGCAAATCTTGCCAAGTCAAAATGTGCCATGCTGATAGACTCATACCCAAAAAGGCCGAGTGCTGTAATAAAATCAAAAGGTGCTTCAACAAAGTATTAGTTTAAGAGTGTGCATACTTATGCAACCATATTATTTTATTTTTATATTTTTTCTTCCCTCTACCTAAAAGATTTCAGTTTGTTTTTTTAACTGAGTTGTACAGTTTATAGGTCACATTAAAGGTGAAAAAAAGTTCTGAAGAGATTTATCTTTGTCTTGTTTTTTTACAGCACAGAAACCTGACATTTTAACAGGGGTGTGTAGACTTTTTATATCCACTGTACATAGGATGGAGAGAGAGACAGGACCGGGAGACACAGGATGAAGAGAGAGAGAGAGAGAGAGAGAGAGAGAGAGAGAGAGAGGACTGGGAGAGATAGGATGGGGAGAGAGACAGGACTGGGATACATAGGATGAAGAGAGAGAGAGAGAGAGAGAGAGAGAGGACTGGGAGAGATAGGATGGAGCAAGAAACAGGACTGAGAGACATAGGATGGAGAGAGAGATAGGACAGAAAGACACAGGATGGAGAGAGAGACAGGATTAGGAGACACAGGATGGAGAGAGAGAGATGAGAAAGTTGGGGGTGGGAGAAAGGACTGGGTGTTAGAGACTAGAGGGGAAATTAGTGGGGAAAGGGAGGAAAAGATTAGGTTGTTTGAGATGAGAGGATGATGTAAAGAGAGGGGGCAGAATTGGGGTGGGGGTGAGAGGCAGCTCTGGAATTGAGAAATAAGGAGAGAGACACAGGAGTAGTTAATAGTTCAATTACCACAATGCAATTTAATATATATTTCTGCATAAATAGGCAGTGAAAATGTCGCTGTGATGCTTCTGTTGGTCCCTGGAGGCATCCACTGTCTTGGTGACGTTTGTGGACATTATAGGGGCATTTATATTTCTTCAGGACAGGGCTTGCACTTATTGTTGAAACAACCTGCTTCTGATCATGTGTGGTTAAGGTTAAGTTAGGTGACAAATTCAAAAGGATCCAACAGCAAAATCCCAGCTCCCCCATCCCAGAGACACACGTAAAATCATGGACACCATGTATTATGTATGAACACAGATAGATTCCACAAGCCAGGGCACATAAATAAAGGCCAAGACGTTTTTAAAGATTATCACATACAGCAGTGGAGGGGGAGGGAGACACACAAAGAAAGGGAATTAATACAATGTGACAATTAAATATCACTAAATATTACTAAATGTCATCGTTGTAACAAACATTCATTTCACTTAATTCAAATCTTTATTTCTAAAAAATGGATATGGTATCAAATATGGTTTAATAAATGGCAAAAACACCGGAATAATGTACATTTTAGAGATTCAACAGAATGACTGATAAAGTAGTTTAATAGATCAGGTAAACATCAACATTCATTACCTAGTAAACCATGAGTTGTTGGGTCCATTGTCTTGTGTGCAGTCACCCCTGTCTGAGCATGTTGAGTCTTTTTTGAGCAGATGATGCACTCAAGACAATGGACCCAGTGGCTCATGGGCTAATTAATTAATGGCAATGATCTATTTTCAACAAAAATAAGAATCGTTGTGTATGGGATCAGAAAGGCTGGGTGGCAGTTCAAAATGGCAAGCTTCAATGTTAGTTCACTGTAGGAAAATGAGACAGCTTCTAATCAGACATATATAATTAACAATCATTAGGGTAAATATTAACATTAATATTATTTGTTATTGTTGAAATATTCACAGACTTTTGGGCTACTATATTAAGAAAAAGAAACATGTATGTAACAGACTAACAAAATGAGGTGCTAGGTAAGTCATGTACATAAAACCATTTAAACAATTCTTATTTTTTAACCTTAAGCACTTTGTGACTGCTTGGAGCTCAAGGGTGTGTACTAATCTAATGGAGAGTGGAGGTAGTGGTGGAGGGGGAGATGGAGGGGGGATTGGTATTACTGGACCTTTCACCCCTAACCTCTTCCTCCACACATGCTCAGGAGACAGCTCACAACAATGACTGCAAGATATGCAGGAAAGTATACAACCCTTTCACACATACAGCCTTACCCTAAGTATCATGGATGCCTCTAGGATCCAGCAAAGGCATAAACATGTAATCCTTTTTTGCAATGAAAATCTGACTACAGTATATCACTTTTTTCTTCTTAATGATTTTTTTCAAACAAATATATTTTCTATCATTATTTTGCCCGCTATCAAATCTCGTTCTTCTCAAGAATACACTGATATCATGGGACTACAACTATGGCATCGGGGAGTCTCCAGTAAAATAACACTGGAAGGCAACTGAATTCCATCATTTTTATGAGAAAATATTTTTTCCTTTTTTTAGGCAAATTCAATAACTTGTCCTGATATCAATGGAATCACACACAATAAAACACAATTCTAAGAAGACTTTTGTAACCACACATTAATTTAATTATATATTTCTAATCATAGGTTGTCTTCATCACTCATGTACGGACGTCACTGCCAATGTTGAATTCCATGAATATGAATTTAATTGATTAATAATATGCCTCCTTAGGTTTATAGCTAATTTATATTCCACAGCCTGCCATGATTTTTTTTTATTATGCTTTATAATCAATTCATAATTAAAAGGTCACTAGCCCCAGGATTAATGATGTGAAATTATATTAAAACATGTTTTATGCTATTTTATTGTTATTTGGGCTGGGAGCTGGTTTTTATACTAGTAGAAGGAGGGTAGGTTGTTATAATTGACAGTCTAGATCAAGGGTGGGGAAGTTCGGTCCTGGAGTGTCACACACCGGCCTGGATTTGAGGATATCCATGTGAGTCAAACAGGATGACCGAAGAAGCGATTGGCTCACCCTTACTCAAGAGGAAAATTCTCAACTCCAGGCCTGTGTGCAGCCCTCCAGGCACTGAACCTGCCTACCCCTGGCCTAGATGGACATATCCCTGTTACTCTAGAAATGACGATAGCACAGAACCTTATAATACTAGATAGAGGATAGGAAAAGTCCTTTTTACTAGGGCACATCTATTTCACAATCTCATAAAAGAGAGTAAGTTCCTTAAAACGTAACTTTCCTTAAAATGTTCCATTAAAACTTGATAATAAAGTACACTGCGAAAGAAATTCATTTTCAAGAATTTCTTATAACCACTATATCTTGTTTCTGTAGCACAGAACATTGTCACATGTAGTGAACCTCTTGTGAATAGAGATATTTATTGCCCTCTATACCCATGTACTTCCTGGTATATACATTCCTTACATATTTACTTGTCTTGTTCCTGTTTCATTTACTATTCTTTGCTCTTGAACTTTGACCCGTGCTTGGGCTCTTTAAATATGAGCTAGTTATTTTCAATTATACATTGATCATTAATAAAATTCCTCCTTAATAATTTATAATAGCAATGGTTAATATTAAGTTAATTGTCAAAGGTTAAAGGATCTGCCTCCAGTTGTGTATCTCCACCATGATAAGGCCATTAAGGGGAGGTAAGAGACAAGTAAGATAATAAACAATCTGCCCCAACAGCACAAATTTGTGAAACCATGTAATACACAAGTCTCCAGCCAATGGAGATCATTGCGTTGGCATGACATTGTGTCTAAAAATGTAGCGTTCTGCCTGCTAGCTAGACAAAGCTACTTCCCCCAATTGACCTTATTGTGGGTGGAGACTAGCTGCTGCTGAGTTTGAATTTTGACAGTATGTTTAATACTGATTACTTTTCAATATATGCATTGGTTTCAAATGAATGTTACCTGTCTGTGTGCTGGGTCTCTCTCCATCTCCCTCTTATCAGGTGACTTGCGTTGTTTGTCTGGAAGCCATTGCAATCAATCTGTAATTATTTAGTAGTTGTGACTTACCTCCCCCATTCTTGTGTGGTATGTGTCACCATGCCTTCACATGAAGTCAGTGTGTTTTGCCTGATTTTCTAAACAATAGCTAATTAACCAGATGGAATGAATGGCTAAGTCCCAATCATTGAATAGGTAAATAGCTACCAGGCCAACAGAATGAGTGTAAGTGGCCAAATGGAACTGGATACAGATCCAGCACCCCAGGCAGGCAAATACTCATTTTAAAACCATTTTTGTTTAAAGATCATTGTAGACTTTATAAACACACATTCCTTGAACTATCAAGTGGTGAAATAGAAACCTGAAGCTTACACCGGCTCTTGATGTGTAAAGCACAAGGTGAACAGATATATAAAATGAGTAAAGAACTCTTTGGGTGTCTCAGAAAGTAGCCAGTCAAGGAAGATAATTTGGAAAGTAAGACACACAAGGTAATTAGCAATTACTCCTATGCATCTTCATTTCTTATCCAGGGTGAGTGATAAGCATATACATGTATTTGTCTCAAAGGACCACAAAAGTTACTCAGAGGTTGCAAAATCATAGGGGAAATATGTTTACATTTTTAAAACTGATAAAGAATTGACTAAGATATTATTATTTTAGTTTAGCTTTTAAAGCTGTCCGACAAGAATCTGCATAAATAATAAGGCTGGAGTCTGTACATGTTACACATTGTATTATAGATTTACACTGCATCTAAAAGCAGATTGTGGTGGTGCAGTGGTAAGTGTTTGGTTTTAAAGTTGTTTTTCATTGGTAAGCCATAGCTTTGATTCCCCTACTTTCCACTTGTTTTTTGTTTAACTAATGTACTTATTTGTCACTAATATAGTTTGTAAAGTGTGTGTAACGCTTCAGTGGGAGCTCACTTCACAAACCGTACATGCAGCAATGCGCACCGCAAGGCTTGCTCAAAGTGCGGCGCTAGAGAGGGGGAAAGGGAGAAAGAGACAGAGGGAGAAAGGGACACAGGGGAGGGAGGACTTGGGGGGGAAGAGACAGGTGGGTAGAGGGGGAAAGAGACACAGGGGAGGGAGGAGGGGGGAAGAGATACAGGGAAGGGAGAGGGGGAAGAGACAAAGAGGAGGGAGAGGGGCAAAGAGATACAGGGAAGGGAGAGGGGGAAGAGACAAAGAGGAGGGAGAGGCGGAAGAGTCACAGGGGAGGAAGAGGGGGAAAGAGACACAGGGGATGGAGAGGGCAGGAAAGAGACACAGGAGAGGGAGAGGAGGGAAAGGGACACAGGGAACGGAGAGGGGGGAAGAGACACAGGGGAGGGAGATGGGGGAAGAGACAAAAGAGGAGAGAGAGGGGGGAGAGCCACAGGGGAGAGAGAGGGGGAGAAAGAGACACAGGGGAGGGAGAGGGCGGGAAAGAGACACAGGGAAGGGGCTGGGAGACACATGTAATATTACACCGTCATTTATGATGGGTAAATGACTAGTTATATTAATTGTATGTGTGTTAATAAAAACACTATTCAGTTAAAAAAAATCAAGTGCAAGACATCGATTTAGAACCAATGACTTACCAATGAAAACATTTTATGAAACAACACACTTTTCTAAATTACATATTTTTGATTTTTAATCAGGAAAAAAAATCATATTTTTGATTTTTAATCAGGAAAAAAAAAATCAGTCGCTGTGGGGATTCGAACGCAAGACCAGAGCTCATTACTCATTCAGGCAACAAAGTGAAATAGCCTGACTTCAAGTGATCTCAATTCCATGAATTCAGCATTAGTTTTAAAAAGGAAAACACTTTTTCCACATGCTTTTTTCACCCTCTATCTAATAGTGCAGAACACTTGTAGGGATTTTTAAAGAACTGCCGAAAAAGTGTCAGCTGATTCTTAAAATATTCCATCACACACTTTATTGGGAAAAATACAAAATAATTTAGAAACGCTAGTGCAAAATTCAGCTAGAATGCTGCTGTCTTGTGTCTCTTGCAGGTGATTCCTGAGATGTCCATAAGGATTATTTTCTGTACATTGATATAATAGACAGTATAGATGGACCTATTATTTGTATTGTCCCAGTGATATATTGCCACTGATTACACCCCCTCCCATGACACAAACCTCTGCAATGCAGGGTGTGCTCTGGAGAGAATTTAATGCAGAAATGAAACAAACTGTTACAATTGTGAGTCACAGCTGTATTCCAGCAATTTAGATTCCACCACTGAAATTTTAACAGTGAAAAAAACAACAAAAAACATATATATATATCCTCATCTAGAGCCGCAAAATATTATTCTGTAATCTAGTAAATCTGGTGGCCAGAGGGTGGGTAGATAGATAGATAGATAGAATTAAATTAAAGAAGCAATTATTAAATCCTTCTTATATATTCATTAAATATTAGCAAATAATATTTTTTTCTGTGTAATTTGACATTGTTTATAGTTTGGTGCCCAGGGCTGCTGTGTAGGTTGAGCCTGTGGTTGGGCTGGCCATGAGTGCTTGACCAAAAGCCCCTCAAACATGGCCACTAGTCACTGATAAGAGGTTACAAGGTCAGCTCCTGGTGTAATGTGTGAGGATCCCCTGCTAGTAACCATACAATATGATGTAGGAGTGTAGGACAGGAGGGTCCAACAGCAACTGGTCATTAATGGAATATACCGTCAGGGGCTACTAAATATTTAAATAAATAAAGTATAATAATAATAGTAATAATTAATACAAAAAATGTACTTCTTTACCAAACTTTTGCTCTTAACTGTCCCAGCTTTTTCTCTTTCGGAGGGATCGTCTCTCCCTGTCCCAGCTGTCTCTCTTTTGGAGGAATTGTATCTCCCTGTCCCAGCTGTCTCTATTTTGGAGAGATCATCTCTCCATGTCCCAACTGTTTCTATTTTGGGAGGGATCGCCTCTCCCTGTCCAAACTGTTTCTCTTTTGGAGGGATCGTCTCTACCTGTCCAAACTGTTTCTCTTTTGGAGGGATCGCCTCTCCCTCTCCCAACTTTTTCTGTTTTGGAGGGATCGCCTCTCCCTCTCCCAACTTTTTCTGTTTTGGAGGAATCGCCTCCCCCAGTTCAAACTTTTTCCTTTTTGGAGGGATCACCTCTCCCAGTCCAAACTGTTTCTATTTTGGAGGGTTCGCCTCTCCCAGTCCAAACTGTTTCTCTTTGGGGGGGATCGTCTCTACCTGTCCCAGCTGTCTCTCTTTTGGAGGGATCATCTCCCTGTCCCAGCTGTCTCTTCTTTGGATAGATCGTCTCTCCCTGTCCCAGCTGTATCTATTTTGGAGGGATCGCCTCTCCCTGTCCAACATTTTTCTGTTTTGGAGGGATCGCCTCTCCGTGTCCCAGTTTTTTTCTCTTTTGGAGGGATCGCCTCTCCCAGTCCAAACTGTTTCTCTTTTGGAGGGATCGTCTCTACCTGTCCCAGCTGTCTCTCTTTTGGAGGGATCGTCTCTCCCTGTCCCAGCTGTCTCTATTTTGGAGAGATCGCCTCTCCCAGTCCAAATTGTTTCTCTTTTGGAGGGATCGTCTCTACCTGTCCCAGCTGTCTCTATTTTGGAGAGATCGTCTCTCCCTGTCCCAGCTGTTTCTATTTTGGAGGGATCGCCTCTCCCTGTCCAACATTTTTCTGTTTTGGAGGGATCGCCTCTCTGTGTCCCAGTTTTTTCTCTTTTGGAGGGATCGCCTCTCCCAGTCCAAACTGTTTCTCTTTTGGAGGGATCGCCTCTCCCTGTCCAATTTTTTTCTGTTTTGGAGGGATCGCCTCTCCCTGTCCCAACTTTTTCTGTTTTGGAGGGATCGCCTCCCCCAGTTCAAACTTTTTCCCTTTTGGAGGGATCACCTCTCCCAGTCCAAACTGTTTCTATTTTGGAGGGATCGCCTCTCCCTGTCCAAATTTTTTGTTTTGGATGGATCGCCTCTCCCTGTCCCAACTTTTTCTGTTTTGGAGGGATCGCCTCTCCCTGTCCAAAATGTTTTTGTTTTTGAGGGATCGCCTCTCTCTGTCGCAGCTTTTTCTCTTTTGGAGAGATCGCCTCTCCCTGTCCCAGCTGTCTCTATTTTGGAGGGATCGCCTCTCCCACTCCAAACTGTTTCTCTTTTGGAGGGATCGTCTCTCCCTGTCCCAGCTGTCTCTATTTTGGAGAGATCGCCTCTCCCTGCCCCAGCTTTTTCTCTTTCGGAGGGATCGCCTCTCCCAGTCCCAACTGTTTCTCTTTTGGAGGGATCGTCTCTCCCTGTCCCAGCTGTCTCTATTTTGGAGGGATCGTCTCTACCTGTCCCATGCTGTCTCACTTTTGGAGGGATCGTCTCTACCTGTCCCAGCTGTCTCTCTTTTGGAGGAATTGTCTCTCCCTGTCCCAGCTGTCTCTATTTTGGAGAGATCGTCTCTCCCTGTCCCAGCTGTTTCTATTTTGGAGGGATCGCCTCTCCCTGTCCCAACTTTTTCTGTTTTGGAGGGATCGTCTCTCCCTGTCCCAGCTTTTTCTCTTTCGGAGGGATCGCCTCTCCCAGTCCTAACTTTTTCTCTTTCGGAGGGATCGCCTCTCCCAGTCCAATTTTTTTCTGTTTTGGAGGGATCGCCTCTCCCTGTCCCAACTTTTTCTGTTTTGGAGGGATCGTCTCTCCCTGTCCCAGCTTTTTCTCTTTCGGAGGGATTGCCTCTCCCTGTCCTAACTTTTTCTCTTTCGGAGGGATCGCCTCTCCCAGTCCAATCTTTTTCTCTTTTTGAGGGATCGTCTCTCCCTGTGCCAGCTGTCTCTATTTTGGAGGGATCGTCTCTCCCTGTCCCAGCTGTCTCTATTTTGGAGGGATTGTCTCTCCCTGTCGCAACCTTTTCTCTTTTGGAGGGATTGTCTCTCCCTGACACATCTGTCTCTATTTTGGAGGGATTGTCTCTCCCTGCCCCAGCTGTCTCTATTTTGGAGGGATTGTCTCTCCCTGTCCCAGCTGTCGCTTTTGGAGGGATCGTCTCTCCCTGCTTTTTCTCTTTTGGAGCGATTATCTCTCCCTGTCCTAGCTGTCTCTCTTTTGGAGGGATTGTCTATCCCTGTCCTAGCTGTCTCTCTTTTGGAGGGATTGTCTATCCCTGTCCCAGCTGTCTCTATTTTGAAGGATACCCTTTCCTTCTCCCAGCTGTCTCTTGTTTGAAGGAAAGTCCCACGTTCTCCGGCCCTGTCCATGTCTGGAGGGTCAGATCTATAATAAATATGTGTATATTGAGGAGTGACACATACTGAGGGTGGGTGTCTCTAAAGCTTGGTTTATTCTTGTAGACTGTAAAACTAAGTGCACGATTTTCCAGAGTACACGTGTCCCTCGTTGGCCATTTCAGATGCCTGGGATATGGATGTGGGTTAATTACAGAGGCTGAGTCGCTGCTTAATGGACCTAAGCACCAGCTGGGACATGCTGAATATCTGGATAGTGAGTGTCCTCTATGGACTGTGCAGGTCAATACACTGCAGAGCCACTTAACTGTGCACAGGTGCAAGTCCTGCCCCGGTCATTGAGAATTAGACTGAGAGCCAAGGTCACCGCGGTGTAAGCCATTCAAGATGATGAATAATCAAAGCATTGCAGTATATAGTGATACCTTTAAAAAAAATAGTAGCCTCTTGATGCGTCCATATGCAGTATCTTCCATTATTATGAAGAGAGACATAGCCATGAGTGTCCAGTAGACATAATGTTACTCCGTATCCTACATACAAGGGCTCGGGTGCGAGGGCTCTTTATCTCCTTATAGAAAGAGAGGGGAAGAGGGGTGATATAGACAGAAGAAGAGAAGGGAAGAGGGATATAGAGAAGGGAAAGGGTTGTAATATAGACAGAGGGAAAGGTAGACGGAGAAGGGCAGGGCTATAGAGAGGGGTGATATAGACAGAAGAAGAGAAGGGAAGATATAGAGAGGAAGCAGAAAACGTGAAGAGATTGAAACAGCAATATAAAGCAGGGAAAATATGGGCAGAGGGATATGGAGAGAGGAAGTAAACAGAGAAGGGAAGAGTGATATAGAGAGAGGAGGAGTATACAGAGAAGGGAAGAGGGATATCGAGAGAAGTATACAGAGAATGGAAGACGGATATAGATAGAGAGGAGAAGTATACAGAGAAGGGAAGAGGGATATAGAGTGGAGAAGTATACAGAGAAGGGAAGAGGGATATAGAGAGAGAGGAGGAGTATACAGAGAAGGGAAGAGGGATATAGAGAGAGAGGAGGAGTATACAGAGAAGGGAAGAGGGATATAGAGAGAGAGGAGGAGTATACAGAGAAGGGAAGAGGGATATAGAGAGAGAGGAGAAGTATACAGAGAGGGGAAGAGGGATATAGAGAGGAGAAGTATACAGAGAAGGGAAGAGGGATATAGAGAGAGAGGAGAAGTATACAGAGAAGGGAAGAAGGATATAGAGAGATGGTGAGGTGTAATAAAGAATGAAGAAGAAAAGGGGAAGATGGATATAGAAAGAGGCAGTAATACAGAGAAGGGAAGAGAGAAATAGAGAGGGAAGTATATAGAGAGGTGTTGAAGTGTAATATAGAAGAGAGATGTAGAGAGGCAGAAGGATATGGAGTAAGATATACAGTCAGGTCCATAAATATTGGGACATCGACACAATTCTAACCTTTTTGGCTCTATACACAACCACAATGGATTTGAAATGAAACTAACAAGAAGTGCTTTAACTGCAGACTTTCAGCTTTAATTGGAGGGTAGTTACATCCAAATCAGGTGAAAGGTGTAGGAATTACAACAGTTTGTATATGTGCCTCCCACTTTTTAAGGGACCAAAAGTAATGGGACAATTGGCTGCTCAGCTGTTCCATGGCCAGGTGTGTGTTATTCCCTCATTATCCTATTTACAAAGAGCAGATACAAGCTCCAGTGTTCATTTCAAGTGTGCTATTTGCATTTGTTGCTGTTAACTCTCAATATGAGATCCAAAGAGCTGTCACTATCAGTGAAGCAAGCCATCATTAGGCTGAAAAAACAAAACAAACCCATCAGAGAGATAGCAAAAACATTAGGTGTGGCCAAATCAACTGTTTGGAACATACTTAAAAAGAAAGAACGCACCGGTGAGCTCAGCAACACCAAAAGACCCGGAAGACCACGGAAAACAACTGTGGTGGATGACCGAAGAATTATTTCCCTGGTGAAGAAAACACCCTTCACAACAGTTGGCCAGATCAAGAACACTCTCCAGGAGGTAGGTGTATGTGTGTCAAAGTCAACAATCAAGAGAAGACTTCACCAGAGTAAATACAGAGGGTTCACCACAAGATGTAAACCATTGGTGAGCCTCAAAAACAGGACGGCCAGATTAGAGTTTTCCAAACAACACCTAAAAAAACCTTCACAGTTCTGGAACAATATCCTATGGACAGATGAGACTAAGATCAACTTGTACCAGAGTGATGGGAAGAGAAGAGTATGGAGACGGAAAGGAACTGCTCATGATCCAAAGCATACCACCTCATCAGTGGAAGCATGGTGGTGGTAGTGTCATGGCGTGGGCATGTATGGCTGCCAATGGAACTGGTTCTCTTGTATTTATTGATGATGTGGTTGCTGACAAAAGCAGCAGGATGAATTCTGAAGCGTTTCGGGCAATATTATCTGCTCATATTCAGCCAAATGCTTCAGAACTCATTGGACGGCGCTTCACAGTGCAGATGGACAAGGACCCGAAGCATACTGCAAAAGCAACCAAAGAGTTTTTTAAGGGAAAGAAGTGGAATGTTATGCAATGGCCAAGTCAATCACCTGATCTGAATCTGATTGAGCATGCATTTCACTTGCTGAAGACAAAACTGAAGGGAAAATGCCCAAAGAACAAGCAGGAACTGAAGACAGTTGCAATAGAGGTCTGGCAGAGCATCACCAGGGATGAAACCCAGCGCCTGGTGATGTCTATGCGTTCCAGACTTCAGGCTGTAATTGACTGCAAAGGATTTGCAACCAAGTATTAAAAAGTGAAAGTTTGTTTTATGACTGTTAATCTGTCCCATTACTTTTGGTCCCTTAAAAAGTGGGAGGCACATATACAAACTGTTGTAATTCCTACACCATTCACCTGATTTGGATGTAAATACCCTCAAATTAAAGCTGAACGTCTGCAGTTAAAGCACATCTTGTTCGTTTCATTTCAAATCCATTGTGGTGGTGTATAGAGCCAAAAAGATTATAATTGTGTCGATGTCCCAATATTTATGGACCTGACTGTATATAGAGGCAGGTCTTAAGAACGGTTGAAAGGATACAGAGAAGGGAACAGAGGGGAAAATGGATAAAGAAGATGAGATGAGGAAAGACATAGTAGGGGAGAGGAAATAGATAAGAGGATAGAGGGGGAAAAAAGTGACAATGAAAAAAAAAAAAACTACAAAAAATGTTTGCTCCTTATTCCTCTATTTTTTTTGGAGAAATTGAAAGAAAAGGGAGATAAACAGAGACACAAATACATGTATTTATAGAGAAAAGTAAAGAAAGTATGTTGTACAGAGAGAGGGAGGCAGAGACCAACGAGAGAGAAGAGAGAGGACTAAGTGACTGTCACACCTCAGGATCATCGTTATCTCTTATTAAACACGGTGTAACCAACCATGGTCTTTAAAACATTTCAGTGTCTGTCCTTAAAAAGAAAAGACTCAAAAACAGGAAACATTCATAAAACAAAAGAGGAAATCTGGGTCTTTATACAAAGCTAAGCATCAGGACACTGCAGGGGTGGAGGTAAATTCACTGAATCACAGGAGCATATTTATGGGCTTACATTAAAGGGCCACTGTACTTCAAGAAAACCGACAAACAAGACTTGAACATAAACAATTTTAGAGAAAATCTCACTTTTTGAAAATACTGTTTATGAATAGAATAATCCATCTTGTCTGGTTTCATCACTGAGAGGTTCGTTTTTTTTCATTTATTAGTGGATAGAAAAGATGGAGGTGAAGATAGTTGGTTAGATTATTGTATCATATTTGACACTCACACCCTTCACACACGTTCGGCTTGCATCAATAAATGCAAGAACTGCTTTCAAGAAATATAAACAACCCCCTTCCACAACCTTCAAACTGTCATGGATGCCTCCAGGTTCCATGATTTTTATCGAATTACAAGCTTGCTTTGTTTCCTGAGTAATTATGCTGTGTGTTATTCACCCTATAGTGATTGTTTATAGGAGACAATAAGATTCCTTATTGTTACCCAGTAAGTCATGGACATTATCTCAGGCCCTCTGCCACCTACTGTAAAAGTTACAACTAGAACATAAACAATAAGGCATGTGGCTGGAAAAGACCCCCGCAATAGAAAGAGGGGAAATAAAAAAAAAAAAAAAAGAGCTCAACCCCCCCCCCCCCCAGACTGCCAATAAAGCTGTGCTATAAATAAGTAGACGTCAGTCTGAAAAAGATGGAGAAGTTAAAGATGGGGGGGGGGGGGGGGGGGGGAGAAACTGGTTGCAAATTGTTTTCTCATAAAAAGATCACTTTTTTTGAAACTACAATTCATTAAATATTGAGTAGTCGTACCATTCATACACAATGACTGATATGTAAGCAGAATAATTATGAGCGAATACCAGCATATGTGGGCGCCATTGTGTTAATAAACATGTTCTTCCTATTTAAAAATAGTTTCTTGAATTCCCCTTATACAGGATTGTATACTATGCTGTTCTCAAATTAAATATGTAACCTGTAAGATTCATTTCCCGAAATCAAACAAAAACTGTAAACCCTAAGAGAACATTTTGGAAAATCCCTATTTAAAAACAACCTAATTTTTTATCAGTAATTCGCACATTATATGCTTATGTCCAAAAATATGGCATTGTTACTCTACTGCTCCCTACTGGCCATACCTGTGAACTGCTACAGGGGATATTTTATTATCCATAGTGGTGGGTGTTACCTGGAAACCAAGTTGGGTACACCTGAAACGTCTCCTCATAAATATCTTTACAATAAACAATGTCGTGGTGAAGGGGCTTGTGTATCTCAATGTAGCTGTGAGCTATACCATATAGGGTCACCCATGGTGTTCAGCTCATAGCAGAGAGGTCAGACAAATTGTGGTCCACTGGAGAAGGAACTGGCAACCTACTCCAGTATCTTTGACATGAAAACCATATGTAAAAGCACAACCAGAAATCCATATGGTTACTGAGAGTTGGACACAACTGACGGACTGAGGACACATACATACATACATACACACACATTATCAGGCACTTGAACAGTGATACTGACAGAAAGTAACATAGAAGATACAGAACTCAGGATACAATCATAA
Organism: Discoglossus pictus; assembly: GCA_027410445.1. Classification (NCBI taxonomy): domain Eukaryota; kingdom Metazoa; phylum Chordata; class Amphibia; order Anura; family Alytidae; genus Discoglossus; species Discoglossus pictus. The sequence continues at coordinate 228,656,053 of CM050168.1, read as the reverse complement.
GCTGATTTAATACAAAGATAATTAAATCATGTTAATTACAGACACAGCGACTCAACCACTTGTATAACACTGAACCCCGCTGCAGAGCCAAAGCTGAACCCTGATCACAGTTTGTAGTCAAGTGGACACAGATGACAGATTAGGATCATGGACAAATTCATTAGATAATAAAATATACTTTGCTTTTATTTGATTATAATTTGTATGGTTATAACCTGGTGATCTACTGATTGTGTTCTCCTGTGAAGCTTTAGCACTTCCTAGGTTTTTTGGAACAAGCAGGAGCTCTCTTTTCTGTAAGACATATTGAACTTGAGGAGTTAACAACCAGAGAAATAATGAACAGAATAAATGCAAATGTTTTATTAACCCCACTATTTGTTCTTATGGGATGGGTCTGTGTCCAGTTACAATGGTGTGAGTGCTGCTGCTCCAGGCACAATGAGGAGTGTGCTTGTATACTACATTTAAAACCTACACAGGACAGGAGGGCCATTTAATGTGAACATACTGGCTCACGCCAATGACACTTTCCCGGCCCAGAATCCTTTGCTTATTTGTAGTGCATTGAAAAGTCCACCAGCTGTGATATTGCATTATGAGGTTGGTTGTTGGCAGTCACATGACCTCCTGGCTCCCTCGTAGCGCTATTTGTACAGAGAGTTAAAGGCCCTTCCTATGACCAGCCTCCGGACCTCGCTGGTACCCGCCCCAATCTCGTACAGTTTGGCGTCACGGAGGAAGCGCCCCATGGGGTAATCATTGATGTAGCCGTTCCCACCTGCAAATACATTAAACATGGGAAGGTGGACAACCAATCAGAGACCACATTTCATATTGTTTTCTTTGTTGCATCTGTAAAATGTACAACGATAAACTGATTCAATGGTGAGGGCTTTCCCCTCGGTAGCCAATGAGCAGGAATACAGCAGGTATATACAGCATGACTCGTACCTCTGTACAGTATCTCACAAAAGTGAAGGTAAAGGTGATGGACTGGCCAAGCATGTCTCCAGACCTAAACCCTATTGAGCATCTGTGGGGCATCCTCAAACGGAAAGTGGGGGAGTGCAAGGTCTCTAACGTCCACCAGCTCTGTGATGTCATCATGGAGGAGCGGAAGAGGACTCCAGTGGCAACCTGTGAAGCTCTGGTGAACTCCATGCCCATGAGGGTTAAGGCAGTGCTGGAAAATAATGGTGGCCACACAAAATATTGACACTTTAGGCCCAATTTGGACATCTCCACTTAGGGGCATACTCACTTTTGTTGCCAACGGTTTAGACATTAATGGCTGTTATACAGACTGTACACTTACTACTTTACATTGTAGCAGAGTGTCATGTCTTCAGTGTTGTCACATGAAAATATATAATAAAATATTTACAAAAATGTGAGGGGCGTACTTACTTTTGTGAGATACTGTACAGAGGTACGAGTCATGCTGTCTGCCAAACTTCATAAAGCACAGAATCTGTACAGCACTTATTATTATTAATGCACTGTACAGATCACTTGCTTTGGGGAGTAATTATTAATAGTAATAATAATGTGCTGTACAGATTCCTTGTGTTGGGTCATTATTAATACTATTATTACTCTTTATTTATACAGCACCAGCATTTTCTGTAGCACTATTTACAAAGTAGAAAAAAGTGCATTGGGTAAAATTAGCAAAGTAAATACAATACAAATGTGATGGAACACGTCCGCAGACAGCTTAATGCCACACATGTACCTGTTTGAAGAGCTTACAATCTAGAGGGTAGGGTGGGGGTGACAGGCAATGAGCGGATATCAGTGGGGGTGTCTGTGTTGCACTAAGTTGTGTGTAAGTCACTTTGTACAGATTTACATGTTGAGGCTGAAGGTGATGAGCACCATAACACTCTCACTGGCTCGTTCCAGCCGATTTACTTACCCAGACACTGGATGCCGTCCAGAGCCACCTGAGTTGCAGTTTCTGCCGAGTATAGGATGACCCCAGCACAGTCCTGCAGAGCATTGCACAAATTATTAGTCAGGACACACAGCGTAGCCTTTAAAGTCCCCCACTATCCTGCACAACTCCATTCAGTGTACCGCCTCACATGGTCTTGTATTAGTCTCAATCACCTGGGAGACGGCTCCGTGTCTCTACTACCATCCTAATACCTTGTTTAAAGACCCTCTATAATTCTCTACCTGCATGAGCTAAATGTTTTAAATAGACATTAATACAATGCATAGTCTAGGAATACAAAAAGATACATTCAGTATAAATAACTTACTGTCAAAGCGGAGAATCAGCTGCTGCTTGTCTCCACCCATTAAAAGTTCAAAAAGGGGAGAGGTGGCTTTGTCTAGCAGGCAGAGCTACATTGTGGGGGCAGCCTATTAGTGATGGTTTATTCTTTTATCATCTCTGATAGTTCTTAAACGCCCTTAGACCTGTCTCTGAGCCACCCCGCCACACTCCTCTTAATGACCTTATCAGGGCTCACCTTGGCACTGGAATGACCCTGGTCGCAGGCTTTCGCCACGTTGTATACATACTGACGGCACGCCGCTAGTCGGGTGTACATATCCGCCATCTTTCCTTGCATCAGCTGTCAGAGGGGAAAAAAGGGTTAAAATCTCCCAAACTAATAAAAATGAATTGCACACCCCCCAAACCCAAGAGGCCCCTGGTGTAGGAACCTAAACATAATAATCATCCTCTGCATTTTTTATATTTTGTTCTTTGAATAACCAAATATAATATATATAAAAAAAATAATAATAATTAAATATATATACACACACACACACACACACACACACACATATATACACTAATAACAAAAAAAAACATAACTTCTACATTTTTCACTTTTATTTGCAATTATTCTGCGCAGTTCCATTTTTCTACTGGGCCGTGTCATGTGGCTGCGTCACACAATGGGGTTTCAATTCATCCAAATGAACAACACTAGAAGTTTTAGCTGTTACAAGCTTTAGTTTAGTTCTTCAAAAGGAGTATTTTTTTTAAATATATGAAAAAATGCTAGAACAATGTATAGCCAGTTTTTAAATGTTCTTCAAAATTGTAGCAACTTCTTGTTTAGTACCAAGTCTAGTTCTTCAAAATGGGCGAACCCATAAATATGGGGCTTTTTATGCTGATAAAGAATGCTGTCCCTGCTGATTATTTATTGATATATATAAATAAATAAATAAATACATCTTATACAAACATACTGAACAGACAAGGGAGGGAGCGCGTCTTATGATAAAATACAGGACTTACCTGGAAATGGCCAATTTTCTGTCCGAAGGCCTCGCGGGTGTGCAGGTACGGGAAGGCGTGATCTAGCACAGCCTGCATGATCCTGGCAGGACATAAAAAAGGGAGACATTAACAATAAGGTCCTGACAGGGAGTGTGAAAAATCTCAACTTGATGTATGTTTTCAGTCTTAAAGGACCACAGTAGATCTCACAGTTATTAAAGTATAGTAAAATACTAATACTAACCTAAGCTATTGTAATGGTATAGTTTTTAAGCAGAAAGGGTAACATTTAATCACAATAAAGCGTGTTTATAAAGTTATAAAAATGTACACATTTCTTCAAGACTCCAAAAGCTGTGCAGTAAATCGGCAGCGGACCACTACATCAGTTTGTAAATGATGAGAGGAATTCCAGCTCAAATTTGGTAAAAAAAAAAACTATTTTAAGTTTCCTCACATTTTGCTAGTTTTTGCTGCGATTGTGTCCATGTAAAAAGGAAAGTAAAGAGATTTAATTTGAACTTAAAAGTGACACAGCAAATGTCCCCGTCATTTCAGAAATTAAAAGTACACAAATAAAGAAATAACATTAAAATGAATACCCTAAACACTCCCCTTCAAGAAAGAGAGTGTTCTGCCGGGGGTATGAATCAATCTGTTTTAGCATACTCATACAGGAGCCAACAGGAGTGTTAAGGACACTAGTTTGGTCAATGCCCTCAGCAGACCTTTCTTCCTATCTTATACTTTTTGAATGTAAACTGTGGAGCAATCCACTTGCTACAAATGTAACACAAAATAAATCAATGACCTCAGCAGGTATAGGTCCCAGTAATGCGGACTACAAAAAGGTTCTCTGACCCAGGCTGCTACACATTTTAAAATATTAATAAATGTATTGGTTTTAAAAATATGAATGTTTTCTATCAGCGGACGATAAATAGTTATTATGTTGAAGTGCTGTATAATTATAGTGACAAGGATACAGGGGAATGTGCAAAGGCTCACAGCAGGGTTATGGGGGCACTAAGGCTAACTGCACATCTGAACCCCACCAGGTATCTAGTTACCCCAATGGGCCCCCGCTGAGCACCAGCCTTTCAAGATCAAGCCCACTCATCAGGACGTAGACCCCTTTACTGAGATGTCCAAGAATGTTCTTCTCTAGAAATAAAGAAGAATCCATTACACACGTTAAGATGCAGCCCCCTCGCCCCCCTATCGGTCCCCCGTGGTGCTCACTCACCAGGGATCTTGCAGTCCTCGAATACCAGCTCACTGGTGTTGGAGCCTCTCATGCCCAGCTTGTCCAGCTTCTGTGCAGTGCTGAACCCGGGCGTACCCTGCGGGGACCAAAAACAACATGTGAGATAAACAGAACCAGGATAACCACACAGGCCGGCAGTGGTCAGGAGGCACAGACCTTCTCCACCAGGAACGCTGTGATGCCATGCGACGCCGGCTGAGCTGTGCCATCTGTCTTGGCATAAACCACCAGAACATCAGCATCGGGTCCATTGGTGATCCAGAACTTGTTACCATTCAGGACGTAGTAATCCCCTAATAAGAGAGAGAGGGAGGTCACATGGGATCACTGAAGGACAACAAATCGCTCATTTTCTGATTTCTACAAAGTTAAATAAATAGTTATTTTGTAAGGAAAAAAAAATGTGTGGACTCTAGTGAAGAAAAATTATATTATAGCGATACAGGGTTGGACGGTTTTCTTCTGACCTGTTCCATGATACAAAGTAGCAGGGAAAATATGGTATCTATACTAAACCAACAAGCTTGTACTTTACTACCATCCTTTTGAAGAGGCACACTGCGAGTCCTGGATTAGAGGTGCTTTCAATTAGTCAGATTAAGATGGACCAATCAGGTTGCTTTCTCTCTCTGAATTCATTTTCTTAACTACTCTTTTCAAGAGCCACAGTAGTACCAAAACAATCTATCATGTAGTCTAAAGGATGTTATAAACATTACAAATGATTTGTGTATGCAAAATACAAATATACAAAAATATTATAGTGTATGAAAACCACTTATATATATGTAAGCTTTCTTGTTAAAGCGGAGCAGCAGATAAGCGGCTCAGGGACCACTGATGTAAATGATGCATTACTGGCATGCTTCTCTACACTGAATCCTTAGAAGCTGCTTATCTAATGACTTAGCGCCCTATTCTATTAGAAGCCTGCAAATGCCTCTAACCCGTAAGGTGTTACTGCAGGTGTTATTTCTCTAAATGTTTAGATGTATTCGGTTGACTCAAGCTAGTAATTTACCTCCTTAAGCCTAAACACGTAAACCCACCCATTTTAAGTCGGATTTCAGGAGGCGTGATCATATGATCTGACAACATTTAAGCAAGTCTACTTCTTAGACACAGTCAAAAGTAAATGAGACCGTCATCATGACGTCAATAAAACATAAAAAAGTTACACGTACCGTATATACTTGAGTATAAGCCGACCCGAGTATAAGCAGAGGCACCCATTTTACCACAAAATACTGGGTAAAATGAGTGACTCGAGTATAAGCCGAGGGTGGGAAATGTGCTGCCCCCTGTGTCCCTCTTGTGCCCCTCTCTCTCTCTCTGTGTCTCTTCCCCCCTCTCCCTTCCCTGTGTCTCTTCCCCCCTCTCCCTTCCCTGTGTATCTTCCCCCCTCTCCCTTCCCTGTGTATCTTCCCCCCTCCCTTATCACCCTCCTCATCCTCAACCTCCCTCCTCATCCTCAACCTCCCTCCTCATCCCCCCATCCTCAACCCCTATCCTCAAGCCCCCCATCCTCATCCTCCCTCCTCAACCTCAACCCCAGGCCCCCCTCAACCCCAGGCCCCCCTCAACCCCAGGCCCCCCATCCTCTCTCCTCAACCTCCCTCCCCAACCTCCCCATCCTCAACCCCCATCATCATCCTCAACCCCCCATCCTCATCCTCAACCCCCCTCCTCAATCTCCCCCCTCAATCCCCCTCAACCCCAACCCACCTCCTCAACTTAAACCCCCCCTCAAGCCCCCTCCTCCACCTAAACCCCCTTCAAGCCCCCTCCTCCACCTAAACCCCCCTAAATACCTACCCCCTCTCTTACCTGCTTGTGCTCCGGCCTCCGCTCCTTGACCCGGCGCGCATGTGACGTCACATGCGCGCCGCGTCATTAGCATATACCGGGTGAGGGCACCGCCAGCGCCGGGTCAAGGAGCGGAGGCCGGAGCACAAGCAGGTAAGTGAGGGGAGAGGGGGAAGGTATTTAGGTGTCATGATATGCATTAACCACTTGAGTCCCGGGATCGATATTACCCAGAAATAACATTTAAAAATATTATATTTTTTAATTGCATCTTTGTGAGTTTGAGACTCTTGTGCAATTAATTATAATGTCTTTCCATGCCTTCTGCGCTTTTAAAGTACAGTATTGTGTGTTTAATTGCTGCTACAGCTCTAATAAGTGTTTGAAAAAAGCCCTTGTGAGTCCTAATTAGTACTCTTAATATTTTTGACAGTAACGTGATACTTTTATCATTTGCGGGTTAGACTTTATTTGTGAACTAGAGCTCTGGGTCTAATAGAATGTCAATTTTGTGTAACTTTATTTAGTGCTTCTAATATTCGAGCTGTGCTAAAACCAATGGAGTTCTAAGGCCGGTTTTTCGTCTTTGGTTGGCCTGTAATGATTGTGGACGGGGAACTCATAATCGGATTGAGAGTAGCTAATAGAATATCTGGCAATATTAACAGTGATTTTAAGTGTGTATAAATGTACGATCTGGGCAAAAGCATAGCACCCTTTGTTGGGAAAACAAGTTGTTCAGTTTAATACATTGAGTAGCTTCCTTATAAACAAGGTGTGACATACAAAAAAAATAGAATCCAACCTGTGGTAATAGATTAAAGTTACAGTAGAAGATGGTGATTTGTAGAGATGTCACATAGGACTGTATATCAGCTGTGATTAATTCAGCTATCACCAGAGGGGGGGCAGCATTACCTTTCTTCTCGGCCTTCAGTTTCATTGACACCACATCAGACCCAGAATTTGGCTCACTCATGGCCAGCGCCCCAATGTGCTCCCCGCTGATCAGCTGCCAAACACAGGAGACAATGTCAGCCAAAGGCAGCAAAGAACAACATATGAATTATTTTATATATTAATACAGAAGAAAGTGCAGTGAAGTGTCCTAGCCAATCAGTTTTTCCCAATCTACAGTGTAGGTATACCCTCTCCAGGCCGTACCTTGGGCAGGTATTTCTCTTTCTGGGCCTCACTGCCATTGCGGACGATCTGATTGATGCAAAGGTTTGAATGGGCCCCGTAGCTGAGCCCCACAGCGGCAGAAACGCGAGAGATCTCCTCCATCACCAGAACGTGGTCCAGGTAACCCATCGCGGCTCCCCCATACTCGACTGCAAGAGAGAACAGGTCAGTATATGGGGTCGGACATTATACAGAGACTATGGAATCCACTATATCCTCCAGCTGAACAAAGAGAGCCGTAACTAGAAGGAGCATCAAAAGTAACGACTGTATATCAGAAGCTTGTGCCAATCTGTCTTCAGAACTCCATAACTTGGCTGTTGAGGTGTCTTACACACACTAATTAAATCAGCGGAAGGTCTTAAAGCAAAAGTTCAGTTTGTATTTGTTAAGTACAATGTGACTGGACCTTTGACCTATAAATTCTTATCATCGTGATGTGATATTTACCTCTGACGAAGTGCTGTATGCACGAAACATGTTATGTTTTTTCTCCTAATTTAATACTTTTATTATTATTATTATTATAATAATTTCCAATTAAATTTAAGGATATGCAGCCCCATGGGCGAGTTTGTGCACACCCTCTACGGTTTGTTTACGAATCCTGGTGACCCCGTACTGACCTGGAGCGGTGATCCCCAGTACGCCCAGATCTCCCAGCTTCCTCCAGAAATCCTGCAGCCAGACCCAAAACAAGAAGACTCTTTATCACGCCTTAAAGTGAAGCAGCAGAGGTTATTTAAAACTGTAGCTAAGGACAAGCACATTACTAATGGACTGTTATTTAGAATGGCATTTTCTTACAGTAAACTTACATTTAACTTTGCAACTTGTACCTGTAAATCATTGTTTAAGATGCTCACATTTAGGTGCTAGAAAGCAATTATTGCCAATAATTGTTAATCACCCCGATGCTCCGATGCTTTAAGTCAGAGGATAGTGGTTTGAAAACAATGCTTGCATACCCCCTAAAACAAATTACTAGCAATAACTGCATCCTGGCACACAAATAAAAAAACTTGGCGGTGGATCAGCTAAATATTATTTAATGGTTGAATTTATTATTTTACTTTAAAGTTTTTGCCCCTTTATCAGTACTAGTTCTTTATTTATGTATTGCCATTGATAGAGCTGGCACTATCATTCCCCCCTCTCTCTTCCTCCCGGTGTGGGGGGAGGGGGGGGTGCTCACAGCCCCCAGACTCACCCGCATGTCCTTGAACTCATTGTTATTATCGATCTCTGCAGATTTAGGAGCCAGCTGGTCCTGGGTGAATTTGCGGATGGTGTGACGCAGCTACAAGGAGAGACATCCATGAGACACGGAGTATAAATGGTGTGTTTATTTTTATTTAGCATTTATAAAATCATGTTTATTTATTCAAAAAATAATAAAAAAAAACAATCTGACCCCAACGGTTATTTAAAGGATCCCTGAGCGGTCTTATTTACAGTTTTCCTTCCTAATGTACACAACGGTTTTACACGGTTGGAAGTCTATAAATACAGTATTTCATTTTTGATCACTCTATTTAGTCTTGTTTTAATAACAGAAGACAAACCTGGGTCCTTTCCTGTTATGAGAACGGCAGAACCCCGCCAGCAGTGGCGGTGAGCATCCACTAGATGTCGCTGCCAATATCATAGCATTAGGTGAATGGTTTAAGCTTGGAAATTGTGTACAGTCTCAGCAGCGCTTACAAACCGTGTACAAATTAGGCTGCCACTGCTGGAATAATCAAATAGGAAATATCCTAAACCTGGGAGGAACAATGGATTCAGGTTTCTATTCAGTTATGTTGAAAGGCGCCTTATATAGTCACTTGACAACAAGCCAAGTGGAAGAATCAGGATGAAATTGAGTAACTCAGATGTGCTGAAGCAGAGAGAAGCTGAATATAGAGAGATACTGAAATCATAGACTGAGTTGCCCACCACAGGTCACATTGTATGACACATACAAGGATATTAAAGAGCTGTGAAGATCTTCATTACCCCTTATTGTCTGGCGTGCTAGTTCTGTTTCCACCCTTCTTCTGTTACACAACTCATACTGTTTGTCTGGAAGCCATGGAAGTTATAAACACATCATGTGACTAGATACTCACAGCCCTTATAATATCTCATATAAATGGTTACAACAAGCTCTAGGTGACTTTATAGATAGTTGTTTGTATTAAATCCATTGTATTCAGTGCTGGGCCCTCCGCTGCTCCCTGTGTTTATTTATCTGCCCCACTTGATCCCTCCAGGACTATCTGGAGGTCAGAGGTCAATGCCTCACCTGTTTCTGCTCCTCACTCAGCCCATTGACCGTGTCATCCACAGGCACCCCGGAGCTCCAGCACCCTCTACTGCTCTGAGCCAGCCCCGGCCACCCACGGCGACAATTACCGACCAGCGAGCGCAGGACAGCGGCCATGACTACCAGGAACAGCCGGGAGGAATCTGACCAATCAAAGCTCGCGGCGCAACACGCCCATAGACCCTTTATCCAATAGGAAGCTCAGGAACCGGAGGCGTGGTTCCTTTAGCCAATAAACATTCTATGTCAATGACAGACCTGCCTTAGTGACGTAAATAGCCCCTCCCCTTCACATATATCTATGGCACTATCACCTTGATGGTGTCCTGGAATTAAAGGGCCAGTATCACATAAGGAATCTGGCCTGTCATTCTGCATTAAACATTAATTACAAGTAACATGAAGAAATATACAGCACAAATACTCTCAAGTAAAAAAAAAAGGTATTTAAATATATAGATAGGGAAACATTTTAAAAAAAGCAACAAAATAGTAATAACTATAATATGAAATTGTTCACTTTATCAACCTGCTCTGGCTCAGGGGAAGGGACCTTGGATACAGATAAGGTTCCAATTGCTTTTATGGAAAGTTTACATGACATATAACACACATTTTAAAAATAAATAATTAGGTTATTATCAATACCCAAAGCCCAATCACTCTGGACAAATAGAAATGACTGTTCCCTGTACAGAATAATTATATAACATTTGTAATAAATTAAACATGGGCATATTTAGGCTTCTGTCCTAGGCCATTAAGATTTGTGAAACTCCCACACCCGCTTGCATCTCCTCCTCTCAATATCTCAAATCATAAATATATATCACATATATAGTTGTCAGCAGCCGCGCTAGCCAAAATCCGTTGGTAACGCCACATGGAAACTGCGGCCCTCGCAAAGTGATGGCTGCAGTTGCAACCAGGCAAGGAGTGCCGAAGGCGCATTTCTTGCGCTGGTAGAGATGAGCGCCTACGGCGCTCATCCCTACGACCCCTTAGCACTTAGGCAGGGAGCGCCAAAGGCGCTCCCTGCACTTGTGGAGATGAGCGCTTTAGGTGCTCATCCCTACGAGCCCGCACCACTTTACCATCATACCTACGACCCGGGGGAATACACATCAACACAAACTCAAATACACAATTCACACTGCGAGACCCGTAGCACTTTGAAAGAATTGCATGAAAAAAAAATACGTCCCGTAACACTTACAAAAGGAAACCGCGACTTGCATAAAAAAAAATATGAGCTGCAAAAAACACAAACTTAACGGCCAAACCACGCACACCCAAAAACACAAAAACCACACTAAATTCAAACATAAATAAAAAATAAAAACATCACACACAGCAAGGGGGAACACCCAGGACGTCTGGAAGTGATGTTACACGTCCAATTTCCAGAGTTTAGCCACTCGAAAATCCCCTAAGCAAGAGAAAATATGGCCGCTGAAAAAACGAAAACAAGGCTACACGACCCCTAAACACGTAAAACTCCGCCACACACATATGACTTTTACACACGACCGTACAAGGTAGAAAATACACTATTACGAAGGACGCAAAATCAGCCAGACCCGCCTAAGGGCCGCAGTTGCTGGCAAGGAGGGCTGGTGGAGATGAGCGATCATCCCTACGACCCTGTACGACTTAGGCAGGGAGAGCCAAATGCGCTCACTGCCCTGGTGGAGATGAGAGCCGTAGGAGCTCATCCCTACGACCCCGTACGACTTAAGCATCATACCTACGACGCGCTGGACTACAGATCAACAGAAAACTCAAATGCACAATTAACATTGCGAGACCCGTAGCACTTTGAAAAAATCGTCTGCAAAAATTACGTCCCGTAACACTTTGAAAAGGAAACCGCCACTTAGAGAAAAAAAATACAACCCCCAAAAAATACGAAGTATGCAGAGTTTTGCCACTCGAAAATCTCCAAAGCGAGAGAAAAAATGTCAGACGAAAAAACCAAAACGAGACTACACGACCCCTAGGCATGCAAAACACCGCCAGGCACATACGACTTTTGCCCAGGATCGTACGAGGTACAAAATACACTATTAGGAAGGACGGAAAATGTTCGAGACCCGCGTAACACATACACAATCGCTGCCATTTTACAACACTAACTTAAAACTAATAACATTACCATTCTAAAATGGCGCTTTACACAACTAAACACACGGTTTGCCCTCGCGCACAGAGACTATTTACACTGCACACTTGCCACATTGCTGACACTTTCTCCTCAGGACACCAACAGTCCAAATGTACATTGTATGCTGCAGGAAAACAACAGCGATTGTTAGCTCTTCAGGATATTGATTGCTGGATATATTAATTACAAATAGGTAAAGTATATATTAATGTAGTATTTATTTAATTAATTAATTCATTATTATAAAAAAATATATTTCTATAAAAAACAAAAGAGCAGCACGGGGCTCACAATGATCGCCGAGGGTGCTCAGAGGAGCAAAAGTACACAAGAGGAAAGGCTCGCAATGAGCGCTGAAGGCTTTCAATGAGCGCCAAAGGTGCTCAGACGACCAAAAGTACATGAGGGGAGAGGCTCGCAATGAGCGCCAAAGGTACTCAGAGGACTAAAAGACTTACATGGTGTGGCAAACATCATTACCTGCCTCACAATTTTATGTTTTTTTGATGGGCAAGTCGCTAGTATATAAATACTGCCAGGAAGTGTCCAGTACAGTATCACTGCACATAGCCATTTATGTGCATATACAGACATATTTCAATATACTGCACTGCATGTGACAATGTGCAGCCCTAGGCCTGGGCCTGTAGGACTTGACGGAAACACACCCCTGCAATTAAACGTTATTTTTAAATACCCTATCCATTATCATCCCCTTCTGGATCTCTACCATGTCATGGTGAAGGAGCTTGTGGGCCTCAACAAAGCTGTGAGCTATACCATATAGGGTCACCCAAGGTGGGCAGGTCATAGCAGAGAGGTCAGACAAATCATGGCCCACTGGAGAAGGAACTGGCAACTCACTCCAGTATCTTTGATAAGAAAACTTTATGGATTGGTACAACCGACACAAGATGTGCCTGACGTCCTGCGGTCCCTAGGGCCAGAGAGAGGAGGACTCGACTGAACAACTAAACATCAAAATCCATTATCATATTAAGTCCTTGAAATGGCAAAGTATAAATACAGAATTTCCGTGCCATTAAATCGGAACACCTTCACAGTAGCTACTGATATAAGCTAATTCTTCACATGGGTTTGCTGTGTAATGTTTGCTGTTTATATATATATATACATAAACAAAAAACTAAGTCAGAGGTGCTCATCAGAGAACGAACCAACCTTAATAGGTTAGTTCTATGGCCATGATAAGCAACTCTGAGAGCAACCTCTTTTAGCTCACTTGTGCCCTTCACAGGGAGAAATATCCTGTAGTATATCAGTCTGGTCCCATTTAAAAGTGTGACCCAGCCCTGAAATACCAGGCAATTCTACCCTGAACAGGAAAAACAGCAAACCACAGACGTGTTTCGGCCTTTATGGGCCTCCTCAGTAAGGTGCAGCTGAACTCCCTAAGGCACAGTGAGCAAGGGGCCCACGTCTGGAGTCCCCTATTACCCTTAGGGAGACTAAACCCAAAGGGTAATTTGCATAAACAAAAAACGAAGTCAGAGGTTTATATATACATACACATACATTTTTCCATTTATATGCCACCTTCCCTTTGAGCAGATACAAGTTACATGTGTGTTAAAAGTCTCCTCCCAACTCAGGACACGGGTCACTAAAAAACAAATTGTTATAGAAAATTGAATAAATTAGACGCTGTATTGTTTTTTTACATTCTAAACACGATGATTATGCTCAAATGTAGTTCTTGCAGGGACTATGTTTTTTTTTTCCATTCACTTTGTAATGAATTTATTCTTCATGGAATCAGCAAAAGCATCTATAAACCAGACGAATCAGTGTACTAAAGAAATTATTTTAATACTTGTATCTCTCTGTATACCTCTCTGCATCCTGTCTCTCTCTCTCTCTCTGTATACCTCTCTGCATCCTGTCTCTCTCTCTCTGTCCTGTCTCTCTTGATCTTCTGTCTCTCTCTCTCTCTGTCCTGTCTCTCTTGCTCTCCTGTCTCTCTTGCTCTCCTGTCTCTCTCCCAGTCCTATCTCTCTTTCTCTTCTGTCTCTCTCTCTCTCTGTCCTGTCTCTCTTGCTCTCCTGTCTCTCTTGCTCTCCTGTCTCTCTTGCTCTCCTGTCTCTCTCTCTGTCCTGTCTCTCTTGCTCTCCTGTCTCTCTTGCTCTCCTGTCTCTCTCTCTGTCCTGTCTCTCTCTCTGCATCCTGTCTCTCTTTTTCTCTCTGTCCTGTCTCTCTTGCTCTCCTGTGTTTCACTCTCCTGTGTCTCTCCCAGTCCTATCTCTCTTTCTCTCCTGTCTCTCTCTCTCTCTCTGTCCTGTCTCGCTTGCTCTCCAGTCTTTCTTGCTCTCCTGTCTATCTCTCTCTCTCTCTGTCCTGTCTCTCTTCCTCTCCTGTGTTCCACTCTCCTGTCTCTCTGTCTTGTCTCTCTTGCTCTCCTGTCTCTCTCTCTCTGTCCTGTCTCTCTTGCACTCCTGTCTCTCTCTCTTTGTCCTGTCTCTCTTGCTCTCCTGTCTCTCTCTTTGTCCTGTCTCTCTTCCTCTCCTGTGTTCCACTCTCCTGTCACTCTCTCTCTGTATACCTCTCTGCATCCTGTCTCTCTCTCTGTATACCTCTCTGCATCCTGTCTCTCTCTCTCTGTCCTGTCTCTCTTGATCTTCTGACTCTCTCTCTCTGTCCTGTCTCTGTTGCTCTCCTGTCTCTCTTGCTCTCCTGTCTCTCTCTCTGTCCTGTCTCTCTCTCTGCATCCTGTCTCTCTTTTTCTCTCCGTCCTGTCTCTCTTGCTCTCCTGTCTCTCTTGCTCTCCTGTCTCTCTCTCTGTCCTGTCTCTCTCTCTCTCTGCATCCTGTCTCTCTTTTTCTCTCTGTCCTGTCTCTCTTGCTCTCCTGTCACTCTTGCTCTCCTGTCTCTCTCTCTGTCCTGTCTCTCTCTCTCTGCATCCTGTCTCTCTTTTTCTCTCTGTCCTGTCCCTCTTGCTCTCCTGTGTTTCCCTCTCCTGTGTCTCTCCCAGTCCTATCTCTCTTTCTCTCCTCTCTCTCTCTCTCTCTCTCTCTCTCTCTCTCTCTCTCTCTCTCTCTCTCTCTCTCTCTCTCTCTCTCTCTCTCTCTCTCTCTATACCTCTCTGAATCCTGTCTCTCTCTCTGTCCTGTCTCTCTTGTTCTCCTGTCTCTCTGTCCTGTCTCTCTTGCTCTCCTGTGTTTCACTCTCCTGTGTCTCTCTCTATACTGTCTCTCCCCCAGTCTCTCTTGCTCTCCTCTCTCTCTCTCTGGATCTCTCTCTGCATCCTGTCTCTCTCTCTGTCCTGTCTCTCTTGCTCTCCCGTCTCTCTCTCTGTCCAGTCTTTCTTGCTCTCCCATCTCTCTTTCTGTCCAGTCTTTCTTGCTCTCCTGTCTCTCTCTCTCTCTGTCCTGTCTCTCTTCCTCTCCTGTGTTCCACTCTCCTGTCTCTCTCTCTCTGTATACCTCTCTGCATCCTGTCTCTCTCTCTCTCTGTCATGTCTCTCTTGCTCTCATGCCTATCCCTCTGTCTTGTCTCTCTTTCTCTCCTGTCTCTCTCTTTGTCCTGTCTCTCTTCCTCTCCTGTGTTCCACTCTCCTGTCACTCTCTCTCTGTATACCTCTCTGCATCCTGTCTCTCTCTCTCTGTCCTGTCTCTCTTGATCTTCTGACTCTCTCTCTCTGTCCTGTCTCTGTTGCTCTCCTGTCTCTCTTGCTCTCCTGTCTCTCTCTCTGTCCTGTCTCTCTCTCTGTCCTGTCTCTCTCTCTGCATCCTGTCTCTCTTTTTCTCTCTGTCCTGTCTCTCTTGCTCTCCTGTCTCTCTTGCTCTCCTGTCTCTCTCTCTGTCCTGTCTCTCTCTCTCTGCATCCTGTCTCTCTTTTTCTCTCTGTCCTGTCTCTCTTGCTCTCCTGTCTCTCTTGCTCTCCTGTCTCTCTCTCTGTCCTGTCTCTCTCTCTCTGCATCCTGTCTCTCTTTTTCTCTCTGTCCTGTCTCTCTTGCTCTCCTGTGTTTCCCTCTCCTGTGTCTCTCCCAGTCCTATCTCTCTTTCTCTCCTCTCTCTCTCTCTCTCTCTCTCTCTCTCTCTCTCTCTCTCTGTATACCTCTCTGAATCCTGTCTCTCTCTCTGTCCTGTCTCTCTTGTTCTCCTGTCTCTCTGTCCTGTCTCTCTTGCTCTCCTGTGTTTCACTCTCCTGTATCTCTCTCTATCCTGTCTCTCTCTGTCCTGTCTCTCTTTCTCTCCTGTCTCTCTCGCTCTGTCATGTCTCTCTTGCACTCACGTCTCTCTCTGTCCTGTCTCTCTTGCCCTCCTGTCTCTCTCTCTCTGTCCTGTCTCTCTTGATCTCATGTCTCTCTCTCTCTCTGACCTGTCTCTCTTGCACTCCTGTCTCTCTCTCTCTCTGTCCTGTCTCTCTTGCTCTCCTGTCTCTCTCTGTCCTGTCTCTCTTGCTCTCCTGTCTCTCTCTCTGTCCTGTCTCTCTTCCTCTCCTGTGTTCCACTCCACTGTCTCTCTCTCTCTGTATACCTCTCTGCATCCTGTCTCTGTCTTTCCTGTCTCTCTTGTTCTCCTGTCTCTCTCTGTCCTGTCTCTCTTGCTCTCCTGTGTCTCTCTCTATACTGTCTCTCCCCCAGTCTCTCTTGCTCTCCTCTCTCTCTCTCTGGATCTCTCTCTGCATCCTGTCTCTCTCTCTGTCCTGTCTCTCTTGCTCTCCCGTCTCTCTCTCTGTCCAGTCTTTCTTGCTCTCCCATCTCTCTTTCTGTCCAGTCTTTCTTGCTCTCCTGTCTCTCTCTCTCTGTCCTGTCTCTCTTCCTCTCCTGTGTTCCACTCTCCTGTCTCTCTCTCTCTGTATACCTCTCTGCATCCTGTCTCTCTCTCTCTGTCATGTCTCTCTTGCTCTCATGCCTATCCCTCTGTCTTGTCTCTCTTGCTCTCCTGTCTCTCTCTGTCCTGTCTCTCGTGCACTCCTGTCTCTCTCTCTTTGTCCTGTCTCTCTTCCTCTCCTGTGTTCCACTCTCCTGTCTCTCTCTCTGTATACCTCTCTGCATCCTGTCTCTCTCTCTCTGTCCTGTCTCTCTTGATCTTCTGACTCTCTCTGTCTGTCCTGTCTCTCTTGCTCTCCTGTCTCTCTTGCTCTCCTGTCTCTCTCTCTGTCCTGTCTCTCTCTCTGCATCCTGTCTCTCTTTTTCTCTATGTCCTGTCTCTTTTGCTCTCCTGTGTTTCACTCTCCTGTCTCTCTCCCAGTCCTATCTCTCTTTCTCTTCTGTCTCTCTCTCTCTCTGTCCTGTCTCTCTTGCTCTCCTGTCTCTCTTGCTCTCCTGTCTCTCTCTCTGTCCTGTCTCCCTCTCTCTGCATCCTGTCTCTCTTTTTCTCTCTGTCCTGTCTCTCTTGCTCTCCTGTGTTTCACTCTCCTGTGTCTCTCCCAGTCCTATCTCTCTTTCTCTCCTGTCTCTCTCTCTCTGTCCTGTCTCGCTTGCTTTCCTATCTCTCTTGCTCTCCTGTGTTCCACTCTCCTGTCTCTCTCTCTGTCCTGTCTCTCTCTCTCTGTCCTGTCTCTCTTGTTCTCCTGTCTCTCTCTGTCCTGTCTCTCTTGCTCTCCTGTGTTTCACTCTCCTGTGTCTCTCTCTATCCTGTCTTTCTCTAGCCTGTCTCTCTTTCTCTCCTGTCTGTCTCTCTCTCTCTCTCTCTCTGTAATGTCTCTCTTGCTCTCATGTCTCTCTCTCTGTCCTGTCTCTCTTTCTCTCCTGTCTCTCTCTCTCTCTGTCCTGTCTCTCTTGCTCTCATGTCTCTCTCTCTGTCCTGTCTCTCTTGCTCTCATGTCTCTCTCTCTGTCATGTCTCTCTTGCTCTCATGTCTCTCTCTCTGTCCTGTCTCTCTTTCTCTCCTGTCTCTCTCTCTCTCTGTCCTGTCTCTCTTGCTCTCATGTCTCTCTCTCTGTCCTGTCTCTCTTGCACTCCTGTCTCTCTCTCTTTGTCCTGTCTCTCTTGCTCTCCTGTCTCTCTCTCTTTGTCCTGTCGCTCTTGCTCTCCTGAGTTTCTTTCTCCTGTCTCTCTCTGTCCAGTCTCTCTTGCTCTCCTGTCTCTCTCTGTCCTGTCTCTCTTCGTCTCCTGTGTTCCACTCTCCTGTCTCTCTTTTTCTCCTGTCTCTCTCCCAGCCCTGTACCTCTTGCTCTCCTGTCTCTCTCTCTATTTGTCCCATCTCTCTGTCCTGTCTCCCTTGCTCTCCTGTGTTCCACTCTCCCCTCTCTCTCTCTCTCTCTGTATCCCTTTCTGCATCCTGTCTCTCTCTCTCTTTGTCCCATTTCTCTCTCTCCTGTCTCTCTTGCTCTCCTGTGTTCCACTCTCCTGTCTCTCTCTCTATTTGTCCCATCTCTCTGTCCTGTCTCCCTTGCTCTCCTGTGTTCCACTCTCCCCTCTCTCTCTCTGTATCCCTTTCTGCATCCTGTCTCTCTCTCTTTGTCCCATCTCTCTCTGTCCTGTCTCTCTTGCTCTCCTGTGTTCCACTCTCCTGTCTCTCTCTCTGTATCCCTCTCCGCATCCTGTCTCTCTCTCTTGCTCTCCTGTCTCTCTTGCTCTCATGTCTCTCTCTCTCTGTCCTGTCTCTTTTGCTCTCCTGTCTCTCTCAGTCCTGTCTCTCTTGCTCTCCTGTGTTCCACTCTCCTGTCTCTCTCTCTCTCTCTCTGTATCCCTCTCTGCATCCTGTCTCTCTCTCTTTGTCCCATCTCTCTCTGTCCTGTCTCTCTTGCTCTCCTGTGTTCCACTCTCCTGTCTCTCTCTCTCTCTGTATCCCTCTCTGCACCCTGTCTCTCTCTCTTTGTCCCATCTCTCTCTGTCCTGTCTCTCTCTCTTTGTCCCATCTCTCTCTGTCCTGTCTCTCTTGCTCTTCTGTGTTCCACTCTCCTGTCTCTCTCTCTCTCTCTGTATCCCTCTCTGCATCCTGTCTCTCTCTCTTTGTCCCATCTCTCTCTGTCCTGTCTCTCTTGCTCTCCTGTGTTTCACTCTCCTCTCTCTCTCTGTTCTGTCTCTCTTGCTCTCCTGTGTTTCACTCTCCTCTCTCTCTCTCTCTCTCTCTCTCTCTCTCTCTCTCTCTCTCTCTCTCTCTATCTATCTTTGTCCTTCCTGTCTGTGTCTCTGTCCTGTCTCCCTTGTTCTCCTGTGTCAGCAATGTGCCAAGTGTGCAGTGTAAATAGGCTGCGTGCGCGAGGCCAAACCATTTGTTTAGGCGGGTAAAGCGTCATTTTACAATCCTAATGTTATTATTTGCACATTAGTGTTGTAAAATGGCGTCTTTTTTCTATGTGTTACTTGGCTCGCAAGCATTTTCTGTCCATTGTAATGGTATATTTTGTATCTCCTACTTTAGTGGGTAACTCGTACGTGGCTGTCAGTGATTTTTAGCGGCTCTGTGTCCTTAAGCCTCGTTTACAATTTTTTCATCAGCCATTTTTTATGTTGCTTAGGCGTTTGGCGTGCAACCTCACTCCCAGACGTCCTGGCTGTCCCCCCGTGGTGTGTGTGATGTTTGTTTTATGTTTTTTTTTGTTCTTGTGCTTTTCGTGTTTTTGGATGTGCGCGTTTCGGCCGTTAACTTCGTATTTTTGCAACCTCATAATATTTTTTTGTAAGTCCCGCGGGTTGTAATTGTTGTTTTTAAAAATCGTACCTCATTGGCAGTGTTTTGTGCGCTTCGGGGTCGTGTAGCCGCGTTTTAATTTTTTTTCGGCTGTCATTTTTTTCCCTCGCTTAGCCGATTTTCAAATGGCGAAACTCCTTAAATTCAACTTTAATTTGCGTGCAACCTCACTCCCATACATCCTGGCGGTCCAGCGTGCTGTGTGTGGTGTTTTTTGTATGTTTTGTTTTTCTTTTTCTTTTTTTTTGTTTTTTTGAGCGGGTCGTATTTTTTACTCGGGTCGTATTTATTTTTGTCAAAGTCTCGCTTTTCTGGGTGTTTTTTTACTGAGATTTAGGCGCCCTAGAGCCTCCACCTCCGCAAATGCGGACACTCACTTTGCGAGGTCCGCATTTGCGGCCTGCAATGAGCCTTCAGCTCATTGCAGTTTATGTCCACCTCCGCAAATGCGGCCTGCAATGAGCCTTCGGCTCATTGAAGCTGACATGATAACAACTCGCAGTTTGACAATTAGAATATGTGATTAGCACTCTTTCCAGTTAGTGTGATATTTGGCTGGCATATAGGCTGTGAAACAATAATTTTCCGTTATAAGGCAGTAGTTATGAAATAATTAAGTCTACATGACCCATTATCTAGCTGTTTCAGTAAGAGACAGTAAAACAGATATTAGTTTAAATAATTATGTTTTTAGCCATATACAAGGTCATAGCTCAAGAAGGATCATGATGTAATTTCTGACAATGAGTTATGCACATCTAGGGGCATGTTCTCACTGAAAGATTTGCAAATGCAGATTACTGATTGGATCTGCTAAAATAAATAAACTTTCATTGGTTGTTAGCAGGTCATATTGCCATGTTGCTAGATAGATTATTTCATTGTCTTATGTGAACAAATAGAAAAGGCTGTGTCTGGATATATTTCTGTCAGTAGCAGTTCAGTGAGTGTCCTTGCTACTAAGCCACATCTTTTCTAAATAAACGCTAACAATGAGAAAAATACCAGAGGACTCTTTTTCTTGGTGTAATGCCTGAGTTTCAGAGTGATGAGTGGTAAGAGAGTATGATTTTCCACAACATATTTTGTGCTGTGACTCGGATCGCACTCCAGTCCATAAAATAACACCCCAAGCTTCAGAATTTTGTGCGAGGAGCCGTTTGACAGTCAATTATGGATTGGTCATGCGTGCCACCTCCACGGGAAACTGCATACTTGTATGGATTGGAGTTGCGAAAATGACCTCAACCAGACTCTTCTGTGTTCAAGCTGTGTAATCTGCTTGTAGTAAACCCACTCCATCCTATCCGGGACCTTTAGAGAATTGAAATAAATTTTGTTTAGTTTTTAAACTATGATTAATTGATTTAAAGGGTGTGTTTTTCATTTTTATGCTTAAGTGTTATACTTTCATGTTGTGTTTATTTGTTGTTAGATTGTTAAAGAAAAGTATTGTTAAATGCATTCTGTTGAAATATTTGTGAATGTCCTTTATCTTTTAAAATTGTTAGAAATAATTACCAGTATTTTTCCCTAACTTTGAAGTTGGCAGAGTGTTTTTAGTTGAAGAGACAATTATTAACGAGAGATGAAATTCATTTTCCATACAGCTTAAAATGGCACCTGAAGCCATCAGCAGAGAGACTGTATTAAGTAACTCACAGAGAGACCTGAAAGGGGGGCTGCCCTCCTAAGGAATGTAAGATGGTAGTTTGAGTTGGCACATTGCCCAAACTTACGGACATAAATTAAATGAATGTTACAAGAATGTTATACTTGGAAAATGTTTGTTAGTAAGAAACAGACTTGGGAAGAAAGATAAATTATTTTGTGTAAAAAAATAAGTCCATAATAAGTGTTTGCTTATTTTTATATTATGTGGGAACTAACTAAATTGTCAGTATCTGTTATATTATCATGTTTTATAAAAAGGTTTTAAAATGTAGTGATATTTTCATCAGTGTAGTGTTTTTTTTTTTGCTTGCAGTCCTGTAATAAGCCACTCCTTTTCCCAGAAGGTTTGCACCCACCTTGTATCCTTAAAGATATAGAGTAACCGTGAGAGCTGTGCCGTTTAAAGATAAAGGAATGTATTATAATCAGTTATTCATGCCAGTGCATAAAAAAATGTATACCTGCCCACTTACTAAGCTTTGCACCTGATGTACCAGCATTTAGCCAAATCCTGTTGCAGGTGTAAAAATTATTTTTTAGGGAAATATTGATGAGATAAAGGATTTGATGAGTGAGTTAATTTCACTGAAATTATGTTTTTATAGAATATATTGGGTATTTTCCCCAAGAAAGTGTCATATGTAATTTGAGAAATTGGTTTTATGTCATATATATATATATATATATATATATATATATATATATATATATATATATATATATTTTTTTTTAGGTTTGATTTTTTTGATACAATTATATTTAAGATTAATATATTTATATGAGTTTGCTAGTTAGTTGTTTTTTATTTTTATTTTATTTTTATTAATTTATTTTTGGTTCTTACAAAATTATTTAAAAACATTTATGCGCATGTAAATTTTGTGAGCTCACAATTATGTAATTATATGTTATCTGTTGTGTCTGGGATCCTGATTTTATGTAAATTTATCAGCATATTTTATACCGGCAAGAAACATTTTTTTCTGTAGAAACTATGTTTTCCAAGTGCACAAAGGGGGGAAGCAGAATTAAAACCACGTAAGACTCTGTGTTAGATATCAGGGTTGGACTGTGGAGGGAGTACACTGAACGCAACTTTTTAATTGCAGAGTTAGACATTTCTGAGAGAAGAAAGAACGTTCAAACCTGTCCCATCCAAGTGGGTGGAGCTTAGTGACCTGGAGAATGTCATGCCTAATGACCCACCCACTCCTTCCAACTCCACCTCTGATACCTCACAGCCTATGTCAGAAACCAACCTCTTCTAGAAGTTCCAGTAGCAAATATGAGGAGGGGCTTGGAATGCATATGACAGCTGAAGCAAAGAGAAAGGGGGGGCTTGTTTAAAGTGTGGAATACAGAGTTTAGAAATGTTCATGTGTGTCTCTGTATATTATTTTTTCTATATGATCAGATACTTTGGTTGAAGTGAATATGAAGTAGAATTGATTTAGATATTGTACATGCAAAGGTGTTAGTTACTGAGACTAGATTAAGAGATATTATAGAGATGTTGCACCTGGCGAGGTATTATTTTAAGAAGTGTTGTAGATTTTAATTAAAGTAGATATAGCTTAACAGAGGTGAGCGAGAGAAAAAGGTGAGCCTCCCTAGAAAGGCGATAAATATAATCACATATATAGTTGTCAGCAGTCCAGGTTGGCAAAAGTTGTTGTTAACGTTGCTGGCAAGGCGTTGCTGGCAAGGAGCGCCAAAGGACTTAGCATCGACAAATACAAGCCGCGGGACTTAGAAAAAAAAACATTACAAGCTTGCAAACCTTAGTGCCCGAAACACACGCACATGAAAACATTGAAAACACAATAAATACACACAACAAACACATAGTAGGCTTACCCACAGCAAGGGGGGGGGGGCACCCAGGACCTCTGAAAGTGAAGTTACACCTCAATTTAAGTAGAAATTCAAGAGTTTAGGAACCCAAAAATCCCCTAAGCGAGAGAAAAAATGGCCACCGAAAAAAAAAAAACAAGGCTACAGGACCCTAAACACGCAAAACACCACAAAACACATACGGATTTTCCGAAAAAGCCATATGAGGTCCAAGAACAAGGACGCAAAATCAGCCAGAGCCTGTACCACACACATTAGGTGCCATTTTACAACACTAACTTACAAAATGCGAAAGTACACAGCTACCCTAACGGATTTTCCTTGCGCACGCACACTATTTACACTACACACTGCACGTATTGCTGACACTTACACAGCAGCTCCACAACAGTGAAAACACACATTGTATGCTGCAGCAACATCAAAACAGATTGGCAGCTCTTCAACACAATGCTTCCTGCATATATTACTTCAAAATAGGTAAAGTATATTAATTTATTAATTATTTCATTAGCATACAAAAAAAGACTGCCAACGCTGCTCATAGCACACAAACAACCAACAGCCACGCGATGAGCTCCAAAAGCGCTCAGCGCGAGGCTCGCAATGAGCGCTGAAGGATCTCGGAACACCAACAAAATTAATGTCGCAGCCAAACACCATTACCTGCCTTACAATCTTACTGTCGTCATTTTTTGACGGGCAATTCGCTAGTAAGTTAATAAAGATTAAAAAAGGTGAGACTCCCTAGAAAGGCAAGTAATGTCTAGACTGGGTTCTGCGTAACGGTGCTATTATGGATTGATTGACAATTAAATTAAAATTTGCTACTTTAATTTCGAATGGCGTTGAGGTGAAACAAAATGGTAGAAGGAGTGAACCAGGAAATTAACTGGGCCCATGAATTTGAGTGTGAGTGCTGAGTGTGAGTACTGAGTGTCAGTACCGTGTGCAAAGAGTGCTGTGTGAGAAATTGAAGAAAAAGGACGATTGGTCCTCTGTTCTGTGTTGTTGTTGAGTGTGTTGTTGTTGTTGAGTGTGGTATTGTTTAGTATGTTTGAACATATGTTTCCAGTGGTATGAAGTGTGTGAGCTAGATTGAGATCTGTCTATGTGTGAGGTCATCGTGTATGCTCTGATTGTCATGTGAAGTTGTGATGTTTGAAAGAGAGATCTGTTGTTGATCTCCTAGAATGGTGTATGATGAATATTGGTATTCATATTGGAAAATTGTGTCCAAATTATATCATTGCATTTTTGTGCAAAGATTCCCATTATATCTGACCAACAGTGTAATAAAATTGCTTATAGAGAATATATAATCTGAAATCTGATCAATTTCAAATTAATATTTGTGTTTTAATATTTCTATTTTTTATACCATCTGCCATTTTGGATGATTGGAATTAAAGTTTTCTTACAAGCTGGTTCATTAATTGTGTTAAATGTTTTTTTTAAAGGTTGATATTTGAGAAAATTAGTTGCAAGTAAAAACAGTAATTGGTAAAATAATGAATTATTAAAAAAGAAAAAGAAAAGATTTTTAAAGTTTTATTACAATTTAAAAAACTGTTTAAAAGCATATAAGGTACAAATTATATTCAATTCAGTGAAGATCTCTATTTATTTCATTATACTGGTACACAGGCCAAAATCCAATATTTACAGAACTGATCATTCTATTCAAGGTCGTATACACAAAATGCCTTGGTAGAAACAATATTGTTTTACTTTTGCCAGAACAATTTTGAAATACCCAATATCTCTCTTTTGAGATAAGTGTAGTAGCGCAAAAGTACCTGCTCAATAGAATTCATTATTATAAAGACTTAACAAGGAACCCTTGATGAAATTCAAGAAACGTGCGTCGGGTCCACGTAGGAATGCCGTCGCGGGTCAATGACGTCATTTGTTTGCGTCTAGACTGCGGCGTGCTAGGCAGAGAGCTAGCATTTTCTTATCAGGCCCATAGTTTAAAGTCCCTTCCCTGAATCTAACATGTATGCAATTTAGCTAGTTTACTAGTAGAAGGGAGGCAGAATATACACAGAGGGATCCTGGTTGCAACGCTTTAGCTTTGGTATAGTATTTAACTAGACAAGCAATATAGCATTGAGGCATTTACCACTCAATAGCTATTCCTCTACTGTATAGTTTTATACATTCGTTACCTTGGTAGGACATTGGTATCTCCTCAGAATCATCAGCATATTGCTGGATAATAGAATCTTCTGTACCTTTACAGCCTTCCATATACAGCATTTATTTATAGTTTTCACTTCCATATAGTTGTATACTACATGAACCATAGCACTTGTCACTTTATATATTAAGCACTTTATTTTGCACACTAGTCACTTTTTTCTGTGATTACATTGGCACTTAGCACTTTATGTGGTTCGCCTATAAGGGGCAGAATCTACATTTTTGAGATACCATATTTGTCAATTCAATATTTTTGTAACCTCTCTGCTACCTATCTCTATATATTTTAATATGGATTTTAACAACCATTAAAAGTTAAGTTTTATTATTTAGTTTATTCTCTTTTTTCTGAGATTAGGATTATTAGGTGTGCCCTATAATAGGATTTTTTTTCTCTCTTTACACAATACGTTTTATTTTATCCTTAGGAGCACCCTTACCAATAAACTTATATTTGGTCATTATGTAATATATCTGAGCCACCACTCTCCATTTTTTCTAAAGACTTAAAAAAGTTAAATTATTGTGTTTTATGTTTTGTTTATTCATGTTGGATAAACACTATAATATTGTGAAATATATTCTTCCAGGCCTATTCCTAGCTCACATTATGGCCATGGTGCAAATGAGTAATCAATTATGAAAATATTTTCAAGGTATTTCTAGGCCTCTAAGAAAGAAACATGATAAGAGGTGGATTACATTATGAGTTAAGAAAAGATTTTAGAGCGTTATTAGTAAATGTATATTGATAGTAATAAATAAGCAATTTCCTTTTTAATATACAAACTGTTGCAAGATAAATGAAGTAATGTCTTATCACTTATAGACATATAATTAGTAGTAGTGAAACTGTCCTAATGAGATTTTTTGCTGCTTTAGCAGGACTACAAAATAATGGTTCATTATATATTTTACAAGTATTTAATATGTTTATTAGCTTTGCATGATTTACATTAACACTTACGATAATTAATTTTAGTTTAAAGCTCCCCTTGTTTATTATAGAGTTATGCATATGTTAAATTTATGTTACAGTTAGGAAAATTTTAGGAAAGATGTATGGAAGTTTCTTGTATGTTTGGATTTTTGTCACACTTGTCTACACCAGAAAAAGATGACAGTGAGTGCGTGCCTGTAAAGACAAAGAAAAGACAAGCGGGCCCTGATATATGGTGAGAGAAAGTATCTACCAAGTACCTATTGTGATGACAACAGATAACAACAGATACAGAGTTTGATGACTATAGACTCCTTATAAAGAAACTCCAGGAACTACCTACACTGATAAAACCAGAAGAATGAGTACCTGTTAAAATCATCAAAAGGAAAAACTGGATGGACGCCAAGTGGAAAAGTCCTTAACAAGTTTTGACTACCACGACAGCTGTAAAAAATTGCAGAAAAGACCTCCTGGATACATCTGACCCACTGCAAGAGGATCCCTCTGTCAGCACCTTCCTGGGAACCTAACTGCTAACCTGAGTAGCCCCGCACCTGTCTGCTACATAAAGTCTGGCTACAAAGGGGAGTTAAACCAATTGGGTCACTCGTCTCATACCAAGGGAAGATCCTGTCATGTTCAGACAGATTAGAGGGGCCTTGGGGAAGAAGGAAGGGATCCCCAGAATGATGCCCAAATACAAACTGTGACACCCCTTCAGAAGTCCAGGATGGTGTGGCATGAGAAAGTCCATATTAATCTTGATCCATATCACTGTCATTATAGTAATATCTACCCTGATCTGGGAGAATACACAAAAATAGATTATGGGACAAATCCACAAAGGCTAACCAGGAAAATGAAAGAATGATGAGCCACCATTTAGTCAAGAGATAGCTGCAGAGGTGAGATGGATACCTGAAGCCACTAACCTAACCTTTACTGAATGTCAGACAGGAACAGCACAGTTTGACGTTTTTACAATCGTACCCTGCTGAGAAAATTAGTAAAATCTGAAATGGTCAGACAAATACATGTGCATAGTGTACTCTAAAGATGACAATAAAGTGTTCAGTTTGGGAATTGACCCCGTGAACTATCTGCCATGTAGATTAAGACTACCACCAGCAGTCAAGTGGGCATTACCCAGGTGTAAAAACAAGAAATATTATTATCCTTTATTTATAATATGCCAACATATTCCATAGCGCTATAAAAAGGTTAAGTACAAGTCAAGAACAATTTCAAACAGTGCAATGGATGGAGGGCCCTGTTATTGAGCTTTCAGTCAGACATACACAGTGCTTTATGAGTGAGCATAACTAAGGATAATAGTGAAACTGGATACAAAAAAGGCCAAGATACAACCTCCACAGTTCACTCCGTATAAAGCCAATTACACTTGTGTCTCCTTCAGCAAGATAATAATCACTGGGAGTACTGACTATCCTGATGAGGAGTTTGCTAATCATACTACAAGGAGAGCAGAATGTGTGGTGCTACTATGGAGGACTAGAACTCAGACAAGTGTTCGCACCCAACTGACAAGGAACTTGTTCATTAATACAATTGGTGTTGCCTTTTTACCTGGTTCCTGAAAAAGAACTAGGTTTTACTGCAACACAAATCTACAAAGGCCTTGACCCGATCTAAGAGATTCACCCCAAGTGGCAGCTTTGATGACAGAGTCTACATCGACTCCATTGGAGTACCCCGTGCACCACCAGACAAAATCAAGGCCAGATATCAAATTGCAGCAAAATTGGAAACCATGTTCACCTGGTGGGTGACAATAAATAAGAATGTTGACTGGATACATTATATCTACTATAACCAACAAAGATTTGTGAATTATACAAGAGATGCGGTACAAGGTTTGACTGAACATCTAGATAAAACAAGGCTGATGACGTGGCAAAACCGCATGGCACTGGACATGCTTCTAGCAAACGAAGAAGGTGTTTGTAAAATGTTTGGTACTGCCTGCTGCACCTTCATCCCTAACAATATGGCACCTGATGTGGCAGTTGCCAAAGCCCTGGAAGGATTGACCACCCTGTCAAATGAACTAGCAGAAAAATAAGGCATGGAAACCCATTTACTAGCTAGCTTCAGTCGAAGTTCGGAAGATGGAAAGGCATAGCCTTCTCAGTTATGACTTCAATCGGTGTCATGCTTGCCATTTTGGTCACTTGTGGTTCCCTGCACAAAGGATCAAAAAGAGAAAAAAAAGGTTATCCTTTTATGTGATAGTGCACACCCTCTGCCTAATGAACAATATAGAGGCAAAGCAAATAATAAAACTTAACATTTAATAATGAAATTTAAAATAACTGGTTAAAAATCCTGGAACTCTGACGTCATACAAAGAGTATTTGGAAGTGGACCAGACCTCAGAGCTACCATATCATTGTAAATCCTTGTAATATTAGATCCTATAAGTCGAAAAAGTATATGGAATATAATGTGATAGTGCCTAGAGACAAGATAAAATGACTGGCAATATGCCTATATATATTGCACTAAGTGACAAAAGTGCCAAGTGCTAACAATAATAATCATATTAATTATATTTAATCACATATAATGAAAATATTAATAAAGTGCCAATTGCTGAGTTATATCAAAGAAAATATCTGATATAACAAAGTGCTAGTGCTGAATATGAAAATATAAGGATCTATGAAAAAGTTAATGGATGTTAGGTGTGAGCTTAAAAAGAACTTTTATAATTATAACCACTTCAACCTCTCATCAGAAGGAGCCTCAGAAGATATTACCCTATCCCTAATATTGAAAAATATATAGTGAAATTGCTGAGTATGGGGGATAGGGGTCAGTATATTAATTAAACTAGGTGGTGGGCCTGTATGAGTAAACACTGAGGCTCCTAGCAGTCCGCGCGTCGCCTATGCGCCTACGTATGACTTCTTAGGTCGGCGTCACGGCGTACGTTTCTAAAAGATTTTATCAGGGGTTACCGATATGATGCCAGGGTGGCTATTTAAACTAATTTAGTTGACATAGCAACTATTACGAATACGAACTCGGATAAAACCAAATAATACAAAGAATTCAAATAAGGGTGTATCCAGAACTGGACTAGGAGGGATAAGAAAAAATCAAGACACGTACAAACCTCAAAAAAGGACAGGCAAAACTTAGATTCCTTACAAATATTTAATCTATCCAAGAATATCCTATCTAACGTACATTTATCTGTTCTCAAAAAAGGTTTAAATGTTTCACCTACAGGGGATCTTAACCTTTTTGAATGGGTAAAAGACACACATTTGTTTGCTAGAAAATTGGCCTTAAAAATGTTTTTCTCTAAAAAAGGCACTAGAAACCCATCAAAACCTTTGTATTCCAGGACTCCGAGAAATCTTGAAAGCCTACTAGCAAAAAATGAAGAATTTCAATCAGTAGGCCCTTATTCTTCTTTCAAACCAAAAAGTAAATATACACCACCATTAAGTATAAACCCCAATATTGAACTCTTTGTCAGTAATGTGGTTCGGGACATGGAAAAACTTTCTAATACAGGAAATATCTGCCACAACCTTACGAAGGCTGAAAAAAATGGCTCTAAAACAATTATATAGTTATATAGTCATTAGAAATTCAGACAAAGGAGGAAACTGCCTTATCAAGGATAACTATGAATACATTTTAGAATGTGAAAGGCTCCTCAAAGATAAAAAGAGTTATAAAAAACTTGAAAAAGATCCTACAGATGACTTCATTGAAGAGCTTAAGGACATCTTAAATAATGGCCTAGAAACTAAGGTTATAAATAAATCAGAATTTGATTTCCTGATTAATTTGAGTCCAAAAATTGCCTTTTTTTATACCATTCCCAAGATACACAAGAACCCCAAGAAACCACCAGGCAGACTGATAATGTCTAGCATTGAATGCCTAACTGAAAATCCTAGCAAATACGTGGATTTTATCCTACGTGATTTTGTAATTACATTAGCATCGCATGTCAAAGACACAACTATCAAAACTAAATGATATCTCGGTCAGTAATAGAGCATTACTGGTGTCATTCGATGTTGAATCTTTGTACATTAATATCCAACATCTAAAAGGTATAGAAGCAGTTAAATATTTTTTTTCAAAAAGAGGTGCCCAATACCTAAACCATAATGAGTTCATATTAGAATTGTTAGAGTTTGTGTTGACTCACAACTATTTTGTTTTTCTCAATAAGTATTACCAGCAGATCTGTGGTACAGCTATGGACACAGTATGTGCCCCTACATAGGCAAACTTATGTCTTGGCTGGTGGGAGGAGCAGATGGTTTTTGCTGACAAAATGGATAAATACACCAAACACATTGAATTGTGGGTGCGTTTTATCGATGATATCTTGTTAGTATGGAATGGCAATTATAAAGATTTGAAAGATTTTATTGATATACTCAGTAGAAATGATATGGTACTATACTTAACATCAGAAATTAATGAGACTGGGGGGGCGTGGCTAAGCCTGGAAGGGAGAGGGCGCACGGAGCTGGAGCTCTGCACCGAACTACTACAAAAACGGGATAAATCCCTTGTTTAGCCCCAGCACCAAGGCACATAAGACCCAGAGGAGGTTCCCCCACCTCCACCACCATATCTGGGCACATCTCGCCGTCGCCTGGGGCTTTCCTGGCCGGAGCACCCGCGAAATTGGCCTGCCTGGGCCTACCTCCCCGATCCCAGCCGGACCCTGCGCACATCGTCCGACATCCGGACACGATCGGGCCGGAGGATTAGCGCCCTGAGAAGTTCCAGTTGCCCTGCAGGTGTCGGGAGGACGGCAGGCAGCGTAGACGCAGCTGCGGCAGAAGAGGCCGCAGCAGGACGCTGGGAGCCGGCGCTGCAGTGTGCGGCTGGCCTATTAGCAGCAGCAGAGCATCAATCCCCCTCATACCGGCATTGGGAAGTGCCTGAAGAGCCCTAAGACCCCAGAAGACCGCCAGGGGGGTAAGTTGGGCGTCAGCCCCGCACCGGAGGGCAGGGGAGCAGCTAGGGGAGACATAGGGCCCTGCTGAGGGAGGTGAACTACTGGGGGCCACCACGCCACACAGAAAACCCCACAGCTAATTCCCACTGAGGAGCTATACAAAGACCGGGCTCTGGAATCTAAGAATCTGAAGACCCCTTGGGAACCCCTAGGAAAAAAAAGACTGTGCACCATTTAGGAGTAACAACAGAAGTTTAATTGCCCTTTTTTCTACATTTCTATTTTTGAACCCAATCTGCATACCAGCACTGGTAAAGCTCAAATCCTTCTTATATAACTGCTGAAACTGCTCCTTGAAGACTGGGTAGGCAAAACAACTAGCCAGGCTCACTGACAAAATTGGATAAAGCAATAGCACCGCTTAGTGGCATGCTGAGACCAGTGCAGCTTAAAACTCATTTCAACGCCTGCACTGAAAAGTGTGCACTGACTACACCTGGTGGGACTTTGATAAATACACAACCCAGATCTGTTGGGGGCACAGTATTGCGGAGCATATCAGCTTAAGGAGATGTAGTTGAAGGGACTGTGCACAGTTCCCGCCGGCAGGGTCTGAGAGATGCCAAGACTTCACTACAGAATCTAGATATGAACAGACAAGACAGATCACAACAGACCTAAATACTCGAGAGGAAAAAGCAAATACGGAGTGACCCCCCCAGTGGAATTCATCCGATGTCTGGACACTCAACGGCTACCCCGGGAAGAAGCAGCTCCATAAAAATGGTGAAAAACAAAAAATCATTAACATCAAAAAAAATTGACGAACATTTCAAGGCCTCAGAAACACAGACGGCACTGATGAAGGATCCTGTCTCGGAGCAATCTGACACCTCAGACTTGGAACCCCTGGAGGTGGCCCCACAGCCTGAAGTTTCCATCAACAGCAATTCAATGGCAAGAATCGAGGCCCTCCTGGCCTCTCACATCGACAGGGCGGTCACATCTTTGAAGAAGGACATACATGAGATTGGCCAAAGGACCCATCAACTCGAAGATACCGTTGACCAGGTGGTAGAGGCCCAGTAGAGAGACAGGGCCAGCATCGCTGATAAAACCTCCCGTATCTGTGGCATAGAAGATAAACTGGAGGATTTGGAGAATAGATCCAGACGATTCAACCTGAGGATCAGAGGCGTTCCTACGGCAATAGTCGACCTCCCTCGTTACCTTAAGGCCACGATCGATGATATCCTCTCAGGTCACCCAGACCATGAATGGGAAGTTGAGCGTGTACATAGAGCCCTTGGGGGAAGTCGTAACCTGGACCTTCCCAAAGACATAATTGTCAGGCCAACAATCTAGGGACCTGATCCTGGCAACTACCCGCAAAAAGGCTCAGATCACAGGCCCAGACGGGGCCAAACTTCAATTTTTTGCTGATCTCTCTCCTTCCACACTACAAAAACGGAGGCTGATGAGGCCTGCCCTGGAAGTCCTTCTCCACCACGGCATCAGGTACCATTGGGGATTCCCATTTGCCCTTATTTTCTCAGTGGGGAGCACCCAGTATACAACGCGTTCTCTAGACGAATGCCAAGAACTTCTAAAGAGTCTGGATCTTACTGGGGGGGACCCGATCTCGACATCATCCACATCAGCAGCTCTATCTCTCCCAAAAAGACAATGGTCTGAAGTGACCAGGCAAAAGAGGCCTACAGACCAAACCTCAAAAATCGCTCATAGGCGACCCACCCAGATCATGGACTCGCAAATGCAATAACTCAGTTAATGCCATCTCCAGAGACAATCAAACAGGCTAGAACGCTTGAAAGGGCACCAGGCTACCAAAGACTTATCTCGGCATCCACAGGATTTACAAGGGCTGTCTAAAAACACCATACCAATATTCCCTGGTAGAGGCCAACATGGAAGTCGCCTGGAACTGACCTAGCCTTTTCTCAGGACGTTTTATTTTTCTTACTTTTTTTCATGGGTCCTCAAAAGAGCTTGGGACCCCAAGCCGGGCCACGTCAACCAAAGACTTTTGAAGTGTTACTAACCCATGTTTTGCTTTTCCTCCCTTTTTAGCAGGTTTTAGCAGACTGTTAAAGTTATAAGTTTTAATGCACATTGCAGACAGTATAGTCACTCTGTCAGGATCTTCCTTCACTGGACCAGGTTTAAATGTTTACTCTGCTTTTAGTTAAGATAAAAAATTCTGTTATTAATGTTTAAATAAGCTATTCATGGTTCTGGCTTTATACTGTTTCCTCAATGCTTCTCTAGATTACTCTCGCCTGTCCTTGCCGGCGGGAATTGGTACAGAGGCTATAGTGTTCTAAGAGGGTAGAATGCTTAAGACAGGGCGGGTAGTCTTAGGACAGCAAGACCTCTTGGCAACAACTGTACTCTCTTCCCTCTGTGTTCTCTTCATTGCTGCTCTTCTCCTTGCCACTTATCAGCATGGGCTCACTTGCCCTTGTACTCCCCCCTGCTGCCTAACTGAAACCTGCCACCTAGTGCTTCCACATACTTGCTATCTCTTTCTCTTTGGCTGTTTAAGGGAATTTGAACCAAATCAGGGTTCTCTCTACATAGCTGGGGCAGAGGCGGCGGCCTGTCTGCTGGACAGTGGGCCAAGCTGCCTGGCTTCAGAGAGTAGAGGACCCCTGGTACTATTTAAACGGATCTCTTTGCAGCCTACTGAGTTGGGTTCAAATAGTTCAGAGACACTTTCAGATTTGTTTGATACTATCTTACCTCCCTTAGACCTTTTGGGACCGCCTCTGAATTACTCATCCTCATGCCTCTTTTCCCCCACAGAGCTAATCATACTGGACCTCTTCTTGGCTGCGCTCAACCACTCCTGTTCCCCAGAGGGGGGAATCCGTTCTGCACTCCCTCCTCAGCGCTCCTCCGGAAGGGTAAGGCTACACTAATGCACCAGATATATACACCTCCAGTTTACCCATGACCACACCTATGACAATACTCACCCATAATGTGAAGGGTTTCAACTCCCCCTTCAAGCGAAGGAAGGCTTTCCTATACTATAAGACCTTTAACCCCATGGTGATCTTCTTACAGGAGACACACTTCGCAGGAATAAAGCCCCAACCTACCTCGACAAAAATTATCCTCATTTTTCTACTCTACCCAGGTCTCCAAAAAAGAAGGAGTGGCGATATTGCTCCATAAGAGTCTCCAATTTCAATTAACAACTAAGATAGTGGACCGAGAGGGCTACTACATAATTTTAAAGGGGACGATTTTGGGTTCTCCAGTATCACTGGCCTCCTTCTATGCCCCCACGACAGCGCCACATAAGACCCTGACCAGATTCTTAAGGGTTCTGGAGGGGGGAGAATGGGGCAAATTAATTATAGGAGGGGACTTTAATTTGGTATTAGACCCAGTGGCAGATAAATCTAAAACTCCACAACAGGATCGCTTCTCCAAAAAAAACAGGCAAATCTTAAAACTCCTACACTCCTTAGACCTGGTTGACGCCTGGAGAGGTATGCAACCGAGAAGGAGGGAATATACTTTTTACTTCCCCACCCACGGGACTTATTCTCGTATAGACACAATATACATAAGTAATTCGCTTCTAGACAGCTCAAACAAAGCGACTATTGTTCCGTGCACTTGGTCGGATCACGCGGCGGTCATACTAGAGGTGGACCTGGGAGTTCAATTTCGGATGCCCTATACCTGGAGACTGAATGAATACTTGGTATCACAATCCAGATTCCAGGAGCAAACTGAGAGGGAGTTGGCGGAATTTTTTGAGTCCAATGCGGGCGGGGATACAGGGGCGGGATGGGTCTGGATGGCCCACAAAGCCTACATAAGGGGGGTGTTCATCAAGCTAGCCTCCCAACACAGAAAGCAAAACAGGCTAAAAGAAAAGGAGCTATCGGGGAAACTAACTCAGAGCGGCAACATCAGCTTTCTCCCTCGATAGCTTTAAGGAAACAGATAGATAAAACCAGGCTAGAATTGGATAGTATACTGACCATAAAAACGGACAAGGCATTAAGGAGGACTCAACATTTGTTTTATGCCAAGGCGAATAAATCTGACAAGCTACTAGCAAGGAGTTTAAAAGCAAAATATGCTCAAGCCAGTGTATCCCAAATCAGAAATAGGAAGGGCGATCTCACCTACAGCCGAAATGAAATGAGGTCTTTAGGGATTTCTATCAAAACATTTACTCCACTCAGAATTTGGCCTCAGAGAATGTTATTCAATCCTACCTAAACTCCCTTCATTTACCCCAGATTTCACCCCTAGACTTACAAAACTTGAATAAAGATGTAACGGTTAAAGAAATTCTAGATGCCATTAAAGAACTGAAGCTAGGGAAGTCCCCCGGCCCGGACGGGTTCACTAACATCTACTACAAAAAGTTCTCAGAAATTCTAGCCCCCCATTTGTGTAGTCTATTCAATTCAATTCTAAGAGGAGAGACAACTCCCCCAGAGCTGAACCATGCTGACTTGACGCTCTTCCCCAAGGAAGGTCGAGATCCAAAGGAAGCTAAAAATTATAGACCAATCTCGCTTCTTAATGGCGACGTCAAACTGCTGGCCAAAATTTTCTCCCAGAGGATCTCAATCTTCTTACCCTCCTTAATACATAAGGACCAATCAGGCTTTATTCCAAACAGGCAGACTACTGACAACATTAGGAGGACTCTAAATGCCGTTCACTTGGCTAGGTCTAGAGGTCTCCCTGTGTGCCTGCTCGCATTGGACATCGAAAAAGCGTTTGATACCCTGGAGTGGCCCTTCCTATTCACCACATTGGCAAAGTTTGGGTTCAGAGGAAACTTCCTAAACCTGTTGTGTACATATTATATACTTCCCAGGGCCACACTGAAATTGCCTGGTTCCCGTACGGCCAGCATTAAAATCGAGAGAGGTACTAGACAGGGTTGCCCACTGTCACCGCTTCTCTTTGCTCTGGCCATTGAGCCTTTGGCTCAAGCGATTAGAGTTAATTCCTCTATAGAGGGGGTGCGGGTGGGACATCAGCATCTAAAGTGTTCCTTGTTTGCTGATGACCTTCTCTGCACCCTCTCGAATCCTAGCTCCTCCGTAGGCGCCCTGATGGACACGATAGGAGACTATAGCAACTTGTCAGGCCTGAGGCAATTCAGGACAAGACAGAAGCATTGAGTGTTGGGATCCCTTTAGATATCCTGAATCACCTGAAGGGAATTCATACATTTCTTTGGCCCCCCTCACACATCAAATATCTAGGGATTAATTTGACCAACTCATTAACTAATATGTATAAAGCTAACTATCCACCTCTCTACAGGGCTCTGCGGAGAGACCTGGAAAACTGGACTAAACGGCATATCTCATGGACGGGCAGAGTAGCCACGGTTAAAATGAACATATTGCCGAGGCTGCTCTATCTTGCCAGGACGCTGCCAATCCAGATAAAAAATACAGAGTTGGCCCGCTTCCAGACCCAAGTGTTTAAGTTCATATGGAGAAATAGACCCCCTAAGATAGCGAGAAAAACGATGTACGTACATAAATCCAAGGGGGGTCTATCTTGTCCTGATTTCCTGAATTACTTCAGAGCAGCCCAACTTGCCTCTATCCCCCTAGCTCACTCCATTCCACTTCAACCAAACTGGGTCTTTGTTGAGGAGTTGCAGATGGCCATGCTTATGTGGGGTATTATACTGTGGGCTCCAGGTGAAAGCGCGTTTTACTCCAGAATAAAGAATCCCATAACTAAGTTTACACTGAGAGTTTGGATCTGGGCTAGGAGGAAATACAAACTAACTCACTCGGTATCTCCCCTCACATCAATCTTTACATCATCTTCCTTATCAACCACCATCACTGCGGAGTCCAAGGAATACTGGACTTCTCATGATCTAGATAAACTAGGGGCTTGGTTTGAGGGAGGTATCATGATAACTTCAGAATCTATGATTAGGAACTTTGAGGTACCACACCGGGAATTTTTCAATTACATTAAAATAAGAAGCTGGATTGAAGAGATACAAAGAACCCATGGGCCCCCGAGGGAATCTTGGATGTCGGTAGTGTGTAAAAGTGAGGCCTTGTCCAAAGGAATCTTAGGGTCAATATACAATATCTTTAATAGTCCACCAAGCACATGGAGGCCTTCCTTTGTATTGAAGTGGGAGTTGGACCTAGGACAAAATTGGGATGGGAATAAATGGGCTGAATCCTTTTCGAACCTATCTAAGGGTTCATTTAATTAGAGCTTGTTAGAAACCTCTCTTAAGATTTTACACCGGGCATTCACAACTCCAGTTCGACTAAATAAGATATCCCAAACAATCCCAGATAGATGTTTTAGGGGGTGCCAAGGAAGGGGAGACTTCATACACACATGGTGGAGCTGCCCTAAGGTATTTAAAATTTGGTCTGAGACGACCAGTCAAATCTCAAGAGTACTCAAAACCCCACTCCAACCATCAATAGCAGTCTGTCTCCTGGGAGCACGCTTCTCAAAACTGGGAAGGGAGGGGAATAAACTGGCCCAATTGATATTTCTAGCAGCTAAGAATACCATCACAAGACGATGGAAGAGCAGGGACATTAATTTCCATGAAGTAACAAACAAAATAAATTTTATTTGCGTCAATGAGCGGATGACCCATATCATATCAGATACCCATCACTGCTTTCTGGAGGTTTGGGAACCCTGGATTTTATTCACAGATAGTAATATAACAACTAAGTTAAGGGAACACAATAAAGACGCCATTCCTGATGTGCGGCTGGGGAGTGGAGTGTGGAGCGGACGGGAAGAGGTGGTGAGAGGACCCAGAGAGATATTTCTTCAGTATTCCAAAGGTACAGAGGGGGAGGATAGTAACCTCAAGATTGGTTGAGCAGGGAATTACTGGGGGAAGACACTTCACCTTACGCTTTATACAATGCTACTAGTTCTCCTTCTATTTTATTTTATTTTATCATATTTCTTGTTGCTCCGGTCCATCCATGGAAATGTGAATTACTGTAATTTGATCAATGTGACCTTATAAGCTGTATATATTGTTTGAATATCAAGAGACAAGTTTGAATATATTTAGACAAAATCACCAAAAAAACGAAAAAGAGTTGTAATGGGGATTTTATTTAAATGAAACGGTTTCAACATGTTAGTAATAAGATGTTAGTTATATGACATTTTGTGGACTATGTTTTTCATTACTCTTTTCTTTTTGTCATTGCAACTCCAGAACTTCTCAATAAAATGTATGTTATAAAAGAAATGAATGAGACTGTGATTACGCTTTTGGACTTAAAAATTTAAAAGTTAGAAGATGGCAAACTTCAAACCACCACATATAGAAAACCCACAGCCACAAATAGCTTATTACAAGCAAATAGCAGTCATCCAAAAGCCCTGTGGGGCAATATTTAAGAATTAAAATAAATTTCTCCAGTCCAAATGACTTTGAGAAAGAAGCAAAAGAACAAAACCCTCAAAAGAGCATATCAAAGAGCAAAAGATGTGGTCAAACATTCATTGTTGATGGAGAAAAATAAACAGTCTGATGAAGTGGTTAGGTGCATTGGTACATATAATGGAAAGTGGCATGATATCAAAAAAATATTTAATGATCACTGGAAAATTCTTCTAGATGATGAAGATCTAAGACCTTTCCTAAGTAACCAGGCACAAATCACCAGTAGACGGTCCACGGATTTAAGGGATATGCTATCTAGAAGTCACTTGGAAGTCAAAAAAAGTAAGACTTGGTTAAATAAAGCTAGAGACTTTAAATGTTTATCATGCAAAGCCTGTAAATATGTAAATACCACCAAAACATTTCCCTCCAAAGATGGAACTTGTAATTTTAAAATTAAACAACTACTGACATGTAAGTCAGTAGTGGTGGTATACCTTATGCTTTGTAAATGTGGTGTGAGGTATGTGGGTAAAACCTGCAGAGAGCTCAGACGTAGGATACTAGGACATATTTATAGCAAAACTAAAGAATATGATACACTGGTAGCCAACCATGTAAATTCAAAACACAATGGAGATCTGAACAGCATATCTTTCATAGCTATTGATGGTGTGAAGCATAACATCAGAAGAGGCAATATTGACAAGGAACTTCTAAAAAAAGAAGCCCAATGGATTTATACGCTTAAGACTAAACAACCGTGGGGCCTTAATGATGGCTTTACTTTTACACCATTTATTTCATTTTTCTTAAGATTATAGAGTCCCTATATTGACCTTTTCTATTATATCATACGCTAGAAGATGATTTTACTATATGCATATATATATATATATATATATATTACCCAAATAACTGGGGACAATAGCAATAGATAGACAACTTTATAAGTTGTCTCTAGCATATTTGTAAATCAAATTAGATATACAGTGATATAA
This sequence comes from Discoglossus pictus, assembly GCA_027410445.1. Lineage (NCBI taxonomy): Eukaryota > Metazoa > Chordata > Amphibia > Anura > Alytidae > Discoglossus > Discoglossus pictus. Next base: position 228,616,418 of record CM050168.1, on the reverse strand, counting down.
TCTCATATTGAATACTTTCTTGATGGAGTTGTACACAACGAATACACAAGTGTTATTAAATACACTTGTTATATAAATAGTTAGATGTAAAATCCTTACATATTTCTTATTATGGTGTGCAGAATAGAAATACTTATAGTTTATCTGATTGTATATTGCTATATACTTTATTAGTATATATACAGGATATAATATGATAGATATTTGGAACACTTATAATTAAGATATATGAAGTATTCAATACGTTTGGTGATTAATAATAAATATCACCAATTATAGGTACATATGTATATCTTTCCTCCTAGTTTATTTTTCTGGCTACCACACTATATTAAGATCCAGTATATTACTACTAATTTTGTACTTTAAATAACTTGGTGTCACCACCATTATATATGTATCATGTTCCCTTATTTATCGTTATATATTTGGTTCTGAGGCCTCCATTAGTATTTTTTTGATTATACATCATTTATATCTTCCTTCTTTTCTCCCATCTTCACCTTTATTTGAATTCTTTGTATTATTTGGTTTTATCCGAGTTCGTATTAGTAATAGTTGCTATGGCAACTAAGTTAGTATAAATAGCCACCCTGGCATCATATCGGTAACCCCTGATGAAATCTTTTAGAAATGTGCGTCGGGTTGCAGACTTTGCTACGCGGCGACGCGACCTATGACGTCATATGTAGGCGCATAGGCGACGCGCAGACTGCTAGGAGACTCAGTGTTTACTCATACAGGCCCACCACCTAGTTTAATTAATATACTGATGAGATGATGATATACTGATGATCTGATGAGAGGTTGAAGTGGTTATAATTATAAAAGTTCTTTTTAAGCTCATACCTAACATCCATTAACTTTTTCATAGATCCTTATATTTTCATATTCAGCACTACCACTTTGTTATATCAGATATTTTCTTTGATATAACTCAGCAATTGGCGCTTTATTATTATTGTCATTATATGTGATTAAATATAATTAATATGATTATTATTGTTAGCACTTGGCACTTTTGTCACTTAGTGCAATATATATAGGTATACAAAATAGTGGGATTAATATAAACAAAAGTAAAAGTAATTTTATTAAGTAAATGACAGCAGCGTATTTAAAAACAGGGAATGTATAAAACACTAACAAAGGGAGTAATAAAAGGGCAGATGTAAGGAATAGTAAAGAGCCCTGAAGCACTGGTATTGTGCAGTGTATAACTCTTAAGTGAGTGGGTATTACTATTCACACCTAGCGGGCGAGCCAAAATTATTACAAAGAGATACCAAGGCATAGAAGCCCTATTGTCTCATAAGTGATATACATATAAAGCACCCTTATGCCTAAATAAATGTCCTCCAAACATCTAGAGGGTACATTAGACAAAGCAATATACTTGCATAAAGATGAGGTATAAGTCACTGTATGTCTTACTGACACACCTAGAGTACTTTAATAAAGGTACAAGGAAGTTATGCCTATATGAATCAAACTTAAAGGGAGCTCAACCTAAAATACAGCCAAAGTCGTCACAGCAGCCATATGTTACACAGCATAGAATCCAAGCTGTGTCTATATTCACTTATTGGCATCTGACTACGGTATGGCACATAAAGTGCCTAAAGCTGTATATACAAGGTAGAGGCTGTTCCCAAAATGTTAGGGTTATAATAGGTGATATCAGGTTCTTGCAGACATAATATACCACTAATGGGATGTAAGGGGCTTTAAAAGTGAATTCAATTTGACTAATAATGAATTCATAGTATTGAAAGAATTGGAGAGTGCAAGGAGATACAAATTAAGCCTGCCGATAAGGGAGGTAATATTGTCATTATGAATAATGATGAATATAGAGATATGTGTAACAGAATTTTGGGTGACAACAGCACATATAAGGTGGTCCAAAAAAATCCAACCAATGAGTATAAAATTCTCTTGAAAACTATTTTGGATAATGCAATGAAAGAGAACCTTATTTATGAGCAAACCTATAGGTTTTTATACCCCAAATTTCCTACTATCTCAATTTTCTATTCCCTCCCATAAATACATAAAAAGAAATCACCTATTCCGGGCAGGTCTATTGTATCGGGCACTAATAACCTGTCCCATAATGCCAGTATATTTATTGACTACTATCTGAGAGAATTGGTAGAGAGTCTACCCTCGTATGCCAAAGACACCAATGACATTTTAAAGCAGTTGGATGATCTCTATATACCGAACTCTGCATGGCTAGCCTCTATTGATGTAGAGGCCTTGTACAGCAGTATACCGCATGAATGCGGTATAGAGGCCCTTGGTCACTTTTTAAGTATGAAAGGTGTTATTCACACCAAATTTAATGGACTTCGACTGGAACTGCTGGAATTTGTGTTGAAACACAAATACTTTACGCACAATAACAAATGGTACCACCAGCAAAAAGGGACAGCCATGGGAACACCATGTGCTCCCAGTTATGCCAATTTGTTCCTGGGTTGGTGGGAGGAGAAATTTGTTTGCCAAGAATCTATATCCTCACTCTCTGAACACGCATTAATATGGCGGCGCTACATTGATGATGTGTTAGTAGTTTGGACAGGCACTAAGTCTGAATTTGAACAATTCATGTCTGACCTCAACACCAATGATTTGGGCCTTAAATTCACCTATGAGTTAAGCCTATCCTCCATCACATTCTTAGACTTGTTGATAACAAAAGATGAGGAAGGAAAGATATCAACCACTACTTATAGGAAGGATACAGCCACAAATTCCCTATTGACCTGGGACAGCCAGCATTTTGAACCCCTTAAAAGAGGGATACCAAGAGGTCAATACCTTCGAATAAGAAGGAATTGCAGTTCTGATGCAGAGTTCAAACTAGAGGCAGATAAACTAAGAACTAGATTTAGAGACAGAGGCTATTCAAATAAATGTCTCAAATCTGCTTTTAATTATGCATCTAACTGCAATAGATCTGAACTTCTGAATGGCCTTAATAAGAATATAGATAAGGAAAGCAAACTATCCCGCTGTATTAGGACTTTTGGCTATGACTCTGAGGCTGTCAGAGACATCTTATCCAGACATTGGCACCTCTTGAGGAGTGACGAGGATCTAAAAGATGTTCTAACGCCTAAGGCCTCTATTACATATCGTAGGGGCAAAAACCTGAAAGATAGATTGGTCCATAGTTCTTTTAAAGAACAGAAGCCTCGGACCTGGTTAAAACCTCTAACAGGATGTTTTAAAAAATGCATTGGATACACCAATTGCCCGCCATGTTAAATATTGTCACAACAATAAAAGTGAAGTCTTATCTTTCTGTGCAATAGACCAGGTCCATATAGGCCCAAGACAGGGAGATTTGGAGAGAAAATTATTACAATGTGAGGCACGTTGGATATACAAATTGAAGGCCCAAGTACCCAATGGACTCAATGAGGGGTTCACTTTTACGCCTTTCATTTAGTACTTGTTTCCTTTCTCTTTTCATGATATATGTGCAAATGTTATTTTGTCCATCTATGCTAGATCTTTCCTTGTTACATAGATACACTTCACTCATTAGCTCCCATTTATTTTAGTTTTCATCTTTCCCTTCTTTCACATTTATACATATTCACCCTAGTGAGTATAGATGTCTCATTACAAGCTCCTCACTCTTATGTTCATCCGGTATGGATGGACCTTATGTGCATTAGCACCCACTATTTTGTTTTTATTATACACGAGTAACCTGTTATAGGTGTTTGTTATTTTTGTTTGCACATATCTTAGAGTCCATGAGTACTCTTTTTTTCCTATGCTCTTAGTTCTGTTTTCACATCCCTTAGTGCTCAATATTTACAGATCACTATTCTCCTGATATAGACCTTGTTTTCTGGTTCACACCTGTATAGTTGTATAATGGGGCCATTCCCTCCTTTATATAACGGTCTCTTGCCTATGGCGCTTTATGCTCACTCTTTGATTTTTATTCTGCCTCTATTGGCAGTCTTTCACTTAATATATATAGTAGCCATTACACTACACACCGGTATTTCTCCCCTTTAGCTTATCATAAGCTCTCTATGATCGTTCATATGGTCTATGCATGGACATCTATAATAAGTGCACTAGTGCACATATATATGTCGTTCCTATGTTTACTTTGTATATATATCTTAGTAGCCCGTGGTCCCTTTTTTATACTGTATAGATTATTTGTATTATCTCCGTTATTCTCTCGGCCCTTTATGTGCAATATATTTACTAGTATCATGTTGCCTAGGCGACAGCTCCCTATATAAAGCTCCTTGAGACAGCGTTATACAATTTCCCTTTGACAAAGACGTTGTACGTTGAAACGTGTCAGGCTCCTAGCAACGACGCTGCGCACGTCATCACGTCAGACGTGAGCATGCGCATTGCAAACCTGGCGGTCGAGCTCTCTAGGAACCGCGAATTTGCTACAATCACGGCCTAGTTTAAAGCCCCTTACATCCCATTAGTGGTATATTATGTCTGCAAGAACCTGATATCACCTATTATAACCCTAACATTTGGGGAACAGCCTCTACCTTATATATACAGCTTTAGGCACTTTATGTGCCATACCGTAGTCAGATGCCAATAAGTGAATATAGACACAGCTTGGATTCTATGCTGTGTAACATATGGCTGCTGTGACGACTTTGTCTGTATTTTAGGTTGAGCTCCCTTTAAGTTTGATTCATATAGGCATAACTTCCTTGTACCTTTATTAAAGTACTCTAGGTGTGTCAGTAAGACATACAGTGACTTATACCTCATCTTTATGCAAGTATATTGCTTTGTCTAATGTACCCTCTAGATGTTTGGAGGACATTTATTTAGGCATAAGGGTGCTTTATATGTATATCACTTATGAGACAATAGGGCTTCTATGCCTTGGTATCTCTTTGTAATAATTTTGGCTCGCCCGCTAGGTGTGAATAGTAATACCCACTCACTTAAGAGTTATACACTGCACAATACCAGTGCTTCAGGGCTCTTTACTATTCCTTACATCTGCCCTTTTTTTACTCCCTTTGTTAGTGTTTTATACATTCCCTGTTTTTGAATACACCGCTGTCATTTACTTAATAAAAATACTTTTATTTTTGTTTATATTAAACGCACTGTTTTGTATACTGAATATTGGGGTGGAAAACACCCAGGGAAATCCAAATCCTCACTTTTCTTTCTTCAACATATATAGGTACCGTATATACTCGAGTATAAGCCGACCCGAGTATAAGCTGAGGCACCTATTTTATTACAAAATACTGGGTAAAATGAGTGACTCGAGTATAAGCCAAGGGTGGGAAATGTGCTGCCCCCTGTGTCCCTCTTGTGCCCTCTGTGTCCCCCCTCTCTCTCCCGTGTCTCTTCTCCCCTCTCCCTTATATCCCTCCTCAACCCCACTCCTCATTCTTAACCTCCCTCCTCAACCCCACTCCTCATTTTCAACCTCCCTTCTCAACCCCACTCCTCATCCTCAACCTCCCTCCTCAACCCCACTCCTCATCCTCAACCTCCCTCCTCAACCCCACTCCTCATTCTCAACCTCCCTCCTCAACCCCACTCCTTGTTCTCAACCTCCCTCCTCTACCCCACTCCTCATCCTCAAACTCCCTCCTCAACCCCACTCCTCTTCTCAACCTCCCTCCTCAACCCCACTCCTCAACCTCCCTCCTCAACCCCACTCCTCATCCTCAACCCCACTCCTAATCCTCAACCCCACTCCTCATCCTCCCTCCTCTACCCCACTCCTCATCCTAAACCTCCCTCCTCAACCCCACTCCTTATCCTCAACCTCCATCCTCAACCCCACTCCTCAACCTCCCTCCTCAACCCCACTCCTCATCCTCAACCTCCCTCCTCATCCTCAACCTCCCCCCTCACCCTCCCTGCTCATCCTCAACGTCCCTCCTCATCCTCAACCTCCCTCCTCATCCTCCCTCCTCATCCTCAACCCCCTCCTCAACCTCCCTCCTCATCCCCCCTCCTCAACCCCCCTCAACCCCCCATCCTCATCCTCCCTCCTCAACGCCCCATCCTCATCCTCCCTCCTCAATGCCCCATCCTCATCCTCAACCCCCCATCTCAACCCCCTCCTCAACCCCCTCCTCATCCTCAACCCCCTCCTCATCCTCCCTCCTCATCCTCAACCCCCATCCTCATCCTCCCTCCTCAACCCCCCATCCTCAACCCCCCCATCCTCAACCTAAACCCCCCTCCTCAACCTAAACCCCCCTCCTCAAGAATTAAGTAAGGCCATTTTCTCTGCATTAACCATTGTATTTTATTTTACATATCTGGACTTTTATATCTATGCCACCACTATCTGGACTATCTCTTGGTAACACATAACAGCATATGTGGATGTTTTCATCCACCCCATTGGACTCTTTCCTTGTTATATGGATTTCGTCACACAGGTGCTCACTTATTTTTGTGGATGCATTGCTTTACCATCAAGATTTCATCTTTTCTTGCTCCCGCTTTATTATCACAAATTGTAAAGCTTTCATTCAACAGACTATAATATCTGGACTGTGAAACTTCTGCTATGGATTCCATTATTGAAAGATTCTTTATATTATTCCACAAATCATATCGGATTAATAAACTTGCAATTTTCTAATGTATTTTGATGTTCTTTGTAAAATTATGTTTTCTTTTGAAATGTTCTTGTTAGGAATGTATTAAGGTAAAAGGCGCAAAGGACTCCGTGAGATAAGATCTAATATCTCCATGTTGTAGGAAACTCATCTGACTGAATTTTAAGCTCTCACCTCTACTTCCTAATAAATTAATCTTTGTATTCTTTCCTTTTGATGACAATGTTTGTCATAGGGGGAGTGTTGGGGAAATGATACAAATATTCTTAAATTTGTAGCGTATATATATATATATATATATATATATAAATATATATATATATATATATATATATATATATATATATATATATATATAATTAGCACTCTTTCCAGTTAGTGTGATATTTAAGGCAGTAGTTATGAAATAGTCACATGACCCATGATCTAGCTGTTTCAGTAAGAGACAGTAAAACAGATATTAGTCTAAATAATTATGTTTTTTAGCCATATACAAGATCATAGCTCAAGGATGATCATGATGTGATTTCTGACAATGTGTTATGCGCACCTAGAGGCATGCTCTCACTGCATGATTTGCACATGCAGATTAATGATTGGATTTGCTAAAATAAATAAACTTTCATTGGTTGTTAGCAGGTCATATTGCCAAGTTGCTAGATAGATTATTTAATTGTCTTATGTGAACAAATATAAAAGGCTGTGTCTGGATATATTTCTATCAGTAGCAGTTTAGTGAGTGAGTAAGTGGCAGCCATTTTGGGTGTCCTTGCTACTAAGCCACATATTTTCTAAATAAACTCTAATAATGAGAAAACTACCAGAGGACACTGCTTTTATTGGTGTCATGCCTGAGTTTTGGAGTGATGAGTGGTATGTGAGTATGATTTTCAACAACACTCTCTCCTGTCTCTCTTGCTCTCCTGTGTTCCACTCTCCTGTCTCTCTCTCTGTATCCCTCTCTGCATCTGTCTCTCTCTCTCTCTTTGTCCTCTCTCTGGCATGCCTGTGTCTTCTGCAATAGTTAGTGGTGGAGGTTAAAAAATAAATAAATAATGTCCCGAGTCTACTGTCAGTGTCACTCCTGTGAAGAACACACTGCAGGTGTGACAGACATAGTTAACTGGTTATTATAGTGGACTAGCAATTTGCCTGTCAAAAATGATGGCAATAAAATGTGAAGCCTGGCAATGCTGTTTGCCACACAATGCAAGGTTCTCCCCCTCTAACTTGCTGGCCTCGCGATGAGCGCCTTCGGCACACATTGCAAGCCTCCCTCCCTTCACCGCTCATTGCAGGCGTTGGCCAACCTGCAATTTTTGGGCCTTGCAATGAGCAACTTCGGCGCTCATTACGAGCCTCTCCCCACTCTCTCCCTCCAGTGTCTATTTGTCCCCTCTCCCTCCCCTGGGTCCCCCCCCTTATCTCCCTCCTCTGTGTCTCTTTCCCCCTCTCTCACCACTGTGTCTCTTTCCCCCCACTCCCTCCCCTGTGTATCTTTACACCCTCACCCTTCCCTGTGTCTCTATACACCCTCTCCCTCCCCTGTGTCTTTCTCCCCCCTCTCCCTCCTCTGTGCTCCTGTGAAACCATTTGTGGGCTTGGGAAATTGTTAAGCCCGAAAATGTGTTTCCGATTTATGGTCTTGAAAAAAAGTTACAGCTTTAAGGCCGTCATTTTTCCCCCCACTTAGCCGTTTTCAAACCTCACAAAAACGCCAATTAAATATCAAATTATCTTGCAACCTCACTTACAGGCTCCCTGCCTCTCCTCCTGTGCTGTGTGGGAGTTTGTAAGTTCATTTTTTTTTTGTTGTTGTGGTTTCCAAGTTTAGTGGTTACCTTTGGCGCTCATTGCGCATGTGCAAGCCTGTATCTTTTAACATAGATAAAAAAAGAACAAAAACAACCCTTTACACTTACTTTCAAATGGCAGACTCTAAGATTCCAGGTGCTATACAGAAATGGTTAATCTTCACTGGCTGTAAATTTGCTGTTGAAGTGGTTTCCTTTAGCATCAACCAATGTGTGTTAGCTCTGATTGGAAGGAGGGTAATGAGGGGCACTATTACAACATAGTCTTTTATATGACATTTTAGTGCTTCCTTCCATAGCTACACCCACCCCTGTACATGTAAATGTTTTCAATCACACATTTTTAACATGTTTTTCTTTTATGGTTCTAGACATTTTGCTGGTTCCATAGACAAACAGATACACACACAATGTGCTATGAATAAGATACATATGCTGCTGTTGCATGTTTTGTGCTTTAATTGCACATTATTAAAGGCATTTGATGTGATTACGAGTACGAGTGATTTATAGTTTGTATGTTTGTGGCTCTATCAGTAAAGATACTGCATTCACTCCTCACAAAGCCATGCTCTGATTTCCCCTAAAGCAATGAGAGGAGTTGAGGCCAACATGTCAACCCTAGAGGTGAGCAGAGGAAAAAATAAACAACAAAGGGCCCCATTCAATTGTCCAAATCGAAATTACTTATTTTATTATTTTTTTTACACATTTTTTGAGGGGCTTCAATAGATAGCAAACGGGAAACTTGACTACTACTTAATTAGTTGGTTGGGTAAGGTATCAATCCCATAATTGCCAGTTAAGGGTATTTACTCCTTTAACATAATCTGTAGCTGTATTACCCCTCATCAATTCTCTACTTAACTCAATTGAGTTCTTAACCTCATTCCAAGATGGTGATATTGGAAGTTTCCAGTATTTAAAAATAAGCTGCTTAGCTATTAAGATGATATGAGAGATCAAAAATGTATCTCTTGGTATAATAAGGTTTAAATTCATATGTAGAAGAACCACTTGTGGAGAGCATGGAATCTTTTTACCCACTTATAATGATAATTCTGTACAAATAGTGGACCAAAATGTTCACATAAATACACAGCCACATTTTTTCCAGCATTGATCATCGCTAAGACGGTTTATTTTTGCCGGAACATAATAAAACCTCTGGAGGACCATAAAGTGTAATTCAATATAAGAGGCATTCATTTCTGATCTTTTTACTAACTTTAAAGAGTCTAAACAATCTTTTAACTCGAAAACAGTTTATAAATCTATTTCCCAGTTTTAAATCCCTAATGTTTTCACAAAGGGGGAAAGCTCTCAGATAATTGAGCTGCATTTAGATAGAATATGTTTTGCATCTCCTTTTAAAATGAAAACCTCTAATTTTGTGGATGAACCTAAATCAGAAGTTTTATAGCCTAATGATAACAGACTCTTATTTTATAGCTTCATAATGCAACCAGGAGAAATTGGTACTGTCAGATGCTTTCTGGAGATCACTCCTGTTTTTCAAATTACCCTTAGCATATAATTCAGCTGTAAAATTCATTCCTTGCTTCTTAAGAATTTGAATGACTGGGCATTTCCCAAATAGGCAGATTAACTCTAGAGGGGCGGACAAGGATGGAGTCTGAATCAAGTTCCATTTATGGATATTGTCATACCAAAATCTTATAACAGATCTAACCCCAAATGGGAAGTTACAAAATATACATCGCTTGAACTTCGGTAACCATAGTTATACAGATTGGGGACAGTTATCTGCTAGGGCCTCTTTGAGGAACATCCAACTCAGTTTATCGGTTTGAAAACACCAACTAACAGCATGTGATATTAGTATTTTGTTATGTATATCCTTTATCGAGGGATAGCCCAAACCTCAAATTTATTATAATGTGTGCTTTTAAGTAACCTTGATTTTTTCCCCTTGAAAAAAACGTATCTAAATCACATTGTATCATGTAGAGGAATTTCATAGACACTTTCTCAGGGATGCATCTTAAAAGATAGGTTATTTTGGGTATGATGTTCATATTCACTGCAAAAATCCTCTCCAACCAAGAAAGATTTAATGGACGCCATTCATATAGGATTAATCTATTATGTTTCAATAGATCATTCAAGTTTTGCTTAAGAAGGTTCCTTAACTGAAACGAGAATTAAAGATGTACTATAGATTTTGTATTCCAGTTATAGGGATACAGCTCTGCCTTCGCTATTTTCAAATCTGCCTTCATTCCTTTAGACAGAGTGTCGGTCTTTGAAACGTTGATCTTGAAGTAAGATACCTTACTAAATTCTGACAAAATGTTATTTAAATAGAAAACATGATTTCTCCGGATTAATCAGTGTAAGGATTATGTCATCTGCAAAAGACATACATTTATATTCTTCCTTTCCAATTTTTACTCTGTTAATATCAGAAGAGTTTCTCATTAATATAGCTAAAAGCTCCAAGATTAGGATGAACAGTAGAGGAGATAGAGGACAGCCTTAGCGGAAGCCATTGGTAATCGCAAACTTCTCTGATTCAAAGTCGGGACCCACTATGTAGGCACTACAATCTGAATATAAAAATTTCACTGATTTCGAGGCAAATTCGCGAAAGCCATATCTTTTTGATCCTATTCGGCATTAATTGACAGGATCAGACTGGGTTCCTCTTTCTTCTTAATAAAAGCTAAGATATTAATTAATCGTCTGGTGTTGTCAGAGGCTTATCGTCTGCCCACAAATCCAGTTTGATCAATTTGGATGAAATTAGATATTATCCTATTTAATCCATTTGTGAGGATCTTAGCTTATGTTTTAATATCTAAGTTTATCAATGAGATGGGGTAGTAATTTCCACATAGATCTAGATTTTCCCCCTGTTTTAGAATATTGATAATTTTTGTTTCAAAGTAGTTTGGGAATTGCTATCCCCAAGTTCTTTATCTCGTAAAATATATATACTATACTATATACTACTACTATACTATAATATTTCATAAAAGTTTAATCTATTTCGTCAGGATGAAGAAACACCCTATTGTCAGGGCCTTGGATCCTAGAAATTTTGTTTTGTATATGTTAAATATACAATATGTAGGATTTTTATTAATCTGCCCTTTTAAATCATTTATTGATCTTCTGCTCTTTATATTGGGATTTAACCTGTTGGCTTGATGTTCCTGCTCTAGATCTATATAGAGCTGTCTGAGGGGTTTCCATCGATTTCTATTTAATTCTGCAGAGCAGGAGATCAATAAACCCCTTACATGAGCTTTATATGAGCACCATGGGACTGCCTTAGAGCCTACAGAATCCTTGTTAAACAGAAAAAATTCTTGAATGTCTTTCTTCAAAATGTTTACATAATCCTGTTTTTTTAACAAATATTAGTCTATTTTCCAACTATTTTTCTTATGTATTTTAATATGATCCTCCAGTAATACATAGTTCATAAAATGATCAGACCAAGGAGTGACATGAATGTCAATTCTGTCTACTAATCTTAAAGTGTATATATCCGTCATGACTTCATCTATTCTGGAATAAGAGTCAAATCTATTTGAGTAGAAGGTATAGACTTTTTCAAGAGGGGTGTAGGACTCTCCAAGGATCTAATAAATCTGCTTTCATAATTTTTATGGCAAAATCAGTAGAGATTTTATTGATCTGGGGTTCAGACTTTAAATGGTGATAAGGATGTTTGTCAAGGATTGGGTCCATGACCATGCTGAAGTCTCCACACAAAACCGAAAAGCCCTTTCTTATCTTCTTGACTATACTTAATAATTTATTGATAAATCCAATTAGATTTTTATTTGGTGAATATAAATTAACCAACGTTGTTAGTCTATCATTAATATATCCTATCTAAATAATAGATCTTCCGTGATGGTCAGATTTACTATATTCTTCTCTGATGTTTTTATTGAAAAAAATTGCGACCCCCCCCTAGACTTATTATTGAAATTAGCGTCTATTCTTAGAGGAAAATTCTTAGTATTGGTAAAACGTATTTTTTCTTTTTTTTAAGTGAGTCTCTTGGCTCTAAGTTTGATATACCGTAGTTAAAAAAAAAAAGCTATTTTCCTCTTAGTTGGTAAATTCAAACCGTTGACATTGTGTGAAATAATTTTTAACCCCATAATGTAAAGTAAAGACAATTCTTAAAATAACTAAACATTACTTTCAATTCTAATTTGATCTCTTGATAGCCACCAAAGTGAACTATTAATCTATGTCCAATTGTTGCCGATATGTTCTATAAATTGTTTGAAGCCAACATAAACACATACCACACATACATAAAAAGAAAAGACATACATATAAAAAAAAGAAAACATAGAGATAGTTCCTTATGGAATAAAAAGGGCAATATTATGATAGTTGAAAATGCCAAGAAGATTAAAACATCTTGGTCGGGAGTCACACTCAAAGATAGTGAAATTATGCTACAGGTAGAAGACTTAATAAACCAAATCATGATTTAAAGGCGTGCAAAATACTTAAGTTGCTTACTAACACTACTTGTTATAGTCTATCTATAACGTTATAATTCTCTAAGACATTTATCTTGTGAGCTCATACAGTTGTGCTACAAGTGTATATTATACAATTGGTGTGCAAATCATAAAGTCTTTCTATTAGGGTATTAAACCCATCGACTAAACTAAATTACTAAGTGCTATCTAACATCATAGCCATATACCACTTCTAAATTAATATAAAATTTAACCCAAATATTAATTCTGATCACGCCTTCTACCTCTCTGTCTGAACATCTTAGCTCAGTAATATATTATTAAGCAATGACATACTGATGCCTATTTGACAGTTTCCCATTCCGGGTTTTTTACCAACAGGCAAGGTTTAATAGTCTTAACATTCTGATCACTAGGATCTAAGTTCCAGCTCTGTAGCAAAAGGGTACCTTCCTTAACTGTATTAACTCTAAACCAAGATTGATCTTTATTAATAGAAATCCCATTGGGAAAGGACCATTTATATCTAATTTCCTTCTGTCTCAGTTTGGCGGAAAATAATTTTCTTTTAGCTAGTGTATATACTGAAATATCTGAGAAAATGTTAATATCAAATGGCGAGAATAATTTTACCCCTGCATAGCAAGCCTTCAGTATGGCCTCCTTAAATGGTAAATAGTGACATTGTATAATTACACCTCTAGGAAAGGATTTATCTATTTTTTTTAGACATAGGGAGCATATGAATTGCTTCTATTTTACGATCACCATTCAAAAAATCTGGAACTAACTTAAGAAGTAATTCACCAACAAAGTCACTTAAATCATTATCTTGATTTTTTTCAGGGATATCCCTCAACCGCAGATATTTCCTTCTAGCTCGATCTTCATATTTGGTCAACCTGTTGTTTATATCCTCAATTTTAAGTTCTAGAGAGGATGAGTATGTCAACAAGGAGTTATTATCCAGAGTCAATTTATCACACTTCTGCTACAATAATTCAAATTTTGGTGATAGATTGGGTGTTGTCACAAATTTGCTTAGCAAGATCTACGCTAATCTTTAATTGAAATTCAAGAAACAGTTCTTTCATCTTAGAACAAGTAAGAGTGTGTCCCTCCTGAGGAGTTATATTTCCCTTGCTAAGCGAGTGAGTTGATGTATCAGGAGAGTGGGTGGTTGTTAAGTCCAGATTTAAATAGCCATGTGAGATATCACTTCCTGTTGTTTTTTTTTTATCCTTTATTTTCTATTTAGTAGGCATATTTAGCTTTCTTGTAGGCATGTAAGATAACCGGAAAGTTCCAGAAAAATAATTAAGTACTGTATATACTCGAGTATAAGCCAAGTTTTTCCGCCCTCTTTTTAAGGCTAAAAAGGCCCCCTCAGCTTATACTCGAGTCACTCTCCCCCCTTGTCTCTCTAACCCCCCCGTGTCTCTCTAACCCCCCTGTGTCTCTTTCCCTCCCCCCTCCTCATCCTCAACTCCCCTCCTCATTCTAAGGAGGAGGAGGGGGTTGAGGATGATGAGGGGAGTTGAGGAGGGAGGATGAGGAGGGGGGTTGAGGAGGGTGATAAGGGAGGGGGAAGAGACACAGGGAAGGGAGAGGGGGGAAGAGACACAGGGGAGGGAGAGGGGAGAAGAGACACAGGGGAGAGAGAGGGGGACACAAGAAAAGGGCACACAAGAGGGGGACACAGAGGGCACAGGGGGCAGCACATTTCCCACCCTCGGCTTATACTCGAGTCACTCATTTTTCCCAGTATTTTGTGGTAAAATAGGTGCCTCAGCTTATACTCGGGTCGGTTTATACTCGAGTATATACGGTATATACTTAATCATGACCAAGGGGAACAAGCTTATAGGATAAATTGATATAAAGAGGTCACAGCTCTTATCCTAGTATTTCTTATCAGCAAGGAAGGGGAAAATCTTGTATAGTTACTGACTTAATCCAAACTTGCTGTATAGTACCCTTTTATAAAAGGAGCAATTGAAGTATAAAAAGCATATTTTAATCCAAATTATTCCAGGAAATATTGTGGATGGCGAGGGTTTAGTAGGTCATCCCTTTGTACTCTTTACATTCCCATTGAATCACAGAGAAGCACATTTACAGCCTTAATAAATTGCTATTCGGTAAATTTAAAAGGGCTCTATTTAAGCACACAGCATATTTTTTTTACAGAAGTTTTTGGTTAGTGAATTTCTATCCAAAAGCAAGGTCTTCACTAACTAAAAACTTCTGTAAATAAAATATGCTATGTGCTTAAATAGAGCCCTTTTAAATTTACTGAATCGCAATTTAATAAGGCTAATAGTGTCCATAAATTCTTAATCTAAGCAGTTAGTATAAACGTCCCTGGGAGAACAGGTGTTTAAAATGTCAGATTTCTGTGCTGTAAAAAAATGAGACAAAGATAAATCATTTCAGAACGTTTTCCACCTTTAATGTGACCTATAAACTGTACAACTCAATTGAAAAACAAACTGAAATCTTTTAGGTAGAGAGAAGAAAAAATATAAAAATAAAATAATATGATTGCATAAGTATGCACACCCTTAAACTAATACTTTGTTGAAGCCCCTTTTGATTTTATTACAGCACTCAGTCTTTTTGGGTAGGAGTCTATCAGCATGGCACATTTTGACTTGGCAAGATTTTCCCACTCTTCTTTGCAAAAACACTCCAAATCTGTCAGATTGCGAGGGCATCTCCTGTGCACAGCCCTCTTCAGATCACCCTACAGATTTTCAATCGGATTCAGGTCTGGGCCATTCCAAACTTTAATCTTCTTCTGGTGAAGCCATTCCTTTGATGATTTGGGTGTATGCTTTGGGTCGTTGTCCCTCTTCATGTTCAGCTTTCTAGCAGAAGCCTGAAGGTGTTGTGCCAATATTGACTGGTATTTGGAACTGTTCATAAGTCCCTCTATCTTAACTAAGGCCCCAGTTCCAGCTGAAGAAAAACAGCCCCAAAGCATGATGCTGCCACCACCATGCTTCACTGTGGGTATGGTGTTCTTTTGGTGATGTGCAGTGTTGTTTTTGCGCCAAACATATCTTTTGGAATTATGGCCAAAAAGTTCAACCTTGGTTTCATCAGACCATAACACCTTTTCTCACATGCTTTTGGGAGACATCTGATGTATTTTTGCAAAATGTAGCCTGGTTTGGATGTTTTTCTGCGTAAGAAAAAGGCTTTCGTCTTGCCACTCTCCCCCATAGCCCAGACATATGAATAATACGGGAGATTGTTGTCACATGTACCACACAGCCAGTACTTGCCAGATATTCCTGCAGCTCCTTTAATGTTGCTGTAGGCCTCTTGGTAGCCTCCCAGACCAGTTTTCCTCTTGTCTTTTCAGCAATTTTGGAGGGAGCTCCAGTTCTTGGTAATGTCACTGTTGTGCCATATTTTCTCCACTTGATGATGACTGTCTTCACTGTGTTCCATTGTATATCTAATGCCTTGGAAATTCTTTTGTACCCTTCTCCTGACTGATACCTTTTAACAATGAGATCCCTCCTATGCTTTGGAAGCTCTCTGTGGACCATGGCTTTGCTGTAGGATGTGACTAAGAAAATTTCAGGAAAGACCAACTAGAGCAGTTGAACTTTATTTGGGGTTAATCAGAGGCACTTTAAATGCTGGCAGGTGTATGCTAACTCCTATTTAACACGATTTGGAATGTGATTGCTTAATTCTGAACACAGCTACATCCCCAGTTATAAGAGAGTTGCAGACTAATGCAACCACATTATTTTTTTTTCTTCCCTCCACCTAAAAAAAGATTTCAGTTTGTTTTTCAATTGAGTTGTACAGTTTATTGGTCACATTAAAGGTGGAATAGTTCTGAAATTATTTATCTTTGTCTCATTGTTTTACAGCACAGAAACATGACATTTTAACAGGGGCGTGTAGACTTTTTATATCCACTGTATATATATATATATATATATATATATATATATATATATATATATACACACACACGTTTATTTTAGATGTACTTGATCAAGATAATTATTTGATATTAGCCTTATTTATGTATTATAGCCAGATTGGCACATAATCCTACTTTACCACCACATACAGTCCAAATTTCCTGTGTAGATTGAGGTTAAAATACCCAGTGGAGTATAAAAGTATTGACTCTATCATAGTATAAAGGGTACTATGTTCTTATATTAATATATTACAGTGCTTCCTTACAGGGCGCTAGAGTAGTAAAAAAGAACAGACTATGTCTGAGCCAGTGCCACTGTATGCATGTACTCCATTTGAATCACCCCTTGGTAATGACAACATAAGCTGCAAGTACCTGAAGGTACCTCAGTCCAAAAGGAGGCTGAACTCTCCTCTAACGAGCTCCATGGACCCTAGGGACCCGCTGCTTGCAGCTCTCCTGTGGAGAGTCTGTCTTTCGGCTGTAGCTCCCAGAAGGTTGACCAGGGTGTCCTCTTATCTAGGCATGAGTGGGCTTGATAGCTGCATCACCTTACCCCGGTATCAGGTCTGCTCCCTTGCGCTGCGTCTCTCCTCGCTAATGTGGCCTCCCGGTACAGGGGAACAAAATCAGCAGGGCTGCACTCTCAGCAAACACCGCAGTTGACCTACCGGAGGCAAACGGTCTATAGACGCTGGCCTCACCAGGCTTAGTGCTGTGAGCTATGCTCCGAGGCATCTGTGTCAGTGGCATGCCGACCTTACTTGCAGCCACCTTAACCTGGCGGGAAAATAATTTGGGTTGTACTATAGAACAGATTAGAAAGTTATTATACGATTGGAAATGTTTAAATTTGACTTGGTCTGCACGGATAGCAACCAAAAAGATGATTATAATCCCCAAAATAAAAATAAAATTTAGGTGCCTTTCTGAAAGAGTACCAAACTATGGACATCATTCAATTGCGATTCGGCCAATTGAATAGGGCTCTATGTAAGCACAGCACATTAATTTTTACAGAAGTTTTTAGTTAGTGAAGACCTTTCTTTCGGATAGACGTTCACCAACTAAAAATGTCTGTAAACAAAAATGCTCTGTGCCAATATAGAGCCCTATTCAATTGGTCGAATCGCACTTGAATGAGGCTCTATATCCTTAAAATACAAAATATATTAGACAGCTATATATATACTTGGGTAAAAAAGAGCTAGAATAAAAACCAACATATCTAATAGAAAATGTGAAATGGAAGGATTAGCAATACAAAGTCATTAAGTAATGATAGTATAGCAATTTCGCAAGTGATGGGTTGGAGTTCATTGCATAAGAAATTCATTTGGAAAAAAAAATGAAGACTATTTACTATTGGATATACATATCCAATCTATTCTATGGCTGCCTAAAAATGTACCTTCAATATTCAAAAAAGTCGCAAGGGAGTAAAATCATTAGTGAAATTCTGGTATAAGGCTAGTAAAATAATTCTTCAATATCCCATTTAGAGGGCTTACAAAATGAAATTTGAATACAATCTATAATGAAAATACATGGAGGGCGGCATTTAGATTAGTTAAACAAACTGCAATTAACACCGCACACATGGAACTATATTTTAAAGTTACACAAAAGTGGTATATATTTCCAGAGACTATTAATAGATAGGATTCAAATTCTCGAATCACATGTTGAAAAGGATGCAGGAATAAGGGTACAACTTTGCATGTATAGTGGGAATGTGAAAAAATAAAGCCATTTTGCATTCAAAGTTGTGAGCAGATCTCAAAAATAGTTGGCAGAGAGATTCTATGCACCCCTCAAGGGATTTTATTACACTTGGGCATTACATTGGTCAGCCTCTCAAAGTAAATATTTAAAATCCCACATTTTGTTGATAGCGAAATTACTATTTGTAAAAAATTGGAAACTTACTTAAATTCCATCTTTGGGTGAAGTGGAAAGTTTAATAGCTAAAAATAGAGATTAAATCAGGGAGGGGCATATAGATGGTCTAAGAAAAAAAAAAAAGGTCTATCTTCCATTTGTGGGACCGGTTTGCGACTAAAAACAGAAAACTATGTTTTCCTGACATAATATAGCCCATGGACAGTTTGCTATTACAGTTGCTTTATTGATTTCTTCATTGCAGGATTGAGAGTGAATTTACTTTTGGACGCTAATTAATTCATAGTCTCTGAGTGAAGATAAAGTATAAACTCCATGTTTACTGATATCATGATGACGGACTTAGTTACTATTGGCTGTGTCCAAGAAGTAAATTACGGGCTTGCTTATATATTGTCAGGTCATATGATCATGCCCTCGTAAGTAGGATTTCAGGGGGCTTGGTTTACGTGTGGAGGCTGAGAGGGGGCAATTGCAAATTAGGGATAATTGAATGTGTCTAAACCTAGCTTGCAGCCAAAATTATGGGCTAGAGGCAATTGAATGGAGCCCAAGGTGCCAGAGCTGATAAAAAATGTTCACTTTATATACAGAAGCTGGTATCTATTTGAAAGTCGATTGAAGAAACTTTACAAGCGACTTCAAAAGCTAATATTAGAAAGTGTAATACTGAATACTGCTATTTCAGTTCAATGAATATTATTTCTGATCAATGGCTAATTAAACATGTATCTTCAACCTACCCCTTCACCCTGAACCATCCTCAGTCTATATAAACATGAGGGCAGTTTAACTTTTGCGGTAAACTGCAGCTCAGGGGTAATTTCTATTGAAACCGGTGAACTTCCACATTCCCAAATGAATCTGTACATGTGCGTAGGGAAAGGAAAAAGAGCCTCTGACCACATTTACTTACCCAAAGCAACAAGGCCTGATCTCCCACAGAATTACTAAGTGAACTAATTCTCCCTGCTGCTAAGATTCTGGGTGGGGATATGCAAATTGGGTTGAAACTTTAACTCTAGCCAATTAACATGAGATACATGTAGGTGTATGTGAGCTGCTCTCATATAGCCTTGGATTGGGTGCAATGCCACAAACCCACTCACAGCTAGCTGTTTTGCCCTTATATGGGCTCATCAGCTGTTCTGGTAACTGTGAAATGAGGCTGGAAAGAGACTTTGACCAGACATTAAATCTCCCTAAAATGAATCCAACCAAATTAGTACCGGTGTATATAAAATAGCAGATTTTACCTCTACTGATACAGCCGCAGAGACGAGATGCATCAATAATTTAGTATCAAATACATTGTCAGGCTCAGCTGCACTACTTATTCTGTCTACAAAATGTTGGTTTCACTAGATATTAGCAGCAGATCCATAAGCTGAAAAATATTCTTTATTTCCAACAAACAGTTATATATTTATATTATACAAATGATAGACATAAATAAGAACAGGACACATATAGAAGTAGCTTGGTAGATTAACATAAGATATAAATCAGGACGCATTTAACCTTTTCATTTACAGATACCATCTATACATTACTGTATAACAGCCGCAATAAGGACATAAGTGTTCTAAGCTCAGTGTCACTATACAGAGCAGCCATAACTCTTCTGATAGATAGCCGCTTCCCCCGGCTTGCCCTTCATGAGTCCAGCCACTTCTCCGCCTCTTGGAGAGATGCTTTGAATTGGTCCAACTCAGTCTGAAAAGTTTCCTGCTCCTTCACAAAGTGACTCCGGCCCTCTTCAGCCTGTTTCAGCTTGGCCATAACTGTCTGGAAATGAGTAAAGAAAAAACATTATGACCATACTCAGGGTATGCACAACCATAAGCTGCTTATACATATATATATATATATATATATATATATATATAAATGAAAAAAAGTAGGAATCTGTGTAGATGGAGTTATTTGAGCCACCATGCAGACATCATAACCTCTACTTTGTTTTCTGAAAAGCTACAAGGGACGGAAGTATGTTACACGTCGTTGCCTTTTAAAGAACTAATATTAATGGAATTTTTATTTTTTATTTACCACCATTAGCATGTCACTATATGCAGGCATGGGCATCCCCTCGTTTTCCATTACCTGTAATGTCTCAACTTCCAAGGCTCTCTCGTCTTTGAAGGTCAGATAAGCAAAGTCAATGTTTGGCAATGAGCTAGTCTCAGTCTTTGAGGTCCCCACCTTCTTATTAATAAACCTATATATTGACAGACTGGGTGGGTGGGGGGGGGGGGGGGGAGGGGATTAGAATGCAATGATGAGGGTCAGGACTGCACATAATTACATAAATAAGTACAGTCCATTTTTTATTTGCTTTTTTACTTTACTAAAACAAGTTACTTTTGTTAATACTAGATCATTCAAACATAGCGAAAGTACATAAACACAAACCATAAAAAGACTGCACTACAATGTAACTCTAACCCCATGGTAATCTCCGTTCCATACAGTAGAAATGAAGAGATCCTGTTTACATCCAAGGTGCCTTCCAGATTGCTCAAGTTACAAAAAAAAGGCATCCAGCAAAGCAAAACTGAATATGATAGAAGTGTTTTAGAAAGTTAAAAAAACATCAGCTATTAACTTGTAGCTAAGTTTACTCTGTCTTATTCCTGCAAGATGTTTGCATGTCAAAGAAGGCAAATCAGAAAATAAATTATGTAAACTAGCACAGATATGAGTTTGATTCGAATTTAAGCCTGTAATTAAAAAAGTCAAGAGCAAATATAACAGACATGAAATATTAAATGGTTATATCCTTGTGTCTAACCTGTTGATATTTAGGAGCAACCAAGAAGGAAAAGCGGACCCATTTTATACCTCTTTTAGACATTTACATTTCTACATTTACTGTTTTAGACACAGCAACTTACGTTTAAGCAGAACTACCCTTTAAGGAGGAGAATTACCATTGGATTTTACTGACCATATAACAAGGATCCCACAAACATACCTGAACAAGAGCTTTTTGTTCACTCGCTGTCTGGTTAAAAGTTGTTAGTTCTTTTAAAAGATTTTCTGTGAAAACCTGAGAAAAAAGGCAAAAAAGAGAGACATTTTTGTTACAGTTTTGAGATAAAACATAACTGATAATGTGGATTCTTAAATAAATAAAATGCTGAGGATGTGTTTCATGTGTATTCTGAAGTATGTGATGTTGTCACAACAAGCAAGTTGTAACAAGGTATCAATTTGTGATTATCTGACAGCTAAGATCTACTGAATTCTACTAGCAAAATGACAGTGAGACAGTAAGTGACAAAGAATCATCATGCAAGACAAAGGATCCGATTCAGTCTTGCTTGAGAATCAACAAGAAGATATGAGAGTGAAGAGTATATTGCCACACCATATATTCCGAGATATCCATCTATTACACAGTCTGGTACATATATACGGTAACTAGTGTATAGTGCTTTAAGTGCTTTTATTTTAATAGTAATAACTAGAGCTAAATATAATGGTATCATCATTTACCTTTTAGAGATAAAGAAATATATATATATATATATATATATATATATATATATTTTTTTTTTTTTTTATAGTTTTGGCCAACTGAAGGCTCCTTTCTTATATCTTAAAGTATAGTGGAGGTGGGAAGCTTTTATTAATAGATTTTAGTTTGTTGATGACCATTACACAGGTGTTTTCAAAGCCACTTGGATTAGAGATTTAGCAATTTCTTCACCAGCCATAGTTTCTTTAGCAGTGAGAGAGTTAACACCTCTGTGAAAGAGACCCTCCATCTATTCTCATAACATGCTTATAGCATATTCCTTGAACAAGTCTCAGATGAAAGGCTTACATTAGGCTTACATTATACAGATCTCACCGGTTGATTTGCTGTGTCACATAGAAGCCTTTGGGCACTTGCCCATGTTTCTTATAAAAATCACTTCAGAACTTTTATACTTTTCCTGAAGACTTCCAGGGGTTTGTTGACATGGAGACACAGATAACGGCAGCTGATACAAAACATACCATGTTTACGTCTCACCTTTGTCTCTGATCTTAGTTTATTGGCTGCTTCTGTAGATGTCAGGATACGTTCTCCTGAAACTAAATACGAAAGCATCTGCTTCTGTCATTATATATGATACATAAAACACTGGACATGAATAGGTTAAGATAATATGTTATTTCTCTGGATTGTTAACACATCAGCTTTACATTTTATTGTAATTATGTACATTTTAAAATAAATTAAATTTATAAGCCCCGGGGAGCTGGATTTCTTCAAAATCGGATATTATTAAAGAGTTATTAAAAGGACCACATATTGGTGAAATCTTGAGAAAATGTGTTCAATCTTATCTGGCATCAGCACTCCCTGACAGTGTGGAGCCTAAGTGAGTGTGCCTATTGTATCCATCAGTGGATAGATGTTGAGGAAGGAAAAGAGAGACAACATATGATTAGAAGTAGAGGGGTGTTTATACTTCTTCAGGATTTGTCTCAGAAGCTTCACTTAAGTATGTGGATGTCTACAGGGCCCATTGGATACTTCACAATTTTTTTTTCTAATTAAAAACTAGTTTTGTCACTTTTTACTTGCTTTTTTTAAACATACATCTCCCCCATTTAGCAACCCTTAAAACAAAATAAAAATGAAACAAAACAAATGAAACTAAATTGTATGAACACTACAGTGGCCCTTTATCAGGATAGCCTGATCTTTTCTGTGTGTTCTCTCCAACTTCTGTTGTAGAGTACTCTTTTTCTGTAAAGAACCACCATAAAAATAAGTTTGTAAAACGTCTAAGAGCATAATAATTAGTCTTTACAATACACATATTTTTTCCCCTTTTCTTTTTCTTCTTCATAAATGTAGTATGTTGTCTCTGTTGGACCCAGAAAACTATGAGTTTCCAAAGTTGTGTGTGTGAGAAGGGGATTTAATTTCCTAGTTGAATGTGGTGATGCAACTGCCTGCATATGGGCCTGTGTGAAGGAAGGGGTGTGTTGTTAATTCAAACAAGATCCAATCATCTAACAAAACCCCCAGACTGTTCCCTCTTCTCCCGTAATATAGATATATATATATATATATATATATATATATATATATATATATATATATATATATATATATATATATATATATTCAGAAGTTCTCTCAAAATGTTTGGCTAACACATGGTTACATACTACAGGAATACGTGCCTTTAAACTCTAGTGGTCCTTTAAGGCTGAATGTTCAAGCTTCACATCACTACCTCATCTCTTATTTCTCTTTAAAAAACAAACAAAACAAAAAAAAAACACCTTCTTGACCTTAATATATTTGAAGGTTCCCATCACATAGACCCCTTCCTTGTACCATCCAAGCAAAATTTTAGGGTTATGGAGATTTTCATTTTAAGTTGTTTTTTTTTGTTTTTTTAAATCACCGTTTCAGAAGACCTGCTCTCAAATGTTCCTTGCTCGACCAAAAGTCTCCCTGCAGTTAGTTGTAATGTTACCTGGATCTATGTTTCTGCTCTCCAATATAATCAGACTTTTTTCCAAACGTCTATTGAGCTCTTTGATCTCTTCTTGCAGTTTTTCTTTATCTTCAGTCACCTGTTCAATTTTTTTCTGTCAAAAATACACAGCATATCTATTATTATTTATGAATATATAGGGACCATTAATTCTATTGTCAGAGTTCCATTGTGGGCTGAAGTGTTTCCACACATAGAGACACTGCAAGACTGTAATCTAGAAAATTATCAATACAGGGATGCAAATATCCCCTCCTCTAGCCCAAAGTGTTACATGCAACAACATAGCAGTTTGTTGAGAACCATTAAAGGGGCTTGAGTCTAATATTTACAATTTGCTCTTCAACTATACTGAGGGTCTCTTTATTTTATCCACCTCAGTGTAATTGCCATAGAAAATGTTACACTTCACATACCTCTAAGAAAACCGCAGAACAACTGTTTTATACCTTTGTGAATCTCACATGTCTTTCTTTCCCCTCTTTTGTAGGGTGCCATGTTAAATAGCTGTGACCAAAGGCCACAGTGCCTCATTTTTCTTTGCTGCAGAGACCTTGCTGTGTGCCTGAGCATCATGAAACACTGATAATGTGTCGCCGCCTCTAGATATGGCTTTAGAGCACAGCTGTGAAACATGGCAACCTACATGGGAGTAAATATGTAGAAGGTGAGAATCTGTTTCTCTGGGGGCAACTTAGAAGTTAAATGTAAATTATATGTGACATCTACCATATTGAACATAAAAAAATATTTATACCAAACAAAAATAGTCTAAAGAGTTCCTTAAAAAAAAATAAAAAAATAGAGTATTATTTATTTAAGAAAGTAAAAATAATAGTTATGTTTAAAGCATGCCCTATTATTTACATGTTGTGGCTTTGATGTCCCAATGAGACTGCAATTAGCATGGTGTTTAAATAAGAATATAACATGTATTGGATATTTAGTCATCTAGTTGGCAGGCTCCTTCCTACCTGTGCACTGGTCAGGTTGTTGTGCAGACTTGCATTTGACGCCTCCAGTAGTTGATTCTTGTCCTTCAGCTCTGCTTCCATTCTGTACCTGTTAACTGGACTGCACAAAAATACAACACATATTGTAAAAGTGCTGGGCAAGATAATAAAAACATCCTGTAATGGTAATTTTTTGAGGTCTGAATCCAAAAGATGTTTAAGCAAAATATTTATACCAGTTATAGCTCATCCCTTGGACGATACAACATACCACTCTCATAGGTTTGCCCTGTGGGTAAGAAGAATTAACCAAAAACCCAACACAGCTTTGTTTTAAGTATTTATATATGTCATGGTGGGTTTGGATATAAGATACCCAACTCTTAACTTCAGGCTTAGGTCCTGCACCTCCACCAAGCTATTACACCATGTGTAAACAATTCCAAGGATGAAATATCCCAGACTCTTAAAACATTACTTCTTTCTTCCAACTGCTTAAGTAGTTTAGGCCTCTCACTGGGGCTCCTTGGTCTGTTGTAACCTTCCTCTAGCCAGGCCAGGTCTTTCGCCAAAGTCTTGCAATATTTCACAAACATTGTGCGATTTTTCAAATCTCTTTGGATATAAATCTCAAGGTCCAGTCAAATTAAAACGTCATTACATCACTAGCCAATTAGAAATGTTCTGATTGTAATTCTAATTACACAGCAGCTCAGTATACCAGTTCTGATCACTAGTCTTCTCATTGAAATATGTATTCTTGACATACTTATTTCCTAATGTACAGAACATTGACTCAGTTCTTTGAGACACACTGTGTAATCTTTCTGATATGCCAGATATCTGGCATAAGAATAGTAACACATTCTGTATATTAATTAAAACAAACATACAACAGCTCAAGGAGGTTATTTTTTATTTATTTAAAAAGGATGAGGAAAGTACCAGCACTATTTATTTAGAGTAAACCTATTTGTTGCACTGGGATACAGTAAAATATGGGTATGACAATAAATAATTTCAGGCTGATACAAGAGAAGTTGACGACTCTACACTCGAGCTAACAATCATCCACCTCGCTCTTTTGTATAAAAGTTCTTTGCAAGACTGAGATCCCAAGTTCACAGACTAAGCGATTAATGAAACATGAGATAAAGGAATTAAAATGAAGATACAAGGGCGTCATAGGCAATTGAAGAAAAGTAGAAGGTTAATTAGTTATTAAGTTTGTGGGTGTTTCAGCGGTGAAAGATAAACGTGAGAATACCAAAACCTTTACTATAAAGTAACACAAGTCTCGGTAGGTGAGAGGGTACGTTACAGGAGTTCAGAGGCACAAGTGAAAGTGGTGGTGTGTGCAACTCTAAGTCTGGAGGTAAAAGAAACTGGGAAGTTGCCTGCTGGTGGGTGCTTCTGCTTAGCTGGATGGCATGGGCCCCAGTGTCACAGAACCAAATGAATGATAAAACAGTTCTGCTTGTGGGTATGATATAAACAGTTACCCAGGAAGTAGTTCTGCACTTTTAAGCAAAGGGCTGAAGCTAAAAAGTGAGCCATATAGAATACCTTGGGAGCCAAGAATGATCCATATGTGATCCCAATCGTAGATGTGCTTATATACACACACACACACACACACACACACACAATAAAAACATGGGTATTATCTGGTTCCTCACTAAGGGCCTCATTCTATTAGCGGCCGCAGCCGTTGCGGGGCCGCAAGGACCGGCCGCAAGCTATTCGGCTATTCTATTCCCTTATGGCCGGAGGCTCCGGCAGGCTTGCGGCCGGTGCCTTGCTATCTCTTGCGGCCGCTCGCGCCAGAGGAAAGCCTTTGATCTAAAACGGCAGCAAGAGTTTCGGCCGTAAGAAATTCCTATTTGCAATTCAATTGCTCCGGGAAACCTCTCTGCAAGGCTAAAAACGAGCCGCTGCTTACTTGCAGGGAAAAGGTCCCGCTAGCACCAATTAAGCACATAAAATAGCTCAAATAAAGCCATCCTGCACTTTGAGAAGACTATAAAGGGATTTTAGGTGTTAGAAAAAATAGCACATAATTATCCGATACTCAAATCCGTAAAATATTTTATTTTTAATATCCGTAAAATATCCATGTAAAAAGTCCAGAGTGCTTGGAGCACTTCAGACCCGCCCACGCCGCAGCCGGAAAATAAACAGTTAATTTGAACTCGGGTTTGGGCTGATGTGCAAGCTTGAGAGTGGGTTCCTTTTAATCCTCATGTCCCCCAATATGATCCCTAGCATTTACAGAGCTGTACAGTGCAGGCTTGAATTTATTTTTGCGTTTTTAGATTTCACAGCTTACGGCCGGATCCAAGATATCGCAGCCTTACGGCCGATTTACGGCCACTAATAGAATGAGGCCCTAAATTAGGTGGCTCTGAAGTATTAGATAATTGTCAACCCCTTATAACCTTAGTAAATATTTAGCCCATGTGGTATAAGTTGAAGTCAACTTATTTTTGCATTTTCAAACTAGGTTATAACAACAAAATATATCTCCAAAAAAAAAATATTACAAAAAAAAAAAAAAGTTCACAGGGCTATAAGTCATGTTCACAACCCACAGCATAAATACAGTTTACAAATCTTATCTGAAAAATAATCCCCCCCCACGCAGATTACTCACCCTCGTGTGGGAGCAGCTGCTTTCTTAGTCACGACAGCTCGCTTACTAGGGATCAAAAAGATGACAAACAAGGATTATGGCTAAAAACATGTAGATAGTTATAGATATAACAAGCTAAATAGTAAGTATATACCAGAAATGTATTATATAAATGAGAATTTCCAACTACAGCTAACTTTCTTTTTTATTGGAGCATAGATTGCAATTATGGTAGGATAGTAAAGTACGGATAAAAATATAAATATTTATAAACGGGAAGTTATTCAAATTCCATTAACTAAAAGAAAAATAGTTTTGAACTTACTAAATTTTGCCTGTCACACAACTCAAGAGATACTGCCAACAGAGTGGTCTCATTTTTAGTATCCAATTACCTCACTAGTGGATTAATGGCTCTCACTTGGCTGGTTGTGCACAGACTAACACCTTTAGAAGTGCAAAAGGAAGCAATTCAGCAAGATGAACATCAAGATTGATCATAAATCCATTCTGTTTGGAGGATCTCTTGAGCTGGATGACAACTAAAGTTTAGTAAATTCTAATCTGCTTTTCTGTTGCTAGGGGAGATTTTTGGTTCTTCACTATCCTACTATAGTTGGGACCCCTGGTGTCTCCAGTTATAGACCACTTGTAGCCAAGATTAACCATTTACGTAAATGTTAAAAATATTGCATAGTTTGTCACTTGCTTCTCTATATGTGTAGAGAGTGGAATCTGCCATGAGATTTTACCTTTCTGCCACTGATACTTAGAATGATGAGAAGATAGATCAAAGGTTCTAGTCAAGAACCAAACAAGCTACAGAAGGCGTTAAACGGTTATAGTCAACGTCATTTGCTGTATTGTTGAGAAGTTCACATCACCTAATATATAAAGATCTTGTAGCAACTGAAGGAAAATGCTAAAACTTTTATGTAAATGAAAACTTTTATGTAAGAGCAACTTGTGTCTAGGAGTGTGACTCATACAGATATTGCTAAAGGTACACTGCCAGATTAAACTGTAAGACAATATAATTGTTTAGAATAAAAGAGCATACCTAAGATATTCACTTCAAATGTGGTATGTTTAATATACTACTGAGAGATAATGGCTTGTTATATTCTCAAACTGTACCATTTTGTTTTGTTATATAAATATTAAATCAGCAGCTGCAAGATTTAACCTCCTGCATAAAAAAAAAAAAAATCACTAATAAGTTGGCCAGTTTATTTATTACAATTAAATTACCTTACAAGGTCAGTGTATATAATGCCATAGTCAGATGCTTTAATGAGTCATGGTAGGAGATTTCTCTGCATATCACTAACCCGTTATTTGTAGCTTTGAATACAACATTGTCATCGCTGGTTGCGAACATGAGGTTGGGATCTTTGCTGTAGAGAGGATAAGTGGGCTTCTGGGGGCAAGCTTTCTTCTGAGAAGGGTAGGGGAAATCATTGTCTGCAACAAAAACCAGGAAGACAAAAAGCCAAATTGTCAATGTGAGTATATATATATATATATATATATATATATATATATATATATATATATATATATAAAAACACAGTACGCAATTATAAATAAAAAAAGTAAGAAATATTTTTAAAGTAGTCTGTTTTTCCCCTAAGCAGACCTGGCTTTCTATACCTCTCTGTCTTAGGAGAGAGCGTGGCCAGCTCTGCTGGGGAGCTGAACCACAAAGGATATTAGAGACAAGCAGGGTTATGAGGTCATTGGTTCCACCCTGTAAAATCTCTGCTCCCGCTGCCCACACAGAGGTGTTAAAAAGGTAAAACCCCTCTGCAGCTCTCCTATTGGCCCTGCCCAGTGACATCACAAGGCAAGTCCAACAAATACATGCATTGAAGCCCCATCCCCTCTACTGAGCATGGTCAGTCTGAACCAGAGCCAGACTGGTCAGAATTTATTTTAGTTCAGGCTCCCGGAAGAACTGCACATGCTCCCTGAAAAACACGTGAAGAGAAGTAGCTCTGCTTGAGAGGAAAACCGACAATTATAAGAACAAACATTAAAAAGGGATATGAAAGTTTCCTGGATGTTAATAGGTATATAATGTGTATCCATTTACTTTTATGTACTTTATTTTAATTATTCTTATAAGCTCTATTTTTACTGCTGAAAATCAAATAGTTCCTATATGGGTCTGCCCACTACAATGTATGCAGACACAGACTCTGTAGGGCTGGCTATGCAGTCCTAGCCTATCAGGGA
Source organism: Discoglossus pictus (assembly GCA_027410445.1). Taxonomy (NCBI): domain Eukaryota; kingdom Metazoa; phylum Chordata; class Amphibia; order Anura; family Alytidae; genus Discoglossus; species Discoglossus pictus. Next base: position 228,586,325 of record CM050168.1, on the reverse strand, counting down.
CCTCATCTCAGAAACTTGTTGTAGAATGTTACGGAGAGATGGTCACTAATTGGTTAGTATGAGACACAGCACACCCACAGACCTACAGAGTTTGTCTTCATGGGCTGCAGTAGGCAGTCCCATACAGGGACTATTTGTTTGACTTGAGGCAGTAAATAATATAAGCACTTAATAAAATAAAGTACATAATAGTAAACACACATGTATATTACGTACCTAGTAAAAACCAGGAACCGTCCATGTCCCCTTTAACCTCATTTTAAACTGTATACGGTTTTAATATTCTATGTTCAACAAACAAACCTGAGCTTTACATGTAAACACCATTCGATCAGTCCTTTAAAACAAAAATTAAAAGGCTATATTTATTTATTTTAAAACACTAGAAACATTTTGATCTTTAGCCAGTCAAATTCTTCAAAAGATAATACTAAAATTGTGACACTTCAGAGGTCTTTTAAGCAACGAAGATCACTCTGTTGATCCATAGAGGTCGTTCATATTTATATTGACCATGCGTAGATCTGATACTGACCTGGAGCAGAAGGTTTCTCGGCTGGGAAACTTTTAGGCACTGGGATTTTTGATTTTTCCATTATAGGAATTTGTCTCAGATAGCTCCCTGAATACTTGTCTGTAAGAATGGAAATTAAATATATTAATAATGAACACAAATAATGGCATGGAATTTAAGATCTGATTTACTATGATGGATAGGTTTTGAAAAGTCATTACTGTCAAATGAGGAAATACAATACAATACATGATGTGGCTACAAAATCTTAGTATTAGCCCATTTACAATGCACGCAAGCAGTGGTACAGATCACATATACAGTTGTGAGCATGCAGGTCGTTGCTAAAGCTGCAGGCTTGCGAAGCGAGGGCCTCAGTTGGTGGCATGGAGCGCTGAAGGCGCTCCTTGCCAGCAACTGCGGACCTCACAAAATGTAGGGACTTACGATAAACAAATACGAGACGCGGGACTTTACATTATGACCTCGCATAAATACGACCTTACTGCCAGAAACTCGCGGACATGAAAAACATCATAAATTCACACAAGAAACACATAAAAAGCTTACCCACAGCAATGGAGGGCACCGAGGAGCTCGAAAAGTGAAGTTACACTTCAATTTGACTCGAAATACAAGAGTTTAGACACCCAAAAATCCCCTAAGCAAGAGAAAAAATGGTCGCCGAAAAAAAAACGAAAAACGAGGCTCTAGGACTCTAAAGACGCAAAACACCTACGGATTTTCCAAAAAAGACGGACGCAATCCAAGAACAAGGACACAAAATCAGCCAGACGCGTAACACACATTAGGCGCCATTTTACAACACTAACTTACATAATGCGGATGTACACAGCTACCCTAACGGATTTGGCTTGCACACACACACTATTTACACTGCAAACATTACTGACACTTACACAGCAGCTCCACAGCACTCCAAACACACATTGTATGCTGCAGCAACATCAAAACAGATTGCCAGCTCTTCAGCAAAATGCTTCCTGCATATATTATTTCAAAATAGGTAAAAGTATATTAATGTATTTTATACATTATTTCATTAGCAAAAAAAAAAAAAAAACAATGTTCATAGCACACAAACAACCAACAACCTCACAATGAGCGCGGAAGCATCTTGGAACACCAACAAAATTTACCGCCCTTACAATCTTATTGCCGTAATTTTGTGACCGGCAAGGCGCTAGTTGATATATAAATACCAACCAACAGCCCCAGACTCACCAATGGCTCCAATCATATAGAACCCTGATTGTCTAGTAGGTCAAAATCCCCAAGACATCAAAATATGGACTAAACTTGGCTTAAAAGTAATACATTTTATTAGAAATGGAAAAGTGATTTATTTTGGAAAAAAAAACAACAAAAAAACATCAATTGGAATGTTTTTTTATTTGCATCTACAAGATTAGGCATGTATGTATGATATATAGAATAGGACATGATGTAGAAGAAACCTCCTTCCATAAATTAAGAAATATTCTGAACATTCATAGAGATGAGAGACTGGGATAAAAGTCTAGCTTTTCAATGTAATAGATGTACAAATTACACATTATTAGAAACAAGTCTTAAGGTGACTCCTAGAATGTACATGTACCAACTAAATTACATAAAATATTAAAAAAGTCATAATGGACAAGAAGGGCCATATTTACATATTTGGTGGAATTATACATTAGTTAGGAAAATTGGTAGAAAACAGAATTAATTAATGATATGTATATAGTGAAATATTGGGTTCCCTGGTAGCCCAGTGGTTAGGATTCGGTGCTTTCACCGCTGTGACTTGCGTTTAATTCCAGTCAGAGGTCACACTACCCTGAAGCCATGCAGTTTTGGGACTGGTCAGTAATTGAATGGGAGACCATCTAGAAATACAAGGAGCTGTATTCTGTGGCCCACTGGACAAGGAACTGGCAACCCATTCCAGTATCTCTGCCATGAAAGCCAAGTGGATCAGCATGGGTGTTACCATGAGGTCGCGGAGAGTCGAACACGACAGAACGACGCAAAACAAACAGTAGTAGTCAAATAATACATCCAGATTTGTTTAATAATGTTCCCTAGAGAACTGGAATTTGCAAGTTGAAAGGCTATTCGCAACAATATTTAGTATTGTAAAACTTCATATTGCAACTAGATGGAAAAAAATGGAGTTCTCCTGTTGCATTATCATAGAGAAAATAGACATAGCGCCCTATTGGGAAATGATAACATACTCATTAGAAATAAGGTTATTACATTTTGACAAGAAAAGGACCTCTTGGATTAGAGTTTTACAGTTAAAAAATGAGAGCACTGGAGAAAATTAAGAGGATATTAGTAAATAAGCTAAGAAGTACATTTTTATTTTATGTGCAGTTATGGTGATTAATAAAGAATAAAAAAAAAGGAGGTAAAAGGATATAGAAGTTAAGATAATATAAACGCAAACCTTGAATAATATGTTTGTTTAATTTTATACAAGTTATTTGTTTGTATAATGTTAATATATTAATACCATGTTATTAATAAACGAATATGCTGCAAATACTGCATTAAAGGGTCCCTGTCACCTCAGCATCAAGTTGTTGTTTTTAGGGTATTCTTAAAGAGCATGCAAAACTTGCTAAATATTGTGTTATCTACTTTTTTTTCAAACGTAAATCAGTCCTGGGAAATTCATTGCTGCTGTTTTTATATGCAAATGAACGGTTCATGCATATTAATTAACTGCTATGATGCGCTAATTAGGATTACAGTCTGCTTGTCTGTCTCTGTAGTGGCCAAAATAAAGACCCTCAACGTGAGCTGGCAGTTAGACCCTTATCACATATTCTGAGTCACACATTAGCATACAGGATCTGCAAAATTAGTTCTAAAGGTTTCAGAAATTATTTACTGTTAGTACAATGTATAGCCAGTTTGTAATGCTCTTTAAAACAAAATCAACTTCCTGTTGGGGTAACCGAGTCCAATGTGGAAATCAAATAAGAACATTTTACACAATATCACACAACTATGAGCCATATTCTATTAACTGCTTGCAAATGCCTCTAACTGTAATTTTGGCTGCAGGTGTTTTTTTTAATAATTATTATTATAAATGTTTAGATGTATTCTAGTGACTGCAGCTGCAAATTCCGACCTCAAGGCTGAACACGTAAACCCTGCCTTTTTAATTCGGATTTCAAGGAGCATGAGCTGTACAATATTTAAGCAAGCCCGTAATTCACTTCTTAGACACAGCCACTAGTAAATGAGACCGTCATCATGACGTCAGTAAAACATGGAAGTTACACGTAATCTGCAATCGGAGGCTAAGAATTATTGCCAATAAGTAATATTTGCCGATCAGACTCGCAATCCATAAAGTGCATTAGATCTTTTGTTCTAGTCCATGTGGGTTTCATGATATGTATTAACCACTTGAGTCCCAGAATCAATATTACTCAGAAAAAAAAGTTAAAAATAATATTTTTTAATTGCATATTTGTGTGTGTTGTGCAATTAATTATGTCTTTCCATGCTTTTAAAGAACAGTATTGTGTGTTTAATTGCCGTTATAGCTGTAATAAGTGTTGGAAAAATACCTTGCGAGTCCTATTTAGTACTCAATATATTTTTGACAGATTTATACTTTTTTCAGTTGGGGATCAGTCTTTATTTGCGATCTAGTACTCAGAGTCTAATAGAATATAGATATTATATAACGTTAATTATTTAGAGCTTGTGATGTTCAAGCTGTGCTAAAACCAATGGAGTTCTAAGGCCAGTTTTACAGCTTTGGCTGGCTTGTAGTGATTGTGGGCAGGGAATGCATAATCAGATTGTGAGTAGCTAATAGAATATGTGGTAATATTAAGAGTGATTTTAAGTGTGTATGTCACAGATCCCTTCCCAGGGCCTGGATTCTGGTCCATTTAGCCACCATAGAGGATAGACTGCCCCATTGGCAAATGGGTAGGGGAATTACATTGCCATATGGACAGGTGGGTGAATAGCCCCAAGACATGGTACACCACCATGCTTCATGTGGTCTTATGGCATATGTTCCCAAGTTATATTACTGTATTCTGTGTTGTTTAATCTGTGACCATGATGGAGTTAAAACAGGGTGTGTAGAGTCTGCAGTGATCAGATGCCTCTATTGTACTGTTATCTGTTCTGGCCCATTGTTCGCAAATTAAGTTAATCACATCTGCCATGTACTCTATCTAAAGTCTGGACCACTCAGACACAGACGGCAGGATGTGTATTAGAAAGTAGCCCTATTGTTCTCAGGTGCCAGCCATCTGCCACCCCCTCTTATTGTTACGTTGTGCACACCCCCTCTCTATCAAAATGCTATAAATATTACTGACTATTCAAAATAAATGAGCTCATTAGGAGACATATAGAAATCATAGGTCTCTTATTTTGCTCCTGGTGGCTGTGATACTGATCCTATCTCCACCCGGCAAGTAACTTGTCCTGGTCACTACCACAAGAAGGTTATGGAGACTCCTGGAAGCAGCGATTTCTGATGGAAAGACTCTGATACAGAAGCCAGATATCAGGGTGCTGGTGCCGAGATTTCCAAAAACCCAAACAGTCCTTGTGGATAATTAACCTGTAGTCTATAGCAGGTGGCCCTGGGCAGTAATAGCCCCTACTCACAGATCGTCACAGTGTATGCATTTACAAATTGGGCAATGGAATAGGGCCCTATGAATGTATTAAAAGTGACCAAGGTTTACCTTAAAACATTACACACGGATGGCTAAACTACCATGTAACTAGAGAAATTGGAAACACAAAGTATGGCCCGGGGTCAATTAAACAACTGTATAATACGCAACTGTTTTTTTTTTTTTAGGCACAGTTAATTTAAGACAAAGACTACAGCATTTTGGACCTATTACATACTATTAGGATGCAGTGGTAGCAGACATTTTTGTTTGTGCTGATCTACTTTAAAAATGCACAGGAAATTTCAATTTGCTTATAATATGAATTTGTCAATGAAAAACTAATGGGAATGTAATTAGTTTGCCAGGACATAGTGCTGAGAAAACAGCTGAAGCAGTTAATTATGATCTGTAACGCACCAATATATCCAGTAGAGCTATACAGGGGTTAAGTATACAGCATGATAAAGAATGGAGGGCCCTGTCTTTGAGCTTAAAATCAAACGAACAAAGAGCTTTCCCAGACTCACAAACGAACAGTCTAAAAACTAAACCTATTATGTCAAAAAACATTTTTGCTCATTATATTTAATGCTCCAAATTAACATAGTCCAGCTGTTTTTTTGAGCACCAGACCTAAATTACCATCACATTCAGGTTTACAGCACTCCAGGATTTGATGGAGCTATATCTACAATTTTACTGCTGGCTCCTAAGTTAGGAGCCAGAAGTAAAATTGTAGATATGGCTCCATCAAGTCCTAGATTGCTGTAAACCTGAATGTGATGGTAATTTAGGTCAGTGGTGCTATACAGCTGGTCATAAGACTGCTGCCAGCTCCTGAGACATTATCTGTTAATCCTTAGAATAATGAGGGATGAGGAGAGTAACACTAATCATAACACCACCTAAGATCCTTATAGATAATTAGTGGGTTGATCCATTACCTATTCAAACCAGTGAAAAATAAATACAAAATGTAGCATCAGCAAGACCGTGTCCTGAATCTCAAAGGAGGTCCCAGTGATCACTGGATAAAAAAAACAAACAAACAATGATTTAGATGAATTATTATATACCCCACAGGTAGATAGATCTTAAAGGCAAATATAAGTTTTGTGGATTACGAATGCAAAATGTCTATTTTTTGCCAGAGTAAGCACTTCCTCCAAACGCTGGCTAAATTAGCATAAAGTTCCTAATTTGTTTTGGTCAATGGTGCAACATTTGTAGCAAACTCTGGGGATCCTGTCTGTGCTGCCAAACTCCCTGTGATTTGTATTCTTGCATATATCCATGTTAGAAGGTGCCAGAGTCTCTCTCTGCAGCACATACACACTTAATTACAACATCAGCTGATAGTCCATGCTGTGTATCAACTACTACTGCTGTTCCCCCCCCCCCTCTTTTTGGCAGAGCTAACTAAGCAGCAGCACATTGGGTGTAATCTTCTGGTAGTCCAATCTGTGTATCTACTGCTCATTCTGCCCCCCACCCCCAGTGCAGCATTTGTGAGCGGAGCTGTGACGTCGCCCACACATGGAGTTGGATGCTGCATGCACATTGAACTGCACGGACATTTGGCGAGTAACAAACATTATAGAATCCATACTTGAATGCTGTGTTGCTATAAGCTAGTACACTATGGTGATGTAAGAAGCTCTGGGGGTGTGGAAATCAGGATTTCAGTGCGCTGCACATAAATCTGTAAGTAGACTGAATTTTTCAAAAAAATATTTTTCTGTTGATCAGTGGCTGTTTGTTAGGGAACATTTAAAGCCCAGAAACCTTCTATACACATTTCATGTTGGCTCCCACCAATTCTCAATTATTGTAACTTCTTAGAGTCCATTGGGCTGCAAGAAGTTCCAATAAATCAGTACTTCTGGAAATGAAGCCAAACTGTCTACTGGAAGGTTTGATCATGAGGCTGAAACTCAAATATTTTGCCCATATTATAAGAAGACAGGGCTCCCTAGAGAAGACTCTGATGCTGGGAGAGATTGAAGGCACACAAATAAGGGGGCAGAGGTGGAAATGGATAGATGAGGTAATTGAAGCAATGAAAATAAGCTTGATGGAGCACAGAGGGGCAGTGGCTGACAGATGGACATGGAGAATGGGACACAACTAAACACGGGTTTCCCTTGCAATTAGTATTGTACATACTCTGTACAGTTGCTAATTCAAGTAATACTAGAAAAAAAATAAAGAAAAATGTAAAGATTTTAGAGCGGACTTTGTCCAAATAAATGACTCAAAGTCAAAGTGCAGCTCTCTCATGGGTTTTATTTAGGCTCCCCAAATGAAACAAGGTACTGAATAGGTCTGTATAATAAATATATAATAGTTGTGAGCGTACGAGTTGTTGCTAACGCTGCGGGCTCGCGAAGCGAGGGCAGTGGCCGAGGGTCTCAGTTGCTGGCATGGAGCCCCGAAGGCGCTCCTTGCCAGCAACTGAGGACCCTCGCAAACCAAACAGCACGACACACACATTACGACACTCGCAAACAACATACGACACACGTTCACACACACATTACGGCCTCGCAACACTCGGACGCAACTCGCGAACATTACAAAATGTAAAACACAATACATACACACAGCACATACATAAAAAACTTACACCTTAAAAATACAACTTACACCTCGATTTTACTCGAAATAAAACAGTTTAGAGACTGAAAAAAAAATCTAAGCGAGAGAAAAAATGGCCGCCGAACAAAACGAAAACGAGGCTACAGCACTCTAAACTCGCAAAACACCACAAGAAACTCGCAAAACACCACAAAACACCTACGGATATTCCGATACAGACGTATACCACACATTACTCGCCATTTTACGGCAATGCGGAATTACACGACTACGCTAACGGTTTCGTCTCGCGGACGCACACTATTACACTGCACACATTCAGCACGCTTACACAGCAGATCCACACCACTAATGCTGCAGCAACATCAAAACACATTCACAGCTCTTCCACACAATCCTTTAAAATAGGTAAAGTATATTCATTTATTAATGTATTATATATTTCATTATTACACACTAAACAGCATTAGCTACCTTACAATTTCATTGCCGTCATTTTTTGACGGGCAATTCGCTAGTAAATATATAACAATCATTGCATGACACCCCAATTCCTTGTTCAAAACAAACTGACCTGGTGAGAGTAGCTCTGTCACTGAAATGTTTCTCATCATAGTAACAAGCACAGTTAGAAGCATGGGTATGGATTATATAGACATATATGATTAACACCAAACTTTAGGAGCAAGCAGTAAAATTTTAACAGCTGCGACTCCTGACTCGGATTTTTCAAGCCATGTCTTAAAGAGCCACCGTGTTTTCAAAGTCCTTGGCTCACAGCCATGCAGTATCATCCTGTGCGTAGAGGGGCGAACATTTTTGGGAGTCTGAGCTCATCGAATGTGTACTTCTGGCTCCTAAATATGTTTCTAAAGATTAGAGGCATATTTAGAGGACCACTTAAGTGCCCTACACTGCTCTCTACAACTTAAAAAAAGGGATGATCAAGTTTAATACATGAAAAGTAAAAAATAAAGTATACTTCCGATTTCATAGTCTGCTGCATGCTGCTCTGATCCTCCTCAGCATGCCTTGATGAGGGAGCACAACCTGTGTACCGCATGGAGGAAAATTGATTGACAGCTACTGGCAGGCTTAAGCCTGCCCCCTAGCTGTCAATCAATTCAGTGCAGGCACAGAACCAGCAACACACCACCTATACTAATCCCAGCTACCTCATTCCTCCAAACATGGCTGCTTGTGAGGATGTGTAATGTGTGTGTATTATATCCTTCTGTCTAGCTATCCATTCTATCTGTTGCATCTACCTATCTATTAATATGCCTATTCTATCTATCAAATTAATCTACCAATCTATCCCATCGGTCTACATATTCTACCTACTCCGTGTATCTGCCTATTCCATCCGTCGTTGTATTTTGTCTACCTGCCTACTTTGTCTGTCCTGTATAGAAAAAAAACCTCTTCGTAACACAGCAGTCAAGACGTTTATTATCAGTTTATTCCAGGGAGTACAGGGCATCTCACTCCATAGTCTTCAATGCGGGACGCATCCCCTCAACCCGATTGGTTGAAGTAAAGATGAAAGACTGAACCCCTGCAAGAAGAGTCTGTGGACAGTATTCACACAGATTTTATTTAAATCGTACATATCTGTGAAAAATGAACCAATTAAAAAAAAAAATTTTTAGATGTATTTCAACATGCTTTTAGGAGATCCAAAATGTGCTAAATTAAGTGGCCCTGTAAACTTCATAGATTATGATGACACTAATAATCTTACACTACAGTTTTCTAAATCTCTTGATTTTTGCTAGCAGTTGATATTGAAAGTTAATACCACTGAAAATCCCTGCTAAAATGTGCATAAGATCCATAATTCGTTATGGCTAAGCACAGGCAGCTATAATATTGTAACTATCTGTGATGGCAATCTGTGCAGTAAAGCATCATGGGATATGTGTATATATATATATATATATATATATATATATATATATATATATATATAAATAAGCTTTGCTCACTTGCCACTTGTCAACACATTTCCAATACAGTCCCATATGTATAGAGTGTGCACACTGTACATGGACTATCCATTATACCACCCGCACATCATGCTGCTACCAGAGGGCCTCAATACCACACAGGCCCTAGACACTGTACCCCCGTGTCTCGCTGACAGACAACTTAAACCTGTCCACCCAATAAACTTACCTGACAAATACACGAACTACAGCCCGCGAAGCTTTCAAATATACATTACGTCACTTCCGCGTTTGCGCGATGAGGTCGAGCTGATAACTGAGACGTCACTAGTGTGTCTCTACCCACAAGGCGGGAAAATAAGAGTCCGAAGGCGCCATATTGGTTGTGGCATTATTAGTACAATTAAGTCGATTTATTATCTTCTGGACAAATAAATTATGCAGGATTGAAACATAAATTTAATTCTAGTGAAATGGTATGTACTATGTATCAAATGGATCTAACAATCAATATTATGAAAAGGTTTTGGCAGGATTGAGAATTGTATCATAAATCTTAAATTGACACGGCAGGTTTATGTATTTTACTAGGTATATTATATACCTTTGTAACTATTTACTTATACATAGATTATGTTTAAAAAAGCTAAGTTTTTGTGACACAAGTCCTCCCACTCTACTAATGACTTTATCTCACATATTTGTCTTTCACAGTTGGGGTTATTAAACTACATGAGCATGCCCAATTGATAAAACTATACATGTAAATCAAATGTTTCCTATTACCTTCCAGCCAGCAGTGGCCAGTAGGTGGCGCAACAGTGATGCACTGAGACTTTGTTCAATTTGTTTAAGGTGTTAGGTGTTAAAATTAGGGTTAGGGGGACCTATCCTGCTATGTGTACGCACAGAAAGCGTGCCGCCGGCGTCCCGATGTAGCTGTCTCTAAGTGGCTGGTAAGTGGTTAGGGGTTTACGGGTTAGGTTTAGAGGATTGGGGTTAGGGTTATGGCCGGTAAGTGGTTTAGGGGGTTAGGGCTTAGGAAGTTACTTTTAGGGGGTTAGTGTCAGGCTAAGAGGGTTAGGAGGTTGGGGTGTAGGGGCTTAGGGTAAGGGGGTTAGGTTTAGGGTTAGTGCCGTAAGCGGTGTAGGGGTTAGGGCCAGTAAGGGGTGTTGGGGTTAGGGCCTTAGGGTTAGGATTAGGGTGTTAGGGCCAGTAACTGGTGTAGGGGGTTAGGGCCGGCAAGGGGTGTTGGGGGTTAGGGGCATAGGGTTAGGGCCGGTAACTGGTGTAGGGGGTTAGGGCCGGCAAGGGGTGTTGGGGGTTAGGGGCATAGGGTTAGGGCCGGTAACTGGTGTAGGGGGTTAGGGCCGGCAAGGGGTGTTGGGGGTTAGGGGCTTAGGGTTAGGGCCGGTAACTGGTGTAGGGGGTTAGGGTCGGCAAGGGGTGTAGGGGGTTAGGGGCTTAGGGAGTACATCAGGATGCAAGCCCGCCCGGCACCAGGAGGCTTCACGTGCCTTGCATGCACATAACAGCATAGATCCGGTTAGTGTAGTGTCAGATGATAAGCTGTGCTCGACACTATTTTAGTATGTAAAGCTTATCATCTGCCACTACCCTAACCCTGAACTCTAATGCTAAATCCTAACCCTAAAGCCTTAGGGCCTCATTCAAATGCGAATTGACCAATTGAATAGGGCTCTATATAAGCACACAGCATATTTTTTTACAGAAGTTTTTAGTGAGTGAAGACCTTGCTTTTGGATAGAAGTTCACTAACAAAAAACTTCTGTAAAAAAAAATATGCTGTGTGCTTATATAGAGCCCTATTCAATTGGCCAAATCACATTTGAATGAGGCCCTAAGTCTAGCCCTCACTGTAAGAACAAATCTTGGCGCACAACTTTGTGGCCGCTGCTCACCACTGCTGGTAGGGCAAAATAGGAAAGATCTGCATGCCCAATTGATAGATCTATAAATGTAAATCAGAAAAAAATATTTAATAGCAACCAGCTGTAATTATATGTATTTATGTATTTTTCATTACAATAGCTGGTACAATTTCTTGTTTGCTTTAATTGTATAAGTTACTATAAAATTGATCAAATAGCATGTTGTAGGCCATCTATGATACTGCTGTACTGCACTGTGATTGCAACTTCATATAATCCTATTGTTAAGAACCAATCTCTCAAGTATAACTGAATAGAGATTTTTTTTTTTTTTTTGCTTCATAGGTGACTAATACTTTTAGGAAATTGGAATAGTTACAAATGGCTGTGTTTGTTAACATTCTAAAACAAAGTCTTCAAAAGAGCATATTCTAAATATGAAAGTTCACTGTTTATTTCATTTTTTTTCTTTCTTTGTATTTTTACTTTGTTTCTATTTGTACTTTAGTTGTTTCTTATGTTTGGGTTTTGAAAAAGAAAAGGAAAAGGAAAAAGGGAAACTTAAAAGTGTTTTAGAAAATGTCTTTAATGAACAAACTTTGCCTATTTATAAGAATCAATCCTTGTATACATGTTTCTATCTGTTTTTTTTATGTTGATTTCTTTGTTTTGTATGTTTTAATCAAAAATAATAAAAAAAAAATATTTGAAATAAAAAAAAAAATAATAATAAAAAAAACAGTTCCTCGTTTCTTTCATTTTAGGGGCCTAAGTGCTTGTTATCTTTTCTGCCAAAAGTTGTGCTCACTCCCCTAGGCAGTCACAAACCCCCTCCACTGCTTAATAGAAAAAAAAACGTGGCAGAGCACACCCATCTGGTTTCAGAGTAACATCGGCGGAGCTGAAGAGAGCCAGCATGGAAATTCCTAAATTTTTATCTAAATTGCTAAAATTGCATAGTATTAGTTTTTTTATTTTAATTTATATTTTTTAAATGAAAGCCGTTTAAAAAACCACAAAAACTTTATAAAATATTAATGTTAATTTATTATATTCCTCATATTATTATCCTTTATTTATAACGCGCCAACATATTCCGCAGCGCAAATATATACATATTTTTCTAAAACTACAGTGTTCATGATACTTTATGATTTCCCGGGACTCATTTTGTCATGTGTATATGTTTTGCCATTTGATCTATATATTAAATTCATTATATACTAACACCAAGTTGTCAAGTAACATTATGGTACTGGGGACCTTGATGTAGGGCTTAGTGCAAATACTTTCTGCTTCCTAATTAAAATGTTAAAGGGCCCAGGAGAAGACTAGAGTTGCTCTTGTATTGGATTAACAGATGGTAGTTTTCATATAATTTGTATGTTAATTTGTTACTTAATCCTTTATTATTATTTTTTCTAGTAGTTGAAGCTGTTATATGGCCATGCTCGACTCTCGGAACTGCATTCCTATAGAAATACCAGTAAAAAGAATAAAGATTTGGTGAATGACGGTGATATAGAAGATCCTGCCATGGTCAACGGTAAAAGATATAGTCTATAAAAATGCACCTTGCACATATCTCTAATTGCTTTTACTGTAGTGTACAACAAGTCAATCCATTAACTGAAGTAGAACTTACAGACCATCAAGTTGGGCCAGTTTGCAAGCAGAGTCATCCAGGCTAAAGGCCAGAGGTTGATGCACATGACTGCTGAACAGGCTACATGCTCTGTCTACAGTAGGATGTTCTGCACAAAGAAGGAGAGTCCTGTATACCATAGCCTTTGATGGGCCACCCTTTGAAGGTGCTGGAGGAGTGTCCATTCAAGCTTTGGAACCTGCCAAGAGGATCTTGCTTGAGCTGGCCTATCTAAAGGGTCATGCCATGTCTGGACCAGGTCTTAAACCTGAGGACTCATTACACCAATAGATTAAGCTTCCAGGTGTATCAACAACCTGCCATTCTGGGTTTGGGATCATTTCTGATCCACTTTTATTGTCCCATCAGTTGCAGGCTGCAATAGGGAAACTTTTCTGAATATATTGAGATAATCACAAGTGGGGAAGGGATAGTCAGTGGTGTTTATAAAATAGCTAGTGCAATGATATATTTATTAGAGAAGTGTTTCTTGTCTGCAGATGGTGTGTGAATGTGTCTAAAGACACATAGGCACACTGCCACATAGACAGACAGACACACTGCCATGTGTGCACATAAACGGACAGACAGACTGCCATGCATGCACATAGACAGACAGACACCCTACCATACGTGCACATAGACATAAAGACATATTTATATAGAGAAAGACACACAATTACATACACATTCAAAAATAGTGAGGTACACAAACACACACAGACATGCACACTCAGTGCTACAAACACAGACCCACACAGGCCCGTAGATACACACAAAGAGCTGGTCTGTCTAAACTCATATACTCAAAAACACTCTCACACACAAATACCAGCACAGTTGCAATTAATAAAGAATAGTCTAATTTTGTTATTAGATGTGGCAGAAACACACACCTTCACACACATTCACACAGACACATGTAAACATGCACACAGTTAAACATACAAGCATGCATACAGTAGTGCACAGTCACACATGCACAGTCACCCACATTTGTTATTTTGTGATACACAGACCAGGACACACTGTCATATACACAGACAGACAAGCATAAACACCCAGGATCAAACATACAAACACTTCCCGTATTCCCCAACAGTGCCAGCTACTGCTGGTGCAACAGGTGCAATGCACCAGGGTCCAGAACAGGTTAGGGGCCCTCTGCCACTGGCAGTAAATGAGAAATTATAATTTATTAGATGTGAATGGCAGATAATTATTTTATAGAAAGGTAATCTGATCACCATAGGACTGATCTGATCATTATTAATGTGTTTGCACATTCTTCTGTCCCCTTCTAGATCGCTACCTTCCTTGTCATGGTGAATGGGCTTGTGTACTTCAATGAGGCTGTGAGCTATACCATGTGGGGTCACCCAAGATGGACAGGTCATAGCAAAGAGGTCATACAAACCATGGTCCACTGGAGAAGGAACTGGCAACCCACTCCCGTATCTTTGCCATGAAAACCATATGGATAAGCACACCCAGAAACACAGATAAGTGCCTGGCATGCTGTTTCCATATGGTCACCGAGAGTTGGACACGACTCAAGTACTGAGCAACAACAACATTCTTCTGTATTTATCCATGTATAATTATTGTGTGCATATGTTTAAACAAAGACAAAAAACACTTGATCATTTCAGATAAAATTCTATTTACAAAGAAAGGCAGGAATACAGTTTTCTAGGAAACATTCACAAAATACTGTAAATAAGATTGCATATCTAGGTAGATATAATATAAAACTTGTACATGTGTCTGCTGAAAAGTACAATAAATATTAGTCATTTAATACACAATGGTGTTGGGATTAATTTTACACACACTCATCAGTATGTTTGGATGAATGAGTCATTATAACAGGGATTATAGATACATTTAGTAATGAGGTCTCGGACATGTGTTTTCTCACTTTCCATACTTTAAATGTGTTTTCTGACGGGCAGTGTGTACAGTTAATCAGAAAAAATAAAATAGCCGATTTATTCATCATACAATATGGTTTCATATTTATGAACGGGTTTAGCAATAAAAGCAGCATTTTTTTTAGAAAACATTTCAGTGTAGCTTTTAAAATTTCCATTAGAACTTTAGTGTTTAGATATGTTTGTCTCCACCCCAAGCAGGTGTCAAATGGGCTGGTAAGGATCTGCCTGCAAAAGAAGCTGTCCACTGGAGAAGGATCTGGCAACCCACTCCAGTATCTTTGCCAAGAAAACCTTATGGATAAGCACAACCAGACACATGATGCCTTCCATATGGTCACCAAGAGTCAGACATGACTGAATGATAAAACAACAACAACATTATCACTAGGACCACCCTACCTTATCAGTTGACTCATGTATCATGTAAGCAGTTGCATAGTGGTGTTAATAATGTCAGTCCTAATTGCATTGGTCCCCTGCACACTGCAGTGACATAATATGATATCACTTGTTTACCCGTCATAAATGATGGTATAATATTACATGTGTCTCTTCCCTTACTCCCTCTCCTGTGTCTCTTTCCCCCTTCTCACTCCCCTGTGTCTCATTCCCCCTCTCCCTTCCCTGTGTCTCATTCCCCCCTTCTGCCTCCCCTGTGGATCTTCCCCCCTTTCCCTCCTCTTTGTCTCTTCCCCCATCTCCCTCCCGTGTGTCTCTTCCTACCTCCCTCCCCTGTGTCTCTTCCCCCTTCTCCCTTCCCTGTGTCTCTTCCCCCCTCTCCCTCATTTGTCTTTCCCCCTCTCTCCCTCCCCTGTGTCTCTTTCCCCCTCTCCCTCCCCTGTGTCTCTTTCCCCCCTCTCCCTCCCCTGTGTCTCTTCCGCGCCCTCTACCTTCTCTTTGTCTCTTCCCCCCATCTCCATCCCCTGTGTCTCCCCCCCTCTCCCTCACGTGCTGCCTCCTCCTTCCCTCCCCTGTGTCTCTTTACCCCCTTTCCCCCTCTGTCTCTTTCCCCTGTGACTCCTTCCCCCCTCCTCCCTCCCCTGTGTCTCTTTTACTCTTTCCCCCTCTGTCTCTTTCCACCTATCCCCTGTGTCTCTTTCCTCCCTCCTCTCTCCCCTGTGTCCCTTTCCCTCCTCCTCCCTCCCCTGTGCCCCTTTCCCCCTCTGTCTCTTTTCCCCCTCCTCCCTCCCCTGGCTGGCAGGACGCATGATGACTGCGGCCTTTTGCGGAAATCGTTACACACGCTATAGAAACTATATTAGTGATTTAAAACTATAGATAATAATAACACGTTCTTCATCAATTGAATGTATTATAGAACATTGCATTTTGCTAAAGTAAACTAACATTGACGTTTGCCATTTTGATCTGTCAGCCAGCATTTCTGATCCACCCACAAACAGGAATTCATATCCTTTGTAAATTAGAGATTACTGGCATTATTGATAGGCCCCTGTGACCATTGTCTTAACTGCCATTGCTGACACAAAAAGAGACTAGGCATGCTCAATGTGCAGCGAATATTTTATATATATATATATATATATATATATATATATATATGTAAATTTAATTTATAATATATTTGGAACTCTACTGCATTACTTAAAAAAGCATAACCCACTCACAGCTAACCCAAAACTTTTTCTTCTCATCCTCTTAAATAAATAAATTCTGCACAAATCCTCAGTGCCAGGGTAAATACTGTAAATGTTATATGTGCTGTAAATCATAATACTTTTAGATCAATTCTTATTCATAGGGATTTTGCCACCAGGGTTTCCACAGGGTTTAAAGGACGATAGTAATACCTTAACAAGAGAAGCTCGCTAATTTAATTCTCATTGACAGTTAATACAATTATAATAGCAATATTTAAATCTAAAGTATTGACCTCCAGTTGGTTACATTGCTTCTACTCTGATGAGGTTAAGGGAGAAGGGGGAAGAGACCGCTCTAAAGAGCTTAAAGAAAAGTGTGATTAGATGAAAGGCCAAACAATCATTCATAGGGTGCCCTCACATCAAACATTTATTATTATTGATTTAATTTAATTAATTTATTATTATTGTTTTGTCACATATATTTATGGGATAAATACATTTATTCTGCTATAAGGCTGTATTATCATATTCATGTTAGGTTTCAGATGGATTAGAGGCAGCATTCAATAGAAACCTTACATCTCCTTTCACTGGCAGGGATTGGAGGCATCCATTGTTCCAGTGAAATAATTAATGCATGGTATAAACAAAACCGAGCTAAAATTGTGTAGATTGTACTTTTTTACCTGCTCAGTTGGCAATATGTTTGAATGCTGTTAGTACTTGTACCTCTTGTGTACACCCAACACATAATGGGCCTCATTCAAATGCAATTTGGTCAATTGAATAGGGCTTTATATAAGCACACAGCATATTTTTTTTACAGAAGTTTTTAGTTAGTGAACTTCTATCCAAAAGCAAAATCTTCACTAACTAAAAACTTCTGTAAAAAAGATATGCTATGTGCTTATATAGAGCCCTATTCAATTGGCCAAATCACAATTGAATGAGACCCATAATATTTTCAACCCAATTTAGCCAACAACAAGTTAACATTGTTGACTAGTTTTCAGTTCTCTTATAAGGGCCGGGTTCAGACACTTTGAGCTCAGCTGATATACCCAGCATTCTGTTCTCTAGACCTCTTTATCCAAACATCAGGCAGATCTGGTTTACTGTTTGGTAGAACCACAGGGTTGTCATCTCCTTGGCTTGACTGGATTTTCCAGGTCGAGCTGGTCTGTCTTGGCAAAGTGGGGGAGTCAAACACAGTCTCTCTCAAGGCCAATCTCAAAGTTTCTCTTTTGCCATTTAAATGTCCCCTCTCTCCTTGACCTGGGGCATCTGGAGCATCGATCAGGTCAGGGGAGCAACTTGTGGACTCAGCTAACTTAGAGGTCTGGTCACAATCACTAAGGCAGGTTTCATTTGAATCAAGCGCATCAAAGGAACTACCCATGGAACAAAGGCACCTGGAATACTCATACATGTGAATGCTTTTATTCGGAGAGTAAAGCAGCTCTTGACTAGTGTTTTTAGGGCTCTGCAAACTATTGGACTGATTCTGTGTGTTGTGTACATGGGCATGATCAATGACTGAACCATTCCAGGTCTTGCTGTTCATTTTGTGACAAATACAGCGTCTGCTCATCTCCTCGTCTACCTCCCCATCTGTTCCAAAACTGCATTGTCTGTAGGGAGAAGAGGTTTGCAAAGCAGGACACTGACTAAAAACTGTTTGACCAATAGCATTATCCTCCCGAGCTTCTTGCTTGTGCTGCACACTCCCCCTTGGGCCCTTATTCTCTGTGAGTTGCATGTCTTCTGATAGGATAGAAGGTCGTTTGGAGAGTTTACTGGTAGATGTGCTGTTGTCGAAACTGTCACTGAGGTTCCTTGCTAACGGCTGAAGTTCATACTGCTCATTTTCTATGTTAGACTCTTGCACTTTCCTTAGCCTGCTCTGCTTCTCATTCCCACCACAAGCAAATGTGCCATTTGGCCGTGGGTCATCTGGATATTCTTTTAAGGCATTGGAACATGGCCACAGTATCTGCCCACAGTTTTTCTCTGGTCCAAAGAAGCAACACAATGACTGGAAAAAAAAACTGGCAAATCCACAACTGATGCACTTAATCATCATAATAAAAATACCCAGTTTCCTGTATGCCAGCACTGTTGCTGGCAGCATTATTACCCCAGCAGAAAACATGGTGGAGGCCCCCATGGCTGTGGCGCAGCTCATCTGCTTTAAGGAGAAAGCCACACGGCTTAGTCGATCAGAATGTGGGCACAGATGATATGAAATGCAGTAGTTCACTGTGAAATCAACAGAGAGACCTGCAGCAGCTGAGATAAAAAGAGATTCCACCACGTTCAGTTGCCATTCCAACAAGACCAAAAGTCCAATTGTGACCAGAACAGAGCCCCCAATGGCTGCAACAGCAAATAAACTAAGCAGGACATTCCAGGTCATCAGGAGCAGAACCACAAAGGAAATGGCAACAGATAAGCTAATTACCACCATTATCTCCATGCTCAAACTATGCTGCAGGTTGTATAGCGAAAGGTTGCTTGTGAACCAGCCATTCTGAAGCCCAGGTGGAGCGTTCTTTATTTCCTCCGCTAACCACTGGTTTAATGTATTGTAGAACTTCCTGGTTTTACTGTAATTGAAGCTGTAATGATACACTGTCTGAAATTCAAGGACTAGGGCAACTAAGTTCCCTTCTGAATCAAATCTTGGGCCAATGTCTAAAGCCTCAGATCCTTCACTCCCTTGCTCTCTAACCATCATTTTAATGCAGTGTAGAAGCAGGTCACTTTTATAAGGGAATGAAAAATGATTACAACAAAGGTTAAGATTTTGATCACTCTGAGAGCATTGTCTGCTTTCCATCCATCTGTGAAAATCTTCCATGAAGCAGATGTTTGGCTTCTTTTCTTGATCAGAATAGAAAAAACTTTGGTTTCTTACCCTCTGACATAGTTCCATAAGCCACTTTTGATCTTCAGCATTGCGTATTGTAAATGTAGCATCAGTTACAAGTGTCCCATTTGTCTTTGGATTGAGATGGTCACCATTATCTACTGGCAGAATGCCCCAAATTAGTTTAATCGGCATGTGTTGGCCTTCCCCATGCTCAAGTCGCTCAAACATAAATTGATGACAGTATTCAGCATCATACCTCTCAAAGGGGTGACTAAGACGAAACACTTGCAGAGATGATACTTCTGAAGAGGGCAGCTTGAGTTTAGGACTCATACATGCAATGTATGCCCCCCCAGCTGCCAAAGCAGCAAACCAGCAGATCCAGATGTAGCGGAATTTGATTACTCCACATGGGAGAAGCTTCTCAAAGAAGAGTTTTGAAGTTTCAGACAATGTCCTCTGTACACTCCCATACCTGTGATAAAGAGAGAGGAAGAATCGTTTGTGTCCATTGCTGTTCCAGTAATCTTCTGATTTATATGTGCAGTTGACTGCTATGTAACGTTCATATAGAACCATCGAGGCTGGGAGCCAGCTTAACATGAACATCATGTTGACCAGTATAGAGGTGCCCATAAAAATGGCAAAGCAACGGACAGAGGTAATACTACTCATATAGCTAGAGTAAAATGCAGCTCCAGTTGTAATGCTGGACACTAGCATGAGATACACAAAGTGGTGCATAGTTTGGCTCACCCATTGCAGCATCCCGGCTGTGGAATTCTGGGCCTTGCTGAGGTTCCACAGGTCAAAGAAAACAAAAGTGTGATTGGCAGAAATGCTGCTTAGTATAATAACAGCAATCAGGTTAACAAAAGGGAAGAAAGTCAATCTGAAGGCCAGCTTGTAGAAGAAAAAAGAAATCATCAATGTACCGACCACTGACATCATAACCATAAAGGTGATAAAAAGGGAACGCAGGTAAAAAGACATACTTATAAAAATTGCCAGTATTGCCAGGATTGGATACACAGTATCCAAAACAAGGTAATGCTGTAGTAGTTTCTGTTTTAGTCCCAAGTCCATACCAGTAATTGCTGTGTAGTTATCAAACAGATCCCATGATTCCAAGTTGTCAAGGTAAATGTTCATCATGGCTGATCCTTTTTTGGCTGGTAAGAATAATAGGCTGTATTTTAGAGAAGGGACCTGATAGTCTGTGGTCTGAGGGCTCAGAAAGTCCTTGTCAACCAGAAAATGAAGTAACTGATAAACCGCACTTGATCGGGTGCATTTTTCTGGCACCTTGGCACATTGAGAGTGTTTTTCCCTCTCTGATCTTGAGCCTATGCAAGAAGGTGTAAGAGTGCCTCTATGGTAGTCTGGAGCACAAGAACGAAGGAGAGCAAGGGTATGAGAGATATCCATTTGAGTGATGTCCATGCATGAAGACCGGTTGTACAGGACAGCTATGTAATTACCAAGAGACCAACTAGGGCAGCATTCCTTATTGTCACCTCTTTCACACAGGTCTGCAAAACTTGGGTGAGACCAAATCTGTAAGGAAAAAAATGGAAGGTCACCACATATATTAATTCACCATATTCCCCCCTAAAAATATAAAATAGTTATCTTTCTTAATATTGTCCTTAATAGAATTAGTTAAAAGGTGTACATATACAAAATACTTTTATATAAAATGTATAACAATGCCTGTTGCTTGTTACCTGTCTGGCCAAAGGAGGATACTTTAATATCACTATTAAAACAAGTTATGGAGTAAAAAAAGATGTGCTAACCCAATTATACAAAATTAAATATATTACTATTTGTGTTTAATTTTCTCTGCTCGCCTCTTGGGGATTGCCATGTTAGCCTCCCATTTATCCACCCATCAGCAGCATGAGGCACTGATAGTGTGAAGCCCTCTCTGTGGGTGCGGCTTTAGGTCTTATCTGTGTCAACTCTCATAAGAAAGAAGAACAGGAGGAGGCTAAGAAGGTAAGAACCTGGATACTTCTTAGAAGTAAGTGAAGTGTACATTTTTTATCATAAAATAAAATTAACAAACAAACCTAGTTAAAACTTTGGTGAAAAACTAAAATAAAATGCCTAAAGAGTCCCTATTAACTGTGCCCCATTATTTTTTGTTTATAGAAGCTGTCTTTGCTGGGCCTACAAAGTGACCATATGTCTTATCGTAGGTCGCTGCAACATGACTTGAGGCTGGCCATTGGAAATATTGGTTACTTGATGTCTTATGAACACAACAATCTTTATATGTAAAAGGAGACTTTATGACTTTCCCCACATTTATATGTATTAGTATCTATATTTTTCTTGTCTGTCTCCAATTCCTTTTTCTGCAGAATATTCTTCTTACAAATTACAAGTTGCTATGGATACTTAATGAGGATTGATGTTAGATTAGATATTGCTCCCCTTCTGGATCTCCAGCTACCTTACGGTAGTGAAGGGGATTGTGTACCTCAATGATGCTGTGAGCTATACAATGTAGGATAACCCAAGATGGGGAGGTTATATAGAGGTCAGACAAATCACTGTCCATTGGAGAATGAATTGGCAACCCATTTCAGTATCTTTGCCATGAAAAGATCATCCAGAGTCAGACCCAACTAAACAACAAAGCCTAAAATATTGCTAATGTTCTAATGACTTTATGAAAAAGAGCAAATAACCTGACCTCAGCAAGCTCCTAAATAGTAATATACTAACCTTTTCTTTCTCAATACGACACATTGACTGAATCGCCTGTAGGTTCCACAGACTGCCAGCGGTCTTGGACATGAAAACAAGCTGTGAGTAATCCTTTGCTGTGGAAGAGATCAGAATGTTAGAACTTGGTGTTTTCTTGATGACTACATACTTAAGCCATGACAAATTGTATGAATTCTGGAGAGTAGAAAGGTCTACATACCAGGAGGACCACAGAAAAAGCCATCTACTCCATCTTCATGCTCCACCATCCTACGATGTCGGGTCTCACTTCTGATTTGGAACAGTTCCTCATTCCTTCTACTGAGGTCCAGGTCATCCAAACTAACAAGAAAAGGTGCAGAGGGAATTATACATTGCCAGAGCTTTGTGAGACCATCAGCATCTGGGTCAAAATTCCAAAAAATCTAGTTAAAAGTTTATGTAAAGGACATGTCCACTGGTTTCCGCCTATCATTTGCTGGATGAATTCAGTAGACATAATCACTAATATAGTTGTTGTACTGAGAGTTTGTGTGTAACACTCGCAGAGTAAGAAGGAGAGAGAGAGAGAGAGGAAGAGGGATAGCGAAAGAGAGGGAGGGGGACAGAGAAGAAGGGAGGGAGAGATAGATGGAGGAAGAAAGAGAGTGAGCACAGGGAGAGGGCGCAGAGAGAGAGAGAGAGGGTACACACAGAGAACGAGCGCATAAACAGACAGAAGACAATATTATGCTGTCATTTTTGACGAGCAAGTGACAAGTTTATATATAAAGAACTATTGTATGTTCTGTATGTATGTATTCACATTTGTTTGGGACCACTGATGAACACAGCTCTTTACAGAGACAAATTACGGAACAATTATTTGATAATTTAAGTGCATTTAATACACAGTTGAGTCACATTATTATGACCACCAGCTAATATCCTGAATAACCGCCGTGTGCAGCACGGACAGCAGCTTGTGAGTCAATAAGATGCTGGAACGTTGGCAAGGGTATCTGGAGCCATGCAGGCCAGAGAATTTGGAGGCCAGGGAAGTACTTGGAAGTCTTCGTCGTGCTCCTCCAACCACTCCCGGACAATTCTGGCCATATGATATGTTGCATTGTCCTGCTGGAAGATCCTATCTGCTCCAGGGAAGACAGTCACCATGTATGGGTGTACTTGATCTGCAAGGATGCAAAAAATGCAGAGAAAACATTCCCCGGACCATAATGCTGTCGCCACCAGCTTGTGTTCTTCCAACAATGGTTGAAGAGTGTTTGTTCGCTGCGGTTTTGCGCCTGACTCGCCAAGGTCCATCCAGTTGATGGAGCAGAAACTGTAACACATCAGAGAAGGCAACCCTTTGCCAATCAGAAGAGGTAAAATTTTGGTACTGTCGTCTGCATGAGTGCAGTGGCCAGCCGTGGATACGCAACAGGGTTCACTGTACTGCCATTTTAGATACACATCTGGTAGCCCCCTGGTTCGTTTGGACGGTGAGTTGCACAAATGTAGCATTTCGGTTGTCCCTCACTCACCTCTGACATCAGTGGAACGTGGTGCTCGGCAGTCTCTATGCCGTTTATTCACAACAGTGTCATTTGTCTAGTCATGCTACACACAAATACCAAAGCATGCAAAGAGTGCACAAACGGCGCTGTTTCAGAAATACTGCTAGCCTTGTCCCGAAAGCCAATGATCATCTCACTTTCTAAGTTCAATAAATTGCATGTTTTAACCATGACAACAATGGTTGATATGTTTGCAGAATGCCTACATGTCATCTTTTATACCCAACAAACCACCTCATGACGTGTGTTGTATTTCATTGGCAACACGCTGCTGATGACAAAAGTGGGCAGGGGTCATGATAATGTGACTCAACCCTGAATAAAGGCAAACAATGAGTTACACAGTCATTCCTCCCGAAGAGCGTTCAATCCTGAGCAGAGAGAGGAAAACGAGCTGTTGTATAGCAAGAAATGAGAAGAGAGCTATAAGGTGGAGTTAAGGAGTGAATAGCCTTGAAGCAGAGGAGAACAGTTTTATAGGCTATTCTTGACTTTATTGGAAACCAGTTGAGGGATTTTAGTATTAGACAAGGAGGGATATTAAGAAGAGGAGAATGTGATACAAATATGTAGATGATATGATTGTGCAGACATTTTAGGGAACCTGTGTTTTTGGTTCCCTGGCCTGCAGATGCAAGTAAACTCCAGTTAGGCTTTGTAGCACAAGGAGGGAAGGCTGTAAGAGGGCTGACTGGTTACATAGAGGCTAATATAAAAAAGTGAAATATTACTTTATCAAAAGTGTCAAGTGGTGAGAGAGGAACTTCCCAGGGGGACAGTCCTGATAGGAGCCTTTAGTTGTACTGATAACAGTCGCTATCTACCTAATTCCATGCAGTCGCTATTTCAAGCAAACCTACACCTATCAGGAAGAAAATTAGGAGAGCATCCTGGGCAGATTCTTGTTCACTCATACATATCCTAATATGCAAGTTGGTTTGATGGAACCTACAATGCTAAGTTCAAAAGTAATTTTTATAAGCCAGGTTTGAATTCATTGTGTTCAATTACTATTATTATTACTAATTAGTTACTAAATAAACCATATTGTTTAATCACTACAATGGCACTTTAAATAGATATGCATTCACCTAAAGTACATTTAAGGCAATTTTAATTTTAGTTGGAGCTTCTGGTGTTTGAAAGCTGTGGATTTCTTAAAATCTGTCTCAGAATATGTGTATTCATGAGCATGGCCGAATCTCAAATTACATTCACTAGGCAGCCGACTAGGGGTGCTTTCCGTTGAAGGGTGCCTCATTGCACACTTAAAAATGTACCTTGGCATAACAAAAAGCAAATACTGCAGTTCATATTATTTTTCGCTAGGGGCCAAATGCCTTGAACTAGAGACTTTCAAGAAGGAGGAAGCTGCTGTTCCTGGGGGCACCAGAGATATAAATCTGGCCCTGCTTAGGAGGCTGCTTTGGAAGACAATTGTAATAAAGTAATAAATGTACCTGCTCTTTTCTCCGTGGGGATACACAGAGAGCGCTTTCTCATGGCCTGTGTTGCTCTGCATGTTTTTCCAGGTTGCTAATCTCCTCCCGATATCTGTGTCCCTGGACTCAAATCCCTGAAACAAAAAAAATCAGTATTGTTTTTTGTTTTATTCGTGTTTATTAAAGAACCACTATAGATTAGCAAAATTGTCATATGTTTGTGACGTATGTTGCAAACTAAGAACATTAGCAGCTGTGTAAGTCATGGGCAGAAACGCATTTTCAGACAAAATCCTCATTTTTAAACACTCTGCTAGTGCATGGAAGCTGCCCTGATAATCATACTCCTTTCCAATACACAAGGCAGAGGTTACAGAGCAGGACAAGCAAGGCTCCAAGTATACTAGCAATTTGCCTTTACTGAGCCTATGGGAGGTACAGTAGATCCCACCAATCAGATGCACAAAATAGCCACAAATGCATTAAGAAAAATCTGTTCTTCCAAGTTAAAACCTTTTCTTTTAAATGCACAATGTAAAATTTGACCATTTAGTTACATTTAAAGCATCTGTTCACTATATATTTTTCTGCAATATTTTTAAGTAACATTTGTGAATGTTTTTTTATTAATTACTTTTGTTATACACATGTTTATGTTTTAGGTATAACTATGTGCAGCTTTTGCCTACCCTTCTGCTTTGCCTGTGTGGTGTATTTGTTACAGTTTATAAACTGTAGGTAATCCAGACGCGGAAATCTCACCATCAATGGCTCCGAGAAATCTGGCATGGGTCCCACCAGGAGCCCGGCCAGAGTACACACGAGCATGATAAGCAGGCACACCATCAGGATGGGCAGCGGCCAGTCTGTGATCAGCTGGGAATAGCTGCAAACAAGCAAACAGAGCAAATTAGTGCTACTTCATAATAATAAATCCAATAAATCCACAGGAAATAAAATAGTTGTTAGGAATATATTGCCATCTGTACGGCTTTATATTGCCAGTACATTTAACCCATGTCTTCCTTTTGGGTTATGCCATCTGACACTGGCTGCTAGCTTAACAATATTACCAAAAGTCTTTTAATTATTTTCGCCTTTTAATCACTATATGTATCTGGAGAATAAAGGACATATTAGTCATTAAAGGGCCATAGAACTCACTGTAAGTGCTCTTCATGGTGTGAAAGAGCACAAGATTGTATGTTAAACTGATCTATATATTTTTCAATGACACTAAAACCAGCTAAGAAATCTTATGTTTTAAATCTTTGTTTACATATAGTCTATTCTGCCCACTGGCTGTTGTATGAATAATTAACATATAACATGTGGTGTGTGAGGCTCTATGAGGGAAAGCTGTGATTGATAGCGCAGCTTCTCCATGGGCTCAGGTTACACTGCACTATTGTTTGGTTGGACGCTCTTTATTGAATACATTACTAAACTCTAAAAACCTCTTTGACCTACTGGATGTGGCTATGCAGATAAGATAAGGTGTGTGCCTATTTTATCCACTACTCAGTTCGGTGCCATTAGCTGTAAATCGATGTGTTACAAATACCAGAAAATTAGATAATTTTTTTAATGGTAATGTTTTATTTTGTAGTTTTAGTGAACACACCTCTTAAAATTCCAGAAAGATAAATTCCCCCAGTGGGGGTGTAATGGTGTAATGTGACCTAGCCATTAGTGACTGGAGTCTGGTCTTGCTTGTATTACAGTAGCTGCTTCAAACTTAATAGCACAAAACCTGGTCAATTAAAGGATTATCCTGTGACTACTTTCCTGAATATAACACATTTATACTTAAATTAAACATTAAGGACATTATCACTCACATATTCCATGTTGCAGTGTTTTCTGAGATGTGCCTCATTGAAGGCTTGGACACTACTCTGCACATTCAGCCATACTGTGTCTGCATACACTGGGCAGACCCATACAGGGACTATTTGTTTGATTTTTGGCAGTAAAAACAGAGCTTATAAGCACTTCTTAATACAATAAAGTACATAAAAGTAAATAGATACACAAGAATATTATATACCTAGTAACTTCCAGGGACCTGTCATGTCCCTTTAATAAGACAGTGGATAGTCATGATATGTAGATAGGCTTCTGTACTATCGTGACATTACTTGTACTGTATGTGATAAGCAGAGCTGACTGGCAAGCTAACCCTCACAAATTCTCAGCAACTTACCTTTTTGGCATCCTGAAACCCTTGTCATGTCTTAAGGAAAGAGAAACAGAAGTTAGAATTTTACTGAGTCAATTTGTATCATGTAAAGACAATTATTCCCTAGCTGTTACACATCCAATTAAAACAAAGTTTGTATGAGCAAGAGCGGGAAGAAGGGGGAGGCTCCAGAAAATGATCATCTATTACTGGGTATTTCATGATGTCGAGCCAGTGCTGATGGATTCCATGCCCTTTTAACACAAAGGACCAATCATATGACACCAGTTTATTACTGTAATGTGGTGATGTTTGGTAAATATCAGCCTATAAGCCCATACAGATATTTTAATATCTACCTGACAGTCACCACGTGGTGCTGCGTTGGCTGCATTCTCTTCTGGTCATCTGTCCAGTGTTTCCAGAGACATTCTGTGGTCTGATGAGAGGCCTCTGAAGGGTTTCCACTTGACTGCTGAGAGCATAGAGTGCCACTCTCTCCATGCCCTGGCAGCTGTGGGATGGTGTAATTGGATTTCCCCTCCTGGTGGTTACAGTGGCAACATTTTAGGTGCTGCTGGCCATCTCCTGAGCAGGATGGCACCTGTCCATTGGATCTGTTCATAGCTGGTGGGTGTGAATGGCTTGATGTGGACAAACGGTTGTTCACAAAATTGGGTGATCTCTTCAACAAGCAACGTTGTCCATTGTGACCACTTCCAGAACACTGGGGCTCAGAACCTCGCCCCTCAGCACCATCACCCTCCATGAGCATCCTGAATGATGGAGAGAAAAAAGGAGGGTCATCTTGTGTTACACATGGACATCTAGAGGATCAATAATATCATATATTAATTCCCCTTCAGCCTTGCACCATCAAATAGGGTGTTGAAGGCATATATTTTTTTTTTACTTGCTGCTGAATCGATTTTAGTTTTGGGTGGTACAATGTTTGAACCAATGCCAGAACTACAATATATATAATGAGGCTGCACCAACCTAGGGAAAGAACTTTGAATCCTTTTTGTTAGAAGACATTGCATATATTCCTTATCATTTTTATTATTATTATTTTTTTATATTTTGTTTTTATTATTTTAATACATTTTATTTTTTTATTATTTCTGTAAATGTTATCATTATTTGTCTTATTTTTTTACATTTTTATTTGTATTATTATCATCATTTTTATTGTCAATATCATCAATAGTATTATTAATGTTATTATTATTATTATTATTATTATTATTATTATTATTATTATTAATGGACCTTGCTATGCATGTTTTAGTGAAACATTAATTACTACCTTCTACTTTTATATTTTCCAATGCGTCATCTGCACAGATTGTTCAGTGAGTAAGTAAGAGCATCTGACTGCAATTCCTGTTTCAACTTAACACGAAAAAACAGAGAGCAGTTCTAAACTGTAAAAAATGGTGTCATGGACCCCTTTCCAGCGTCTGGATCCTGCTACATTGAAACACAATAGAGGACATACCGCCATATTGGAAAATGGGTAGGGGAATTATATTATATTATATTGACACATGGGAAATGTGGGCAGGTGGGTGGTGGGGTGAATAGTCCCACAACATAGTGTACTACCATGCTTCATGTGGTCTTATGGCATATGTTTCTGCCTTATCCTGTATACTAGATGTAATTCCCCATGTTATATTACTGTGTTCTGTGTTATGTTTAAACTGTAACTAATTTGTCATGAAACAGTTAAACAAAGTACGTCTACAATGAGACATTGTAGACAGACAGGAACCAGTGATTGTATTGTAATCTGTTTTGTCCCATTGTTTGTCAGATAAGCTAATTACATCTCTGATGTGCTAAACAGCTAGAGATGACATGTGTGTATTGGAGGTTGTCCTATTGTTCCCAGGTGCCAGACAGTATGCTAATGTTGAACCCCAGGTGGAGTCAATCTCCTGTGTTTGTCTGCGACTCTGTGTCGTTGTTGTGTTGTATACACCCCCCTGAATCTAACCATATAAATATTGTTGGACTTAACAAAAATAAATCAGTTCACTGCTGAGACATATAGAAATGGTATGTTCTCTTATTTGCTCCTGTGGCTGCGATACTGATCCTATCTACACCCTGCAAGTAATTTGTCCTGGTCACTACCACAGGAAGGATACTGAGACTCATTGAAGTGCTGATTGCTGATGGAGAGACCCTGACTGACACAGAAGACAGATGTCAGGGTGCTGGTGTCTAGATTTCCAAGAACCCAAACAGTCCTTGTGGGTAGTTAATCTGTAGTCTATAGCAAGTAGCCCACGGGTTCTTCAGTGTGTCTCTCCACATTCATAGTCACTCCAACAATCGGCTAATCGGTGTGTTGATACACAGTCACTTCACAGTCAGAGTCACTCCTTCAGCATGCAAAGTATTACAGAAACGGCAACTTTCTTTAAAAAAGTCACCTCTAAGTTTAAAAAAATGAAGCAATGTTCACACGGTGTTGGTGAGTTAAATGTCCCATGAAAGGGACACTTTAGTGGTCTTATAAAGGGTTCTTTAAAATAGTCAGGTAGGGCCTGGTAAGAAAAAAATAACTTTTATTAAACTACTGTGTATATAAATAATGAATATAGGTATTATCGGAATGGGAAGGTTATTTACAAGTCCTCCACCTCCGCACACTTCAGTACCTCTGGCCCACTCAAATGATTACTGTATAGAAGTAAGATGTCCTCCATCTCCGCACACTTCAGTACATCTGCCCACTCAAATGATTACTGTAGAAGTAAGATTTTTAAAGTGATAATTATTAATCAATGTTTTCTTATGAGACATATCAGCAAAGTTTCAACATGATTTTTTGGTCTTCCTCTAGATACACCAACAATTCAGTAATTACAAAAATAGATGGATTTATAACTAAGACAGCAGCCTAGAGGAGCCTCCCTGGGAGGAGCACCTAATTTGCATAAGAATACATTTAAATTTTAGTTGGTTCATGCTTTACCTTAGGTGCTCTGAGCACATTCTTTTGTGCAGGAGGGGAAAGAGGTGGGTGTGAAGTGACAGGCTTGAAGCGTGCTCCACTATAATATACCTATATAATAATGGAGCAACAGGGTGGCAGGGAAACAAAGATGCACCCAGGAGATGGCTAAAGAGTTTGTGCCTAAGGGCTCCAGATATGCAAAACCAACCCTGATTGCAGGTATCAGAGCAGATCTAAAAAGGTTAAACTTTATAGACTAAAAGTATTTTTCAACCTCAATTACTATGTTACTAAATTCTGCTAAAATTTTGGAATAGCAGCTCCACACTTGGGAATGAAGAAAGGATTACGTGTGATTTTATAACATGATCGTGTGAAGAACTTGACTTCATAACGTGCAAATAGTTTTTAAAAAGTATATAAAAATAAATAAATAAATAAAACGATTCATTTTTAACTACTGTATTTAATTTTGCTTTCATTTCAGCAGACATTTTCTGTTCTATTCAGTTCTGTTGAATGTCTGCCCCTATTAATTGCAGTTTAAAATAAAACTAAATAGATGAGTAAGCCCCTGTAGGATAACATTTCCCCTCAACCTACTGGCAGAGTATCAATCCTCATGGCACAAAAAGATTTAACTAAATTTATTTAAAAACTATTTTAGGCTCATGCATTAAACAGCTTTTTCCCATTACATAGTGGTCACTTACATGAAATTTTGGCATGGGGGGCACAACTCCCCCAACCCACACTGCACAAAGCTTCTATTTATACTGCTAATCCAGCAGCTTCTTGGCATTGTATCACTTTCCAAGCTCAGGACTATTGCTCTATTAATGAACTGAATAAAAAGCTTTAGAAGGAACTGGAGAGCCCAAAAGCAAGGTAATCCCCCTTACCCCTCCCTCACTCTCCAAGTACATCCAGACTTAATGTGAGATTGAGAATTTTATTAAGGATACACAGTTTAACATCTGCCCGTCCTTCCCAAATACACATTTAATGAGATTCTGGGGTTTTTATATGTTAAGGTTTATCCAGATTTAAATGATCACTGTACAATCATGATTCTATATATACCTCCTTCTGGATATGTATGTATGTATATATATATATATATATATATATATATATATATATATATATATATATATATATGTATATATATATATATATATATATATATATATGTGTGTGTGTGTGTGTGAAAATCTGCATCTGACTAAGAGCATGCATAATCAAATAAAAGTCATAAAGCTAGCTTATTTAAAATAATAATGATGCTTCTGCTGGACCATGAAGGCATCCATGATACTTTGGTGAAGGCTTGGTGTATGAGAGCGGTATTTACATCATGGGAGAGCAGGGCTTTTGTATATTGATATAAGCTGTCCGCTTCTAAGTAAAAGTATAAAACAGAGCTTTACACAAGATATACTATACTATATATATATATATATATATATATATATATATATATATATATATACTGTATATATATATAAGAGTGAAGTGTGTTAGAAAATCAAAGTCCATGTTCAGTCCTTTATCTTTATTGATGAAGAATGTGATCATCTGTATTTAATTTTTTTTTAGGTATATATATATATATATATATATATCACATAAAATAGTTGTCAAACTGTGATTCGTCGTCACGCTTGCAACCCCCACGCATGCGCATACACATTGCGGCGAGGCGCACGAGCGAGCACAGAAGAGGAAAACAGACACGAGTGAGAGAAGGGAGGAAGACACACAGGGAAGGACTGGGGAGACACCGAGGAGGGGGGGTGACACATAGGGAAGGGGGGGGGGGGGGGACACAGAGGAGGGCGGGAGACACAGAGGAGGGGGGAGAGACACATGGGAGTGAGAGGAGGGGGAGAGACACAGAGGAGGGAGAGGAGGTGGAAGAGACACGGGAAGGAGTGGGGAGACAAACAGGGGAGGGAGAGGAGGGGGAGAGACACAGGGGAGAGGGGGAGGAGGGGAGAAGAGTCACAGGGGAGGGGGGAGCCACACAGGGGTGGGAGAGGTGGGGTAGAACCACAGGGGTGGGAGAGAAATGGGGTAGACACACAGGGGAGGGAGAGGAGGGGGAAGAGACACAGGTGAGGGAAATGGGGCAGAAGAGACACAAGAGAGGGGGAAGAGACATGGGGGGGGAAGAGACACAGGGAAAAAGACATGGGGAAGAGACACAGGGGGGAAAAAGGCACATGGGAGGGAGAGGGGTGGGAAGATTCACAGGGGAGTGAGAGGGGGGTAAGAGACACAGGGGGGAGAGGGGGAGGAGACACAGGGGAGAGGGAGGAAGAGACACGGGGTGAAAGACACAGGGGAGGGAGAGGGGGTAAAGGCTCGCATAGGCACATCTTGTCAAGTAGAGGGGGGGGGGGGGAGAGGCTAGCAATGAGTGCCGAAGGCCAGTAAAGTAGAGTGGGGGAGGCTCCCATTGTGTAGCATACAGCATTGCCAGGCTTTTGCCGTATTTTTTTATGGGAAAGTTGCTAGTATATATATATATATATATATATATATATATATATATATATATATATATATTATTTTTAAGTTAAATTATAGTAAATATAGCTAAATGTGGCCAATGTGTGTGCAATGGTGATACCCTGTAAATAAATCAAGAAAAATACAAATAAAATGATTTAAGATGTGTTCCCATGTGTGCAGTATCAGCGTGGGTGCGCACGGATCAAACCCCGCAGTCCGCTAGCACTGCTTGGCAACAATTCACTTTCCTGCCTCATTTATTGTGATAAGCTTGAAAAGTGTAATCAGGACACTTCCTATATACAGAGATAAATATAGCTCCCAAAGAGCAGGGCGAGGGGGTGGGCAAGAGCATTAGCTACTAGAGATAAGGACAAGTCTAATTAGTGGGATCATTACATTGATTTTTATTATTATATTAAGCAAGCAGGGAAACTTAGATTTTATGGTCCAATCAATCGCATATAGTTTATCTACATTAATATTCAGACTTTAGGGCTGATGTAATTAGTATTGATGAATTAATTTGAATTATTGACTGTGTTTTAAAACTAGTTCTGGTATTACCTGAATGCAAAGCAGGTGCATAAGGTGCAACAACTAACGGTCTATACTGTGTACTACTCAGAAAACTTCACATACATGTGAACTATGCAACAAACTAATATGTGTACTATATAACAATCTAACATATGGCCTATGCAACAAACTAACATATGGACTATGCAACAAACTAACATGAATTTCACTGTTAAGAATTTCACTGATTTTTGCCTTTATTTTTTTTTTTTCTTAATTATTTTAACAATTTTAGGTGGAAGTGTTAAATAAGTAAGATTGAAAGTTGGGTATTTTACACAAAAATACATGAAAAGATCTTGCCTCTTAACCTTAATGATTGATTCCATCACAGTGGAGCATGCCCAGGTGGATAAATAGTCAGTCTTTTAGGTTTTACAATAATAAGACTTCTCACTTGGGTACAATCTCTATAGCAGGGATGGATTGCACCTTAGTGATGAGGGAGCTTTTGTGCTAGGGGATAGGATGGTAGAACGGCTGGGGGAGTTATTAAACTTGTAGGTGGGGGGGAGGGACTATATAGAGTTAATAAAGTATTGGGGTAAATAGGGTAGAGAGAGAAAGGGATGAATTAGTTACCCATGGGGGAGTAGAAGGGGGAGGGTTACAATAGACAGTAGGGAGGTATTAATAGGGGCCTCAAATACAGTGGCAGGCACTTCACAACGGCAGAGCCATAGCAACATAAAGTGTTTGATTGCTAACGCAAGAAGTTTGCCTGGGAAAATGGACGAGCTAGAAATATTAGCAGTACAAGAAAAATGGGGCTTAATAGGCATTACTGAAACATGGTTAGATGAATCTCATGACTGGACTGTTAATCTGGATGGTTATAACCTATTTAGGAAAGATAGGGGAAATGGTAAAAGAGGAGGAGGGATCTGTCTGTATGTTAAGCCTGAATTTAAGCCTATAGTCAGAGAAGATATTTATGCTGGCACTAACGGCATCATTGAATCCTTGTGGGTTGAGCTAAATAGTGGAGGAGCTAATTCTAAACGCATATTGGTGGGAGTATGCTACAAACCCCCAAATATAGCTGAAAGTGAGGAAATACAATTATTGTCACAGATTGGAAATGCAGCTAAGCATGGGCAAGTTCTAATAATGGGAGACTTTAATTATCCTGAAATAAACTGGATAAATGAGACCAGCAGCTCAGCTAAGGGGAGCAGGTTCTTGAGTACACTCGGGGATCATTATCTGGCCCAGGTAATACAAGAACCTACTAGAAATTGGGCCATCTTGGATTTAGTCCTCACGAGTAATATTGATATAATATCAAATGGTAAAATAGGGGAACCCTTGAGGAACAGTGATCACAACACAGTATCATTTGAGATTGTATTTTGTATTCTGAGTTGTAAGGGGCCAACAAAAACTCTAAATTTCAAAAGGGCTAACTTTAATGGGCTACGGGCAGCAATACAACATATAGACTGGGACAAAGAACTTACAGGGAAGAATACTGAAAATAAATGGACAACACTCAAATCCTTACTAAATAAACATACTCATCAGCATGTACCATGTGGAAATAAAATGAATAGGAGTAAATCACATCCCATGTGGCTTAACAATAACTTAAAGATCATGATGAGGAAAAAGAGACATGCATTTAAATTATAGAAGAAGGAGGGAACAGAGGCGCTTTATGTGACTATAAGGAAATCAACAAGGCTTGCAAAAGGGCTATTAGACTGGCTAAAATAGAAAATGAGAAGTCAGTTGCAATGGAAAGTAAGACTAACCCTAAAATATTTTTTAAATATATTAATGGGAAGAAGGCCAGGAAGGAAGCTATAGGAACATTACAATGTGACACAGGCCATCTGATAATTAGTGACCAGGAAAAGGCAGATGAGCTAAATAGGTTATTATCGTCGGTTTACACAAGGGAGGTACCAGTGGTTGGGACACCGCAACATAATGGGGCTACACAACCATCACTAAATAATTGGTTAACGGAGGAAGAAATCCAAAGGAGATTGGAGAAAATAAATGTTAATAAAGCCCCAGGTCCTGATGGAATACATCCAAGGGTACTGAGGGAGCTGGGTTCTGTAATAGCCAAACCATTATATCTAATCTTTCAAGACTCACTCACTACAGTGTCACTACCAGATGACTGGAGAAAAGCAGAGGTGATACCTATATTTAACAAGGGATCTAGAGCAAATCCGGGGAATTATAGACCAGTGAGCCTTACTTCTGTAGTTGGGAAGCTTTTAGAAGGGTTAATAAGGGACAGAATACAAGTCAACACGGATTTATGTAGGATAGGTCGTGTCAGACGAATCTAATTAGTTTTTATGAGGAGGTTAGTAGGAACTTGGATCAGGGCAACTCAGTGGATGTAGTCTTTTTAGATTTCAAAGGCATTTGATACAGTGCCACATGTAAGACTAGTGAGCAAACTAAGGGATACAGGAATTGCAGTAAATATCTGCTCATGGATCGAGAGCTGGCTAAAAGACAGGAAGCAAAGGGTTGTTGTGAATGGAACATACTCCGATTGGTCTAATGTGATAAGTGGGGTTCCTCAAGGTTCAGTATTAGGTCCTCTCCTTTTTAAAGAAAGTAGTGTCTCCATTTTCGCTGATGACACTAAGTTGTGCAAGGTAATAAAATCAGATAATGATGTACTTTCCCTAGAAAGGGATTTGCATAAATTAGAGAAATGGGCGGCTAAATGGCAGATGAGATTTAATACCAATAAATGCAAGGTTATGCAGCAGCTGCAAAGGCAAATAAAATATTAGCATGTATTAAGAATGGTATAGAAGCCAGGGAAGCAAATATAATTCTGCCACTATACAAATCCCTAGTACGCCCTCATTTGGAATATGGAGTACAATTTTGGGCACCACTTAATAAAAAAGATATTTTAGAGCTGGAAAAAGTACAGAGAAACGCTACAAAACAAATAAGGGGAATGAAGGGGCAGATGAGATTCATCTGAAGAAAGACTAACCAAATTAAACTTATTTTCTCTAGAAAAAAGGCGTCTAAGAGGAGATATGATTACCTTATTTAAATACATCCAGGGTCAATATAAGGCTTTGTCAAGTGAACTTTTTTGTAGCAAGAGACTTTCAACTGACAAGAGGACATCCTTTGAGGTTAGAGGAAAAAAGATTTCACCTTAAACAAAGAAAAGGGTTCTTCACAGGGTGGTTAAACTGTGGAATTCTCTACCAAAGGAGGTGGTGACAGCGAATTCGATAGACAACTTCAAAAAGGGGTTAGATATATTTTTGAATAAAGAGGGCATTCAAGGCTATCCTAGATAACTAGAGAAGGAATATTGATCCAGGGAGTAATTTGATCACCAGTTTCTGGGGTCAGGAAGGAATTTTGTTTTTTTCCCCTTATGAGACAATTGGCAAAGTTTAAATGTTTTTTTTTTTCTGTTTACCTTCCTCTGGATCAATTAACAATTAATAATAAATAGTCCACATTAAAAAGATCAATAGAGATCTAAAAAGGTTGAACTTGATGGACTAACTCTTTATTCATCCTCCAATACTATACTATTAATAATTATTTAATCAGCAAATTCATTAATAATTAATCCGCATAATGCAGATCAGAGGAGATCTTAACAGGTTGAACTTGATGGACTGAAAGTCTTTTTTTTAACCTTAATTACTATGTAACAATGTAACTATGTAACAAACTAACATGTGAACTATGTAACAAACTAACAAACTGTGTAACAAACTAGCATATGAGCTATGCAACAAACTAACATTAACTATGCAACAAACTAGCATATAAACTATGCAACAAACTAACATTAACTATGCAACAAACTAGCATATGAACTATGCAACAAACTAACATTAACTATGCAACAAACTAACATATGAACTATGCAACAAACTAACAAACTATGTAACAAACTAGCATATGAGCTATGCAACAAAATAGCATATGAACTATGTAACAAACTAACATATGAGCTATGCAACAAACTAACAAACTATGTAACAAACTAGCATATGAACTATGCAACAAACTAACATGAATTATGTAACAAACTAACATGTGAACTATGTAACAAACTAACAAACTATGTAACAAACTAGCATATGAACTATGCAACAAATTAACATATGAACCATGTAACAAATGAACATGAATTATGTAACAAACTAGCATATGAACTATGTAACAAACTAGCATATAAACTATGCAACAAACTAACATTAACTATGCAACAAACTAGCATATGAACTATGCAACAAACTAACATTAACTATGCAACAAACTAACATATGAACTATGCAACAAACTAACAAACTATGTAACAAACTAGCATATGAGCTATGCAACAAACTAACAAACTATGTAACAAACTAGCATATGAATTATGCAACAAACTAACATATGAAATATGTAACAAACTAACATGAATTATGTAACAAACTAACATATGAACTATGTAACAAACTAACAAACTATGTAACAAACTAGCATATGAGCTATGCAACAAACTAAAATATGAACTATGTAACAAACTAGCATATGAACTATGCAACAAATTAACATATGAACCATGTAACAAATGAACATGAATTATGTAACAAACTAGCATATGAACTATGCAACAAACTAACATATGAACTATGTAACAAACCAACATGAATTATGTAACAAACTAGCATGTGAACTATGTAAAAAACTAGCATATGAACTATGCAACAAACTAACATACGAACTATGTAACAAACTAACATGAATTATGTAACAAACTAACATGAATTATGTAACAAACTAATATATGAACTATGTAACAAACTAGCAGATGAACTATGTAACAAACTAACAAGAATTATGTAACAAACTAGCATATGAACTATTTAACAAACATTTAACATATGAACTATGGAACAATCTACCATCTGGCCTATGCAACAAACTAACATATGAATTCTGTACCAAACTAACATATGAACTATGGAACAAACTAAAATGAACTATACAACAAACTAACATAAGAACTATACAACAAACTAACATATGAACTATGTATGCAATGCACCATGGCCCTCCTTTGAGGGACCCTAGTTCAGTCTTCCTTTAGATTATTATTTTTTTATACCCCCACGGGCCCCCCTCTTTATTCCTATGACATATTGCAAACTGGAGCCAGGCACTGAGAGCAAGGGGGAGGAAAGGTAAGGTGGAAAGGTAAGGTATAGTGAATATTGAATCTTGAACTTGTTATTGCCTGTAACTTAACTTATGTATAGCACTACGGAATATGTTGGCGTGTTACAAATAAATGATAATAATAATAATATAAGGGAGAGAGAAGAGAGGGAGGAGAGGAAGGAAGAAGAGGTGACAGATAGAGAGAGGAAGAGAGTGGAGTGTGAGAGAGAGGAGATAGGAAAGATGGGAGGAAGAAATGAGGGGGAGGAGGAAGAAAGAAAAAAGAAGATTCAAAATTATTAATTAATAATTTCAAAATTATTAATTTATTAATTAAATAACTTAATTAAAATAGATATATAGATAGATAGATAGACCAATTCTTTAGTTTTATAATAATTGGCACCAGATGGAAGACCCAACAACAGAAAAAGTTGGGATCCTCTGGGGGCCCTCCCTTCACTAGCTCTGCCACTGCATTTACTCTACACCTCTCCAGCCTCAGTACTACACATAGAATAAGGAGCTCAGAAGCTGCACCTCACCACCTCTGCTAGGAGACCATTCCATAAATATCCTATATAACAGCTTCAGAGCTGAAGAGGACTTCATGTCCTCCTAAAACATCAATAATTAAATGTCATAGATTTTTTCTGTTTATTTATTTTTTCACTTCACTTCTTGCATCAATATAATTTCTTAACTGCAGTCATTTAACATTTTAACAATTTATAAATCTTAACTCTTTAATTATGGCAGGAGATATAGCATAGCACCACTAAGTGAACATCGGCCTTGTCTTTGTTGTAATTATTTGTACATACGTCTAAGTGAAGTGCACACAGAGTGACTATAGATTAAATACACTTGTTTGTGTGTTCAGGGCATCTGCCTCCAGTATTAATGCTAATAGAAAGTATATATTACCCCTTCTCACTGGAGTGATCTGTAGAGTAACACATGCCAGGTGCAATGGAAAGCTTATCAATTCTGATCCTATCTTCACTAGGACTGGAGTAAAAATTATAAATATTACAGCAAGATAACAGAAGTTTGTAAAAAACTGCACTTGTTTGTGAAGTATGGAAGTGTGTCTGCTTTCTATTCAATCATATTTTCAAGTGCCAATTTGCTGTGGCTGTCTTTTAACAGAACTCAATGGAGATCTTATTTGAATCCAAATCATCCCAGGTGTCTAAATCTGTAAGAAACAAATCAAACATTTCTGACATTATTAAAGCAAAATTGAATATTAAAGTTAAAATGATAGACTATTTCTGTTTATTTTTATATTTCAAAAAAAATGTTTGCTCCTTATCAGTTTAATTTCTTTATAAAATAATATAATGAATATGACACATCAGTGGTCCTTTAAGCCTGTGGCCCCTTAATTGCCAACAAAAAAATATTGTATCCTGAAGTTATTACTTTGTAAAATATCTGTTAAAAGATAAGATAAACCCACTCTTGAATAACTCAAATAATTTATCATTCTGATATATACCGTATTGGTCCAAATAGAGCTTGCGAGTTACGGGTGTGGCTTATATTTGCGACCGTAAAAAAAAATCCTTGCTGATTTGCGAACTTTGCTTGTCACGTGTGCGGCTTCTATTCGCGAACGCAAAATGACTGCCGATTTGCGCGTTTGCTTGAGACTGCGGTATTGAATAGCGATTTACAGTTTTAGTGATTCTAACATCCTGTAAAGCCTGTAACCTGCAAAAAAAAGCTTCAGTGCTAATTAGAAAGACTGTTTCTTGCAATGGCTGATCACTTTGAGAGTCTTTTTCTCTCCAATTTTACGGGTGCGGCTTATATTTGAGTACTATCTTTTTTCTATTTTTTCCCCTTGAACTTTACGGGTGCGGCTTATATGCGGGTGCGGCTTATATTCGGACCAATTCAATAGTCCTTTATCTGGGCTGCTACTAAAAATTATATTTTCAAAATTCAAACTCAGCTGCTGCTGTTCTCCACCCACTAAAAGATCAATGGAGGAGGTGGCATTGTCTTGCATGTAGTGCTACATTTTCAGACACATTGTATTAAAGAGCTTTCCCTTTTTTAAAGCAGCATATAAATGATTGTTTATTCTGTTATCAAATCTAATTGTTCTTAAAGCCCTTTAGGCCTGTTTCTCTGCCGACTCCCCACACTCTCTCCTTATTGCTTTTATCAGGGTGGAGACAAACACTCAGCTGGATGATCATACTCTAATATTTGAAATAAATTTAATTCTGAATATTATTTTTTAAATTATCAAATATATCATACATTTTAATAATGATCAATTCATGCTAGGGCATTGCAGTGGTCCTTTAATTTACAGCATACAGGCTGGAAACAGACAAAGTTATTAGGATAGCAGCAATATGATTTGGGGTCCCTGTTGCATCTTCCCTATTGACACTGTAGTGGTCAGTAAAAAAGGCAAAGTTATATGTAGATGGTCAGATCACCTCTATAGTGGTCAGATCACCTTTCAGTAAAGTAATTATCCACCATTCTTATCTAATAAATTAAGATTCCTCCATCATTGGCAGTAGCAGAGGACTTCTACCCGGTTGTGGGCTACAGTGCTTTGCACCAGCAGTAGCTCCATCACTGGACAGCAGAACGCTGGGGATAAAGTGGAGAATATTCGTTTACAGCAGACAGGAGATCAGATTATGGGACTGGACTTGTCTGGTGAAAGTACAACTGTGCAGTAAGGGTAGTAAATATGGGGAACGGCCTTCAAGTGAAAATAGAATGGACCAATATTATAAAGCCGGAATGAATGTGTAAAGTTATAGTTACACCTTCTATACATATATCCTAGTGTGATCACACATTATTTATACCCAATGGGTTGAGAAGGTGGATAATGTTGCACTCACACCCATCAAGTATGGCACCAAAGTCTGGATATAAAATAGTAATGACCACACAAACACTCCCAAAAGATTTCACACATAATGCAATATTTGTTTTGTTGCAAAATATAAAGATAAAAATGGCAAGTTGACCCAAATATCTAGAGTTTGCAACATCACACCTGTGATACTTTACACAGAGTACTAGATTTGTAGCATTTTTACTCTATGTATTATTTACTAGTAACTTCCCGTCAACAATGACGGGAATAAAATTGTAAGGCTGACAATGGTTTTGGTCCTCTGAGCACCTTCGTCGCTCATCATGAGCCCTGCGAAATTATCCATCAAAAATGACAGGTGTAAGGCTACACAATGCGATTCAATGGGCCCTCTGAGCACATTTGCCCACTCGCCCATTTCCCCCCTCATGAGCGCCCATGTGTCTCTTTGCTGCATCTCCCCCCTGTCCCTTCCCTGTGTCTTTCCACTGTGTGTGTGTGTGAATGTTTGCATGGCGCGCGTTGACTGCCGTTGGTTTTATTTTCAAAGTCCCGCGTGCCTGCCGTTGTTTGTGTAAGTGTTACTGTCCTCAGCGTTGTGTGTTTTGTAAGTTCTGCGAGCCTGGCGATGCTGAGTCTCGTTTTCATGCTGTTTCTGAAATTTTGTGTTTTTCGGACGCCATTTTTTTCCTCGCTTAGGCCAAATATGGGTGTAATTTCATTGCAACCTCACTCCCAGGCTTCCTGTGTCTCCCCCAGTGCTGTGTGTGAGTGTGTTATAATTTTCTGTACATGCTTTTTCTTTTGGTGGGTTTTTAGAGTTACGCGCTTGAACAGGGTGCGGCGCTGGTGAGGTTTGCTTTGCGAGGCTCTCCTAAGTACTGCACCACTGGCTGCAATGGCGCCGCTGGGTGCAATGAGCGCCTTCAGTACTGCACCGCTGCTTCATCTCGCTTTGTGAGGCTCGCATGTGTGACGGCGCCGCTGGCATCAATGAGCACCTTCAGCGCTCATTTCAGCCTAAGTGCTGCGCAGCTGCTTCACCTCACTTTGCGAAGCTCGCATGTGTGAAGGCGCCGCTGGAACACAAGGGATGCAATTGCGTGACCAACATTGCAAACGTTTACATACACTGGCAACTATTATAGTGGTATATGCTTCATAGCTAATTGCGCTAATGAAAACAGTTTACATTGGAAATTCTGGTGGTTTCATTTGCAAAAAAAAGACAAGCAAAATAATTAGTGTCATTAGTATGACAAAAAAATAACTAATATATATATATATATATATATATATATATATATATATACACAACTATATATATATATATATATATATATATATATATATATATATATATATACAATCTTTAATCCAGACAGGTTAAATATTTCTATGTGCATCTTATCAGACAGTCTAAAGTGCATAAACTGAACACAAATAAATATGTGCTGGCTTTGAGACAAACATATTTTGAGGTAAGATTATATATATTCTTATATATTTTTTATATTTGTTATAGTAAAATATATATCTGAGTGCTTGCAGTTGTGTATTAGAGAAAGGGTAAATGGAAAGGTAAAGCTGCATTGTAAGATATAACATTTATTTTGCAAATCTGCAGCTCATATAGTTATATTTTTAAATTCTATAAAGAGAAAGCAAAAGACAAACTGCATTTGATCTAAAGATGACAGAAGTGACATTTCATTTGATGTTCTAGACAAACAAAAGATTAAACAGTAAGGGAGAAGGTTGTTCATGGAAAATCAATAGAGGATGATCTGTTTGATCTGCTGGATGATAAATGTAAAGATGGAGGCGATGTAGTGAATGTGGGTGACAGCATGGAGGGGTCAGACAGGGGTGCACACATAGATTGGACATGACAGGAGCAAGGAAGCAGAATGTTTATGGGAGAGAGATGTTTATTGACAGTCCCAGGAGCTGAGAGATGGGATGGATCATGTTCATGGCAGACTAATCATGCAGAATTTGGGCGAGCTGATCTTGCTACCTTGGTTCCTCCCTGTGTATTCCTCCTGCACAGCTGCCACCAGCTTGTTCTCCCAGGCAATGGCGTCTGTCCATGGTGATCCCAGACAAGAGGCTGCAGTCCTGAAGGTGATGATGGCTGGGCCAG
The DNA here is from genome assembly GCA_027410445.1 of Discoglossus pictus. NCBI lineage: Eukaryota > Metazoa > Chordata > Amphibia > Anura > Alytidae > Discoglossus > Discoglossus pictus. The sequence goes on along the minus strand of CM050168.1, from coordinate 228,542,501 downwards.
ATCCGATTATGAGCAGCCCAGCCTTGTGTAAGCGCCTATAGTGATGATGATAGTTCTCCCCAGCCCAATTCACCCAAGGCCTGGAGCTGTCTAGCACTGAGTGATGCTGGGGGCTCTGGGCAGTGTGTCCTAGCGCAGTGAGCTGTGGAGCTTGGAGTGGTGCTGAAAGGTTTCCATCTCCAGCCTACCGTAGTTGAAGCCGTCAGTTATGTGGAGGCTCTACCTACCTCAGCCCACCTTAGTGTAAATCCTGAAGCTGTTTCCACCCCTAGTCTATCCCAGTTTAAGATAATGGAGCTGTCCAGCCTGGAGTGGTGCTGAAAGGTCTCAAGCCCTAACAGAGCTGTCCAGCCTGGAGTGGTGCTGAAAGGTCTCAAGCCCTCACAGAGCTGTCCAGCCTGGAGTGGTGCTGAAAGGTCTGTCCACCTTATCCAGAAGCAGACAGCTGTCCAGTATTTAGTGCTAAAAACCGGTGTACCCGAGTGTAAGAGAATGGGGCTGTCTAGCTTAGAGTCGGGTCATTATTGGAGACCCCCAGTACACAGTTGTGGCAAAGCCCCAAAAGTGAGTGGTGCTGAAAGCTCTTCCACCTCACTATATCCCTGGTGTGAGTGCAGAGAGCTGTCTAACCTCCAGTGCTGCTGAAACCTCTCTATCCTGGTTGGATCCTAATGAATGGTTCAATACTGCCAGTGCTGTCTAATCAGGAGTGGTCCTGACTACTGTGGAGTGGATTTATACGGTCAAGTGCAGTGCTGAGTGCTGTCCATTCTGGAGTGCTGTTGAGTGTTGCTCAGTGAAGGGTAGTTCTGAGTTGTATTTCCAATCAGGATGGGTTGTGTGTTATTTCTAGCCAGGTGTGTTGCTTGGTGCCCTCTAGCCTGGAGGAGTGCTGAGTTCTGTAATGATGAGCCTAGTGCTGTCCAGCTGGACACGTGCTTAGTGCTGTCTGAATACTGCTCAGTGGTGCTGATTCCTGTCTAGCCTGAAGGAGAGTTCAGCTTAGTATTGTCTAGCTGGGTGGTACTGTACTCAGTACTGTCCAAATAGAGTGCTGCCTAGTGCTGTCCAGCTAAAGAAGCGCGTTGTGCTGTCCAGATGAAGTGGTTCTGAATGCTGCCCAGTGGTGCTGATTTAAGCATAGCCCGGTGGAATGCTTAGCATTGTACTGTCTAGCTGGGTGGTTCTGTCCAGATAAAGCGCTGCCTAGTCCTGTCCAGATGGAGATGTGCTTGGTGCTGTCTAGATGAAGTGGTTCTCAATGCTGCCCAGTAGTGCTGATTCCTTGATGCCTGGAGGAGTGCTGAGTTCTGTAAAGATGAGCTGGGTGGTACTGTGCTTAGTACTGTCCAGATATAGTGCTGCCTTATGCTGTCCTGATGAAGTGGTTCTGAATGCTGCCTGTACATGCGCAGCACTCTCTGTCTGGCTTAGTTTCTCATAGACCAATGGATGACGAGAAGGGAGGACATTTCAGTGAGAGGCAGCAGTCACCATGCTAACCATAGAGACAGAGCCAGGGCTGCACTGGCCTATCAGGAACACAATGTGCTCTGCAGAGCAAAGTGACTGCTCCAATTAGAGACAGCAGTGAGAGGAAATCACCCAATGGGAGCAAGACATAGAGACCTCTGCCAGCCCACAGCAGAGCACAGAGAGAGAGATGGGAGGGGGCTGCTGGCTGCAGCTGGATGTGTGAGTAAGGGTGATAGGTCCTGGGAGCTCATGGTTGACATGTCTATGTATCCCTGCAAACATAATAACAAATGGCAGGCAAGGGTTACTGAGACACAAAGTTATTACAGACACACAGGCTGACTTCATCACAGCCCTCTCCACATAGATACAATAACATATAGATCAATATATAGATACATAGACAGGTAGATATAGACTAGAAAACTGTATGCATAGAAAGATAGACAGAGAGATAGATATAGATAGATAGATAGATAGATAGATAGATAGATAGATACATAGACAGATAGATAGAGAGATAGATAGATAGATAGATGGATGGACGGTCGGACAGGCAGACTGACAGAGAGAGATAGATAGATAGACAGATAGATATGTAGATACTTTAGTTTTATCACATATAATATGTGGCATTTATAATTTCACATATTTAATTTAATCTCAGCCCCATCCACATAGAACATATATTTGTTAATGTATATATATATATATATATATATATATATATATATTAAAAAAATATATGCATATATACATAAAGATAGATAGATAGATTGATTGATAGATATTTTAGTTTTATACATAATTTCTTTGAGACCATGTGCTATTTATCCAGAGGACACACTATTGAAGAACCGCAGTATTGTATTAATATACATTAGCACACTTGCTAAAAGACAATAAATGTGATACTATTAGAGGAAAATGTGAGTTTATGGCTTTTGGGGAATAACTTTTTCCTCTCAACCTTATTTCAGCTTTGATCCCTGGACTATGTTATTCTGTAGATACAATTCTCCGTCCCCAGCTCCACTGACCTCCCTATGGCTAAAATGCCTCTTGAAAATTTTGTCTCTATAGTAAGCTACTGAATAATCATTCTCTTAAACACTACAATGGACATGTATTAAATTTGTGTATCTGCTAACATGTCTAAGAATGTAAGCTACATTTCACAAAGACACATGTATTTACCATATTCTCCACCCTGTGTGTCACTTGATGGCGACCTATCTCATCTTGCTTCAAGCAGAGTCTTTGGGTGCACTCATGCTGCGTCAAAGGTCAAAAATGCATCTGCGCCCAGGTCTGTGTCTCTGACTAATATGTGCAACAAAGGTCTGCATAGTTATATCTCTGGTATTCCCAGTAGTAACATACAGATGTTAGAGCTGGACCATAAAGAAGTCCGAGTGCCGTACAATTGACGCCTTTGAATTGTAGTGTTGGATAAAACTGCTTTGAGTCCCTTGGACTACAAGAAGATCCAATCAGGCACTACTACATGGAATGAAGCTAAACTGTTCACTGGAAGGTTTGATCATGAGGCTGAATTTTACGGCTGGATATCCTAGAGTAGACTCTCATGCTAGGACAGATTGAAGGCACACAAAGAAGGGGATGGCAGAGGCAGAGATGGATTGATGAGGTCATTGAAGCAATGAACATGAGTTTGAGGGAGCTCAGAGGAGCATGATCAAACCTCACAGTGAACAGTGCATTTAAAAGTTCATGTTTTAAAGATTGCACATTTTTTTCTCCTGAAAACAGGAGATGTAATGAATAAAAATGTTCTTTTAATACCTATACAAACTGCATTTGCAATAAAGCTAGGGACACCTTTTTTTTAGCTGTATTAGGTTCAACCACGAGGAAGCAGTTTTTTTTTCCATAGAGCTCCATGGTGGTCCAGTGGTTAGGAATTGGTGCTTTCACTGCGTTTGATTCGAGTCAGGGAACCAAGAGGTCACAATGCCCTGAAGCCATGCAGGGTTGGGCTTGGTCAGTACTTGGATGGGAGACTACCTAGGAATATTAGGAGCTGTATTTGTGACCCACTGGAGAAGAAACTGGCAATTCACTCAAGTCTGTCATGAATACTATGTGGATCAGCAAGGGGAGTTACGGTTCATGAGGTCACAGAGAGTCGGACATGACACAAACACACACACACTAATTAGAGCTTGGAGAAGGGATATCCTAAACTTATACCATGATTACAATTGCAAATTATCCCTTGCAACAAATGTTTGACAAGAAGAAACAAGTCTTGTTAATGTTTACTACCAGCTCTTCTAAACATATTATAGCAAATGTTTGATTTAGTGTCCATTTAATGTAGTGTGATGTTTATTGGAATTGTAGCCAGTCTAGTTGTTTGTGTCTGTACATTCTGTTCTGGGTGATCAGATCTAATCCCCAAAGTGTCTCCTTTGTCTCCTCCCTGATAAGGTTATTAAGAGAAGGGAGACAGATCTATGGATTTTAAGAACAATCAGATATGATAAGAAATAAACTACCATTGATGGGCTGTCCCAGCATGAAAGGCTTGTTACAAAGGGTAAACCTCAGAAAATGTTGAAGAGTCTTGCTAAACAAAGCGCCTCCCTCATTGGGTTACAGTGGGTGGATACCGGCACCTTGTTTTAAACTTTGATTGTATGCTTAATACTGAATATTGCTTTTGAATATGATTGAATATGAATGTTCATGCTCAGTGCTGAGTTAAAACATAGAGCTCATGTTATTAGGCCCTACAGTGGTCCTTAAAGCTGTTGATTTCTTTAATAAAATCAGTATCTGACCAGATATGAAGATTTGTGTAGATCACATAAAAAATACAAGAGAAGCTGCCATTGCATGAAAGATAACATAATTTATTATTATGCTTTGCAACTAGTTCTACAGAGAGCAGGGTTATATGGTGCCATAAGATAATTTAGGTTAGGTAGAGACATCTGATATTGAGCTGATAGTAGAGTTACTGATCTTTTTGTCTGAAGTAATAAGAGGAGGAATCTCCGCCACGTCCCTTGTCTTGGTCCTGCTTGTCTTGCCCTCCTTGACCAGTTTGCTTTCCACTGCTTTGGTCTTGCCTTTGTGACCCACAGCTACTTCCAGAGCTACTGCCTCTTCCTTGTTGCTCACTGCCCTGTTGTCTGCTTCCTTGATCCTGTTCTTGCCAACCTCCTTGTTGACTATATTCTTGGCTCTTTCCTTGCTGTCCACTGCCCTGGCTCTGCCTACTGCCGTGTTGTCCACATCCTTGCCCCTGTCCTTGCCCACTACATTGTTGACCACATTCTTGGCTCTGCCCTTGCTGCCCACTGCCATGGCTCTGCCCACTGCCTTCTTGTTGACATCCGTGTCCCCCTTGCTGTCCACTGCCTTGTCCACAACCTTGACCCTGTCCTTGCTGTCCACTGCGTTCATGTCCATATCCATAATCCTGCCCACGGCCTTGACCTTGATGACCACTTCTGTGGTCCTCCCCTTGTTGCTGGCTGCGGTCTTGTCCTTGCTGGCCATATTCACTTCCTTGTTTTCCATCATCCCAAGAAGTCTGCAACAACATATATATCCATTAGTCCTTCTACAATGCAGTGATATTGTGCCCACTTCACCCAAATGTAAGGAACTCCATAGTGAGGGCTTGTTCTGATGCCACAGACATCACCACATCATAGACAATCAGGACTGGCAATGCTCAGAAAGGAAAAGGAGACCTCAAATTATATTTAGATACAGAGAACAGGGGATCAACAGATAAAAAGTAACGACAAGAGATCAGAGTACAAGGACTGTGGAATAGATCTCTATGATTAATTCCAATAATATACTCACCAAGCCATGCTTGTTTCCAGAAACCTAAATAAACAAACAAAACAAGTGTAAAAACAGAATTAATGAAAGCAGCATTGTCCCTTTGTCAAAGTGGTCTTACATAATTCAAGAAACATTGACATTTTACTGATTAATCACCCCAAATGTGAGGACAAAGCCAGGCATAATGGAGCAGAAGAGGAAGTATGAGAAACTTTACAGTGGAAGAACAGCAACAGCAAGTACTGACTTATAATTTATATATTTTTTACCTCAAAACCATTGCTTTGTTTAATGTTATTTTTTATGCACACTTACCTTCTTTGAGGGGTTTGGTGCTACAAATAAGAAAATGTATATAATTGATTATATATGAATTAGACATACAGGTTTAGTTGTAAATGAGAACTAAGAACATGTTTGTGATAGATAGATAGATAGATAGATAGATAGATAGATAGATAGATGGATGGATAGATAGATAGATGGATAGACAGATAGATATACAGATAGATAGATAGATAGATAGATAGATAGATAGATAGATAGATAGATATAAATTCTTACCTCCTTCCATGGCTGTGGTTAGATTTTTATTCTGCAAGTTATCAGAAAAAGAGACCTATTGATAAATATGTTTTACAATTTGTACACATTTTACCATTAGTTTAATAATATACCATCATGTATTTCCAAGCCTCTCACCTGACATTCCCACTCGCAGATTATACTATCTGACCACTAGGGGCAGGTAACATATTACATACTAGAATCACTTACCAAATTACTCTCTCAGATGCTTTCCTTTTCCTTATATATGAAAAAAATATTCTAACTTTGCATACCCTCCTACCTAATGAAACTTCACTTCCTTCCTGACCCTTGCTATTCCTTATCTGCCTCTTCCATTCCCTTTTGATTGTAAGTAGAGAGGTTTCAATCTTGTAGAGTGCTTTGGGAAAAAAACACTTTCTACAAAAACTCAAAACGGGGCCCTCCATCTTCTGCAGTTTGTTAAAATTATATTTTTCCTTGTTCTTTTTCCCTGTATAGCGCTATGGAATATGTTGGCGCTTTACAAATAGAAAGTAATAATAATAATAATAATAATAATATTATTAATAATAATAATGTACATAATTCTGGGAAGTATTTATTTGAACAGCTGATTTTTATTGCTTTCATCTAACCTCATAAACCAAGTAATAAATGCAAGCTCTGTTTTTGGCTGTCCTGTACACATTTTCACTTCAAGCAATTACACAATGTGTGTCAGAGGTGGAGCAAGCTGCACCTTCGCTTGTATTTAATCTATACATTGTTGTTGTTGTTTAGTCGTTGAGTCATGTCTGACTCTCACTAACCACACACAAGCCTGGATTTGAGAATTCCCTTTCTCTTTACAGGTGTGTCAATCAGGATGATTGAAGAAGAGATAGTCTTCCATGTACACAGTAGGGATATCCTCAAATCCAGGCCTGTGCATGGCACTCCAGGACCAAACTTGCCTACCCCTGCCCCAGAACAACGTCAGCTGTCCATCCAAGCACATGAAGACAAGTCACACAATACATATATCCCTCCCTCTTCTCACCAATATCCCCTCACTTCTCTATCTCACAAAAGAGAGTACACCCCTCACATTTTTGTAAATATTTTATTATATCTTTTTATGTGACAACACTGAAGAAATGACGCTCTGCTACAATGTAAAGTAGTAAGTGTACAGCCTGTATAACAGTGTAAATTTGCTGTCCCCTCAAAATAACTCAACACACAGCCATTAATGTCTAAACCGTTGGCAACAAAAGTGAGTACACCCCTAAGAGGAAATGTCCAAATTGGGCTCAAAGTGTCAATATTTTGTGTGGCCACAATTATTTTCCAGCACTGCCTTAAACCCTCATGGGCATGGAGTTCACCAGAGCTTCACAGGTTGCCACTGGAGTCCTCTTCCACTCCTCCATGATGACATCACGGAGCTGGTGGATGTTAGAGACCTTGCACTCCCCCTCCTTCCGTTTGAGGATGCCCCACAGATGCTCAATAGGTTTTAGGTCTGAAGACATGCTTGGCCAGCCCATCACCTTTACCTTCAGCTTCTTTAGCAAGGCAGTGGTCATCTTGGAGGTGTGTTTGGGGTTGTTATCATGCTGGAATACTGCCCTGTGACCCAGTCTCAGAAGGAAGGGGATCATGTTCTGCTTCAGTATGTCACAGTACATGTTGGCATTCATGGTTCCTTCAATGAACTGTAGCTCCCCAGTGCTGGCAGCACTCATGCAGGCCCAGACCATGACACTTCCACCACCATGCTTGACTGTAGGCAAGACATACTTGTCTTTGTACTCCTCACCTGGTTGCCGCCACACGCTCTTGACACCATCTGAACCAAATACATTTATCTTTCAGTTCCAGTAATCCATGTCCTTAGTCTGCTTGTCTTCAGCAAATTGTTTGTGGGCTTTCTTGTGCATCATCTGTAGAAAAGGCTTCCTTCTGGGACGACAGCCATGCAGACCAATTTGATGCAGTGTGCGGCTTATAGTCCGATCACTGACAGGCTGACCTCCCTCCCCTTCAGCCTCTGCAGCAATGCTGGCAGCACTCATATGTCTATTTCCCAAAGACAAACATCCACTTCTTTGGTCAACCATGGCGAGGCCTGTTCTGACTGGAACCTGCCCTGTGAAACCACTGTATGGTCTTGCCCACCTTCAGCTTGTCTTGGCCATCTTTATGTAGAGCATTCATTATTTTTTTCTTTGCCATGAGGTACTATGTTGAACTTCCAGTGACCAGTATGAGAGAGTGTGAGAACGATAACACCAAATTTAACACACTTGCTCCCCATTGCATAGTTACATAGTTACATAGTAATTGAGGTTGAAAAAAGACTTTTAGCCCATCAAGTTCCACCATTTAAGATCTCCTCTGATCTGAAATATGCAGGTTAGTTGTTAATTGATCCAGATGAAAGCAAACAAAAAAAACGCCCAGTGAAACTTTGCCAATTGTCTCAAAACTGAAAAAAAAATAATTCCATCTTGACCCCAGATACTGGGGAGAGAATTTCTCCCTGGATCAATACTCCCTCTCTAATTAACCAGGATAACCCTGAATGTCCTTTTTAATTAAAAATATATCCAATCCCTTTTTAAAGTTATCTATCGAATCCGCTGTCACCACCTCCCTTGGTAGAGAATTCCACAGATTAACCACCCTTACTGTGAAGAACCCCTTTCTTTCTTTGAGGTGGAATCTTTTTAGTTCTAACCTCAAGGGATGTCCTCTTGTCAGTTGAAAACCTCTTGGCACAAAAAGCTCCCTTGACAAATCTTTATACTGACCCTGGATGTATTTATATAAGGTAATCATATCCCCTCTTAGACGCCTTTTTCTAGAGAAAATAATTTTAATTTGGATAGTCTTTCTTCATAACTTAGACCCTCCATTCTGCTTATTAGTTTTGTAGCCCTTCTCTGTACCTTTTTCCAGTTCTGAAATGTCCTTTTTATGAATTGGTGCCCAAAACTGTACACCATATTCCAAATGAGGGCGTACTAGAGATTTGTATAGTGGCAGAATTATATTTGCTTCCCTGGCTTCTATACCCTTCTTAATACATGCTAATAGTTTATTTGCCTTTGCAGCTGCTGCTTGGCATTGAGAACTGATACGTAGGTGGTTGTCCACAAGTACTCCCAAATCCCTTTCAATATCTGATATACCTAGATTTGCTTCATTAAGTTTATAAATTGCTGGGCTATTTTTCCTTCCCAGATTCATAACCTTACATTTATTCGTATTAAATCTCATCTACCATTTAATTGCCCACTTCTCTAATTTATGCAAATCCGCTTGGAGAGAAAGCACATCACTATATGATTTCAATACCTTGCACAACTTCGTGTCATCATCAAAAATGGAGACACTACTTTCCAATTCTACTTCTAAGTCGTTAATAAATATGTTAAAAAGGAGAGGACCTAATACTGAGCCCTCTCGAACCCCACTTACCACATTAGTCCAATCTGAGTACAGCAACCCTTTGTTTCCTGTCTTTAAGCCAGCTCTCAATCCATGAGCATATATTTACTGCAATTCCTGTATCCCTTAGTTTGCCCAATAGTCTCCCATGTGGCACTGTATCAAAGGCCTTTGCAAAAAAATTGTCTAAAAAGACTACATCCACTGAGTTGCCCTGATCCAGGTTCCTAATAACCTCCTCATAGAAACTAATTAGGTTTGTTTGACATGACCTATCACTCATAAATCTATGTTGGCTGCTACTTAAAATGCTGTTTGACTAGACATACTCTAGTAAATTATCCCTTATTAACCCTTCTAAAAACTTTCCCACTACAGAAGGGAAGCTTACAGGTCTATAATTCCCTGGGTTTGCTCTTGCCCCCTTCTTAAATATAGGTATCACCGCCGCTTTTCTCCAGTCATCTTGTAGTGACCCAGTGTTGAGTGAATCTTGAAAAATAAGATATAATGGTTTGGCTATTACAAAACCCAGTTCCCTCAGTACCCATAAATTAATTCCATCAGGTCCCGGGGCTTTATTGACATTTATTTTTTCCAACCTCTTTTGGATTTCTTCCTGCGTTAACCAGTTATTTGGTGAAGGTAGTGTAGCCCCATTATGTTGCAGTGTCCCAACCACTGGTACCTCCCTTGTGTATACCGACGAAAAGAACCTATTTAGCTCATCTGCCTTTTCCTGGTCACTAATTGTCAGATGGCCTGTGTCACATTGTAATGTTCCTATAGCTTCACATATATCCCCCCTCTTCTCATCAATATCCCCCCTCTTCTCACCGATATCCCTCTCTTCTCACATATATCCCTCCCTCTTCTCACATATATCCCTCCCTCTTTTCACCTATATCCATGGGTGTAGGAGAAATATAAAATCTGGGGGGGATACTGCATAAAGTATAAAAATACCACACATCTGCTTCTCTACACATAAACACACACATTGAAAAAACAAATTTGTTACTAAACTATCATTAAATGAAGTAATTTATCTTGGCCACTGTTAATTTGTAAATATTCTTCCAGTGTCACTGTAAATGCTACTGTATTAAAATGTTTCAGTGTCTATGACTAAAGAAATCTGGATTCCTGTCCTTGATTCATTTCTACATTCAGACCTTGGCGAATTTCATAAAAAATTAATCTACTCCCTGGTGCAGGGTGTCAGCAAATGGTTATTACACAATCATATCATATGCACAGATTTAATTGCAAATAAGAAACAAAAAGCACCCTATCGACTAAACTAGATTATGAAGTTTATGCCAGTTTCTAGTCTCCAATGTGACCTAAATGAGTAGAGGACTAAATCCGTCCTTATCTACAACAGTCTGTGCACCACTGATAGAATAGCCGACTCCTGTCTTATTTAGAGGACATGAGACTAGACCCAATATGGTGAGTTGAACATTTTTCTTAATTTTTTTCAGAACTTACCAAAACTTCTAAAACTAGGCAAAGAGAACTCACAGAATAACATAGGAACTGGAGAGTTCTTGGAGACAGTGTCCCAAGATTACTTACCTTAGTGAATCTGTGCAATGATTCCCATCTATCTCAGTATAAGGCAAGAACTGGGTTTCTTGTATCAGGTCCATATTTGAGGTAACTGACACATAATTGTATCACAGAGAGATACTGAGATTTTCCAACGTTGCCAATGCACAGTGAAGAGAAGCAGATTCTCAACATTTCAGATCACTATCCATAAAAACTGAAGTGATGAATAAAACAAACTCTTGTAGATGCATTATAGAGATTATTGGCATCCAGAGCTACATTTGTGAATAATATTTTATAATCACTGAAGGAATTGTATTGATATACTGTGTTACCCAAAGCACGTAGCAGTTCCTCCTCTCTCCTACTCCTCCACAATTTAGATAATAATTAACATTGGCACTCCACACAGTTCTGTTGATATATAACTGTTTACTCAATAATACTGTAGAATAAGCCCTGGTAGGATAAAATACCTCCCCAAGCAACAGGCAAACTAGCAGTCTAAGATAGAGTCCTCCATAATGCAAGCAGAGTCAACTAAATATGATACTCTGTAAAATCTGCTTTTATGCTCCTGGCTGATGCTGTTAGTTTGTTCCACACATCATAAGCACGTAAAGTTTTTCCTAAACTACAGCGGCCAGATGAGATTGACCTATTTGTTCTTATCAGTATTTCTGGCCACAGCATGATCAGCTAAGAGCAGACGTCCCTGCAGTCACTAGTATGTAGGTTCTGCTCTAGGACTTACCTGTGTGAGCTGGCAGCAGGTTGTGGGTTCTGAGGTGCCCACAGTACAGTATTTATGGGGCCCAGACTGGGTGTTGTACCCTATGGCACGCTGCCCAACCAGGGTGTGCCACACATGGACCCTGTGACATCACTGTAGTTAAATGAAAATAAATGTATAGAAGAGCCATATAAACAATAGCTCAGCAAGCCTGGAATCTCTGGTATTCATTCCAGTGAACAGTTTGGCTTCATTTCCTGTATTGAACGACTGGATTTTCTTGAGGACCAATGGACTCTAAGCAGTTTTCTCCAACACCATGATTCAAAAGTATTAATTATCCGGTGCTCAGACTTCTTTATGGTCCAGCTCTCACATCTGTATGTTACTACTGGAAATACCAGAGATTCCATATTTGCTGAGCTATTATTTTTATGGCTATATATATAATAAATGACAGTGTTATTTATTTTGTCATTCTATTCTATTATAGTCCTGGCAGCTTTACTGTACAGTGGTGTAAACGTATTGTCTCCTTGCCAGACCATCATCCTCGCATTAACTTTATTAAAAGACAATATTTATATATATATATATATATATATATATATATATATATATATATATATACAGTGACTCGCAAAAGTATTCCCCTCCCTTGATTTTTTACCTGTTTTGTTACATTACAGCCTTAAGTTCAATGTTTTATTAATGTGAATTTTATGTGATGGATCAGAACACAATAGTCTAGGTTGGTGAAGTGAAATGAGAAAAATATATACATAAAACTATTTTTTAGAAATAGGAAACAGAAAATTGGCATGTGCACATGTATTCACCCCCTTTGTTATGAAGCCCATAAAAAGCTCTGGTGCAACCAATTACCTTCAGAAGTCACATAATTAGTGAAATGATGTCCACCTGTGTGCAATCTAAGTGTCACATGATCTTTCATTACATATACACATCTTTTTTTATAAGCCCCAGAGGCTACATCACCTAAGCAAGAGGCAGCGCTAACCAAACACTGCCACAAAGACCAAGGAACTCTCCAAACAAGTAAGGGACAATGCTGTTGGGAAGTACAAGTCAGGGTTAGGTTATAAAAAAAATATCCAAATCTTCGATGATCCCCAGAATCACCATCAAATCCATCATAACCAAATGGAAAGAACATGGCATAACAGCAAACCTGCCAAGAGACGGCCACCCACCAAAACTCTCAGACCAGGCAAGGAGCGCATTAATCAGAGAGGCAGCACAGAGACCTAAGGTAACCCAGGAGGAGCTGCAGAGTTCCACAGCAGAGACTGGAGTATCTGTACATAGGACGACAATAAGCCGTACGCTCCATAGAGTTGGGCTTTATGGCAGAGTGGCCAGAAGAAAGCCATTACTTTCAGCAAAAAACAAAATGGCATGTTTTGAGTTTACGAAAAGGCATGTGGGAGACTCCCAAAATGTATGGAGGAAGGTGCTCTGGTCTGATGAGACTAAAATTAAAATTTTCGGCTATCAAAGGAAACGCTATGGCTGGCGCAAACCAAACACATCACATCACCCAAGGAACACTATCCCCACAGTGAAACATGGCGGTGGCAGCATCATGCTGTGGGGATGTTTTTCAGCATCCGGGACTGGGAAACTGGTCAGAGTTGAGAGAAAGATGGATGGTGCTAAAGACAGGGATATTCTTGAGAAAAACCTGTACCACTCTGTGCGTGATTTGAGGCTAGGACGGAGGTTCACCTTCCAGCAGGACAATGACCCCAAACACACTGCTAAAGCAACACTTGAGTGGTTTAAGGGGAAACATTTAAATGTGTTGGAATGGCCTAGTCAAAGCCGAGATAGAAAATCTGTGGTCAGACTTAAAGATTGCTGTTCACAAGCACAAACCATTCAACTTGAAGGAGCTGCAGTAGTTTTGCAAGGAGGAATGGGCAAAAATCCCAGTGGTAAGATGTGGCAGGCTCATAGAGACTTATCCAAAGCGACTTGGAGCTGTGATTTCTGCAAAAGGTGGCTCTACAAAGTATTGACTTTAGGGGGGTGAATAGTTATGCACATTGACTTTTTCTGTTATTTTGTCCTATTTATTTGCTTCACAATAAAAAAAAAACATCTTCAAAGTTGTGGGCATGTTATGTAAATTAATTGATGCAAATCCTCAAACAATCCATGTTAATTGCAGGTTGTGAGGCAACAAAACATGAAAAATGCCAAGGCGGGTGAATACTTTTGCAAGGCACTGTAGGTATTTAGGGCCACAGAGTTTATTTAAAATATTCCTGCTACCTGTACCATACTAGGAACTGTGAGATATGTTATAACTTTGGACTATATGACCATCAGGTCAACATATATCTGTATCTAGATTTTTGCCTTAACTGCATATTGAGAATAATTATATTTGCCACACTGTTTACACCTACCAGTGAGACACAAGCACTGTATTGTATTACTCATCTCTTCTTTGACGTCTGATCATTCTCCTGCGCACTGACTGACCTTTTATTATTTTATTTTTGACCTTATCTATATATTGCTATATTAATTTAAACAATAAAGGTCACATTTTATTCTTTATTCATTTTTTGTACCTGTGATTTATTCTTTAATCCAAACTTTGCACTTAATTATAGTTGCCAACAAATGGTCCCTGTTGAGCTTGAGCTGTGTATCTTTTTCTCCCGCTATACACACATATATATATATATATATATATATATATATACACACAGTGGACCCTTGGTACTCGACTACCTCAAAAATCTTTAATTTCGGTATTCGACATGTCTTGATGAGCAAAAAAATCCTTTGGCTGTATTCTAAATAGTAGAAAAACAGACGGGCTATTTTTTTTTATCCCTGGCTCAAATGATTCTTCTCACGCATGCTTCCGGTACAATTTAGAAATGGCTGCCTTCTGATTGGCTGAAAACACTGTCAATCATATTTCAGCCAATCAGAAGGCAGAAACATGTGAGCCAATCAGAATGTGATACACCCCAATATCCCATTCTTATTTGCTAATGGACTTTTCAGTAATTTCTAATCCAATCAGAAGGCACTATTTCCTTCAGCCAACCAGAATGGGATACACCCATCATTCTGATTGTCTCCAATCATCTGCATCTTCTGATTGGCTTCAATCTGATTGACAGTTACATCAGCCAATTAGAAGACACAGATGCTTGGAGCCATTTACAATGGGATACACCACGTGTTCAGATACCATTCTGATTGGCTGAAGGCAATAGCGCCTTCTGATTGATTTACAAATGACTGACAGGCCCATCAGGCTATCAGAATGGCATATAGGGGTGTATCCCATTCTGATTGGCTCAGACCTTTACTCATTCTGATTGGCTGAAAAATGATTGACAGCCTTTTCAGCCAATCAGAGGGCGCCATTTGGAAATTTTTCCGGAAGCATGCGCAAGTAGCCTCCTTTGTGCCAGGGAGCTCCTCCAGGGAGGAGCTCCGTTTGATTTTTTCATTTTTTTAGCCCCTGCTGCCAAAGACTACATGGAGGATGAAGGCATCGTGGAAAGGTAAGTGTACTATTTAGAATGTAGTGTGTTATATGTATTTCTTTATTACATTTAATGTTTCTTTTTTCCTAGGGGTGCCGGACCTTATGACATTTAAAGAGCCCTTATGCTAGGGACGAAGCAAAGAAAACCGTTGTCGCTGGAGGTTAAATGTAGGGTTTTTAATTGTATTTATTTAGGTGTCTGATCATATCTAATGAGGTAGGGTAGAAGTTGGGTAGGTAGTGTAGGGGTTTATAGAGTAGGAGGGGTTTATATGATAGGGGTTTACTGGGTACATTTGGGGTTAAAAAGGGACAGCAGGTTAAGTAGGACTAGATAGCGTTACGTGGTTAGTGAGGGTTAAATAGGGTTAATTACTTAGATGGGTTAATTAGTTAGTGGCGGTTTATTACTTAGAGGGGTAGTTAATTAGTTAGAGGGGGTTTATTACTTAGCGTGGTGGTTAATTAGTTAGAGGGGGGTTTATTACTTAGAGGGCTGGTTAATTAGTTAGAGGGGGGTTTATTACTTAGTGGGAGGTTAATTAGTTAGAGGGGGGTTTATTACTTAGATGGGGTTAATTTAGATTTATTAGTTTATTGGGGTGGCTAATACTGTCCAATTATTTGTGTAGTGTAGGGTAGTGCTTAGACTTAGTGTCATGAGGGTCCTGGTGAAGAGCCCCATGAGTGATGGGGTTAATTAGAGCCTCACGGGGCTCTGTATAGAGCCCCACGAGTGATGTGGTTAATTTTAAAGGACCCGCAGCAGAAAATTTTAATTTTAAATGCAACGGGGTCCCATTCTGGACCCTTGATGCAAGGGTTAATGTAGTGACCCTGTGGTGGTCCTGATCGAGATCCCTGCGTGTCAATGTGGGAACACTGCGGGGGTCCCGATTGGGACCCCTGCCTCATTGGGTGGTAATGTGGGGATAATGCGGGGGTCCCGATTGGGACTCCTGCATCATTGGGGTTAATGTGGGGACCCCGCTAGGGTCCTGATTGGGACCCCTGCAGCAGGTTTCATTGTCGTCATGATTACAGTCTCAATTTTTATTGGCTGACAGTGAGCAGCAGCTACAAGCTTGCATTCGCAAGCCCTGCTCTGCTTGTGTTGGGCGGCGAGTTCCGGCCGTGGGCTATTGAATAGCATCGGAAACTGAGGGGAAAGAGAGCCCGCAACTCACTCGCATGCAGCCATCGGCGAGTGAGTTGTGAGCTTCTGATTGAATGGGGCTCATGGCCTGTACAACGCAATCTGCGGGATTGCAATTGAATAAGGCCCAATGTCTTATAATCTGCATAATAACAATAGAATGTTATTGGTCAGTTTTTTGGCTGCAGAGAAATTCAAATGACATGAGACTGTGGCAAAGTCTCTGCAACATGAGTCTAAGATTACAAATATGCAAGTGTGCATTTAAAAGTAGTTTTTTTTATATATATATTATATATTTTTTATTTATCCAGTTTTACATTTTTGAAACAAGCATACTATGCGTATAAAAATATCAAGTACAAGTATTTATCTTAGTATAGAAAACAAACACACAATTCATACACAAACAAACCACACATTCCCCTTAAGTGCCATTTAAAAAGAAATAAAGGTCCAGCAGTACATTTTTGGTCTTAAAATACTCAAGTTTTTGACAGGTTAAACTCAAAGGTTCAATTTTGCTGTTATTTTATTATGTCTGTACAAGGTTTTAAACATTACAAATGTTTTTTTCCCCCCTGAAAAATATGAGATGTAATGAATAAAGAAATGTTCTTTTAATACCCATACAAATGAAATGAAATAAAATATAATCTTTATTAATACAAGGTACAAACTAAACAAGGTAAAAATACGCTTTTGAGGTCAGTTTAATGGACAAAACGTTTGTGTGTTTTTAGTTTTATTGTGAGGTACTGACCAATCCTTTGCTTCCCTAAGGTACATTTTCTCCTTTGGCACAACTCAAGACTTCAATTAGTCGTCAATTTGCATGATACGGCTTGGCTTACATAGAGTTTGAGGGACCTAGTTAGATTTGGGGTATGCCTCTAGGGCAGCCTTCCCGTCAGGAGGAACCCATTGAGGTCACAGGGAATCAGCCAATCAGTGATTTATGTTAGATTGAGGTTCCCACTGATGGCTTCTGGACTTGGAACTCCTCTGTTTTTCATTTTAATGTTTTGAACAGTGTGTTTTGTACCTTGTTTTAGAACCAGTTTAATGAAGGCAAATATACTTGTGATTTGTACTAATAACTGTGGTAGATGTAAGTTTAATGGACAAAATGTTTGTGTGTTTTTAGTTTTATTTTGAGGTACTGACCAATCCTTTGCTTCCCTAAGGTACATTTTCTCCTTTGGCACAACTCAAGACTTCAATTAGTCGTCAATTTGCATGATACGGCTTGGCTTACAAAGAGTTTGAGGGACCTAGTTAGATTTGGGGTATGCCTCTAGGGCAGCCTTCCAGTCAGGAGGAACCCATTGAGGTCACAGGGAATCAGCCAATCAGTAATTTATGTTAGATTGAGGTTCCCACTGATGGCCTCTAGACTTGGAACTCCTCTGTTTTTCATTTTAATGTTTTGAACAGTGTGTTTTGTAAATTGTTTTAGAACCAGTTTAATAAAGGCAAATATACTTGTGATTTGTACTAATAACTGTGGTAGATGTCTAAGGTAATGTTAAAGTGAATTTTCATCCATGCAATTTGGCCAGTGGAATAGGGCTCTATATAAGCACATAGCATATATTTTTTACAGAAGTTTTTAGTTAGTTCACTTCTATCCAAGAGCAAGGCCTTCACTAACTAAATACTCTGTAAAAAATATGCTATATGCTTATGTAGAGCCCTATTGAATTGGCCAAATCGCATTTGAATGAGGCCCTATGTGTATATAATGTCTGTGTAGTCTCTATGAATTCTTGAGCGCTTTCATCAATGCTGCCTCAGGAGCGTCTTCAACATCCACTGGAATGACCACGTCCCCAAGACTGAAGTGCTAGAACAGACAGGAGTCATTGAGGTCATGCTGTTGAAGGCACAGTTGTGCTGATCGGCTTCCAAAGATTGTGTTATATGGGAGCTCACCAGTGGTAATCGTGACAGAGGAGGGCAGAAGAAGAGGTACAAGAACTCGTTGAAACAGTCCCTTGATGCTTGTCACATTGACCATCATCGATGGATGGCTTTAGCTTTAAGCCTCAAGGCCTAGAGAAGTACCATTCACCAGGTTGTCTCTTCTTTAGAGAGAACACGCACACAGGATTTTGAGGACAATAGGAGATGGAAGAAAAATTGTGTAACTGCAGCACCCAAACCAGTGCAAGCCTTCCCATGCAACCACTGCGGTCGAGTCTTCCTGTCCCACATTGGCCTCCTCAGCCACCAGAGAGCTTGCAGATGTGGAAAACATGCATTTTAAACCTTCGTTTGCGAAGCCAAGCCAAACATATTGTATGTGCACAACCATATTGGGATTTTTACATTTTTTATTGATTTTTCCATTGAAAGTGTACCCAGAGGAACAACCAATAAGGAAGATTCTTAATATCCTTTAATAAGTCATTGGGCCTTTTTATATTAAGATCTCTGCATTTGACATTTATTCCCTTTTCTATTGCTCAGCCGATTCCCTTTTTTCGACAGCATTATTATTTCATATTACAAACTCTGTTTTATATGACTCCAGCCAAAGGTGTATATGAATCTCTGGAGAGACATTAGGTAACGTCTCAGGAGATATATCAGTAGAGTTTGTAAAATACAATGTATCCTGCAGAGAATATTCATCTTTACTCATTGTATCCAACATTGCAGGGTTAGGTTAGTGTTGCTTTCATGAGAGTAGCCCCCTAGATATTTAAGATTGTTTTGTTTCCACTGACATCAAAAGTTATTTTTCAGCATATTCAGGCCTGACTGGTGTAAACTGTATTTTCAGCTCCTCAGATTATGAGTTAATAATGACATCTAACATTTAGCAAACCTGAGTGTTGTAGGTCTCCATGAGCACATGACATTGTCCACAAACAATCATAATTTGGACTTTCTATCTTCAATTTGAACCCTTTAGTTGTGTGTCTTTCCATATTAGAAATCTAGGATTTCTGACCAAAAAGAATAAAGCAAAGAAGGTGGTCACCCGTGTCATGTTCCACTGGTAATTACAGCGCTGTGTGAAAGGACCCCATTGTCTCTGGAATATATTATTTTGTTATATACTAATCAAATACAATTATCTGCAATTATGCTTAGTTCCATACAGCAATAGACTCAACTGATAAGTATTGCAAGGAATTATAATATTGCTACATATAATATTGTTACAGTTTTAAAGAACCACTGTAATGCCCTGATAATAGAAGCTAATTATTTTAATTATGCATTGATTTTTAATCAAATTTCTGCTTAATATTTTATAATAGCAATATTCAGATGAGAGCATCTGCCTCCAGCTGATCATTTGTCTCCTCCCTGATAAGGTTATTAAGGGAAGTGAGACAGATCTATGGAACAATCAGATATGATAAGAAATTAAACGAACATTAATGGGCTGTTCCAACATCAAACGCTTGCTATGAAGGGAAACCTCTAATGCAACAAGTCTCCAGCCAATGGAGATCATTGTGTTGTTAAACATTAACATTATATCTGAACATGTTGAAGCTTCTCGCTAAACAAAGCCGCCTCCCCCATTGGGTTAAAGTGGGTGGACATTAGCACCAGCTGAGTCTGAACTATGTCAGTAAGTTTAATCATGAATATTGCTTTTTTTAACTGATTAAATATGAATTTTCCTGTTCAGTGCCTGGTTAAAACATAGAGCTTATGTTATGAAGGCACTACAGTGGTCCTTTAAGCAGTTACATTATTTTATTTATTATACAATAGCTAAGAAAATCAGTATCACCCGACATAAAGATTTGTGTAGATTACATAAAAGACACAAGGGAAGCTGCCATTGCATGAAAGATAACATGATTTATTAGGATGCTTTGCAACTAGTTCTACAGAAAGCAGGGTTATATGGCGCCATAAGATAATTTAGGTTGAGTACAGAGATGTGAAAATTAGCTGACAGTAGAGCTACTCATCTTTTTGTCTGAAGTAATAAGAGGAATCTCCTCCACGTCCCTTGTCTTGGTCCTGCTTATCTTGCCCTCATTGACCAGTTTACTTTCCACTGCTTTGGTCTTTCCCTTGCAACCCACAGCTACTTCCAGAGCTACTGCCTCTTCCTTGTTCCCAACTGCCCTGTTCTCTACTTTCTTGACCCTGGTCTTTTCCACTGCCTTGTTGTCCACATCCTTGACCCTGTCCTTGTCCACTACCTTGTTGACCACATCCTTGGCTCTGCCCACTGCCTTGTTGATGTCCATGACCCCCTTGCTGTCCACTGCCTTGTCCACAACCTTGACCCTGTCCTTGCTGTCCACTGCTTTCATGCCCATATCCATGATCCTGCCCACGTCCTTGGCCTTGATGACCACTTCCTTGGTCCTTCCCATGTTGCTGGCTGCGGTCTTGTCCTTGCTTGCCATATTCACTTCCTTGTTTTCCATCATCCCAAGAGGTCTGCAAAAACATTTATAGATACATTAGTCCTTATACAATGCAAGAATATTGTGACCACTCAACCCTAATGCAAGAAACTCCATAGCAAGGACTTGTTCTGAGGCCACAGACATCACCACATGATAGACAATGAGAGACTGGCACACATTGTGATTAATTGTAAAATGCAGGGAACTAAATAATCAAAAAGGAAGAGGAGACCTCAAATGATATTTAGATCCAAAGAACAGAGAAACAACAGATAAAAAGAGATCAGAGTATAAGGACTGTGGAATAGATCGCTATGGTCAATTCCAATAATGTACTCACCAAGCCATGCTTGTTTCCAGAAACCTAAATAAACAAAAGTGTAAATATACAATTAATGTAAAGAAGCAATGTTCCTGTGTCACAGGGGTCCAGTATAATTCAGGAAACATTAGCTATTTCCTTATTTATCACCCTAAATCTGAGGGCAATGCCAGGCACAGAGGGGCAGAATGGGAAGAGTCTGGACAGTGAGAAGCTGTCCAGGGAAAAACAGTAAATTGTAGCAACTACTGATTTATAATGGTTATGACTTTTTAGAAAAATAAAAAAACATGTTTATTTTCCCTCAAAACCATTGCTTTGTTTAATTTTATTTGCTATGTCCACTTACCTTCTTTGAGGGGTTTGATGCTGGAAATAAGAAAATGTATGTAAATGATTATATATGAATTGGAAATACAGGTTTAGTTGTAAATGAGAAGCAAGAAAGTTGATAGATAGATAGATAGATAGATAGATAGATAGATAGATAGATAGATAGATAGATAGATAGATGGAAAGATAGATAGATAGATAGATAGATAGATAGATAGATAGATAGATATTCTTACCTCCTTCCATGGCTGTAGATAGATAGATAGATAGATAGATAGATAGATAGATAGATAGATAGATAGATAGATAGATAGATAGATAGATAGATAGATAGATATTCTTACCTACTTCCATGGCTGTAGATAGATAGATAGATAGATAGATAGATAGATAGATAGATAGATAGATAGATAGATAGTGATTCTTACCTCCTTCCATGGCTGTAGTTGGATTTTTTTCAGCAAGTAATCAGAGAAATAGACCTACGGATAAATACGTTTTACCATGTTTACTGTACATAGTTCTGGGAAGTATTTTGTATGAATTTCTGTATTGCTTTTAACTGTGCACATAAACCAAGCAATAAAAGTGGGCTGTATTTTTGGCTGCCCTGTAGTAATTTCTACTTCAATCATATACACAATGGTGGAGCAAGCTTGTCCATAAATTATACATTGTTGTTGTTGTTTAGTTGTTCAG
The DNA here is from genome assembly GCA_027410445.1 of Discoglossus pictus. Classification (NCBI taxonomy): domain Eukaryota; kingdom Metazoa; phylum Chordata; class Amphibia; order Anura; family Alytidae; genus Discoglossus; species Discoglossus pictus. The sequence goes on along the minus strand of CM050168.1, from coordinate 228,520,478 downwards.
TCGTGTTCGAATTTCTGTGACCCTATGGACCACAGCATGCTAAGCACATCTTGTATCTAGTTGTAGTTATCTATAAGGCTTTCTTGCTAAAGATACTGTAGTGGGTGTCAGTTCCCCCCCAGTCGACCACAATTATTTGACCTCTCTGCTATGACCTGCCCATCTTGGGTGACCCTACATGGTATAGCTCACAGCTTCATTGAGGTACAAAAGCCCCTTCACCACCACAAGGTAGAGAAACAGAAGGGGTATCTATACATTACTCTCTTGTAGAAAGGAAATATCTTTATAAGACATGTTTAATAATAACAGAAGCTTCTCCTGTGTTGAACAGGAGAATATGAGTTGAGGTTTGAAATAACAACTGCTGCTGGAAAATAAAAAAAATAACTGCTGCTTATTAATGTAATTCTGAATTGGAACCCCACAGAAATGACCGTCCTGTGTACATTTAATTTTTTATTTATATATATATATTTAAATGTTTCTATTGTTATCAGTATATACAGCATTTGCATGATTAATCTGATACCTAAAATATTACATTTTTTAACAGAATGTACAACTTGATTAAAGCCCCACAGCTCTCCCAGCTATTAAACATTAAAGGATAATGTATAGGACAGAATTCAGAACTGGGATGTGCTATTCAGAAATCATCCTACCACTGTCACCTACCCTGCAGAACAAAGGTAGGCAAGTTTGGTGTTGAAGAGCCACTCACAGGCCAGGATTTGAGGATTTCCTTTCTGTGCACAGGTGTGTTAATCAGAGTGACTGAAGAATAGAGTCTTGCATGTACACAGCAGAGATATCCTCAAATCCAGGCCTGTGTGTGGCTCTCCAGGACAGAGCCTACCCCTGCCACAACATAATGTCCGATGTCTCTCCAAACACATGAAGACAAAGTCACACAAAGCATATATCCCTCCCTCCCCTATAACCCTCCCTCGTCTCACACATATCCCTCCCTAGTCTCCGATATATCCCTCCCTCTTCTCACCTATATCCCTCCCTCCTCTCACCTATATCCCTCCCTCTTCTCACATATATCCCCCCTCGTCTCACTTATATCCCCCCTCTTCTCACCTATATCCTTCCCTCTTCTCACTTATATCCCTCCCTAGTCTCCCATATATCCCTCCCTCTTCTCACTTATATCCCTCCCTCTTCTCACATATATTTCCCCCTCTTCTCACATATATGTCCCCTCTTCTCACATATATCCCCCCTCTTCTCACATATACCCCTCCCTAGTCTCACATACTGTATATTCCTCCATAGTCTCACATATATCCCTCCCACTTCTTACATATATCACTCCCACTTCTCACATATATCCCTCCTCTTCTCACATATACCCCTCGCTAGTCTAACATATATTCCTCCCTCTTCTCACATATATCTCCCCTCTTCTCACATATATCCCCCTCTTCTCACATATACCTCTCTCTCCTCTCACTTATATCCACCCTCTTCTCACATATACCCCCCCTTTTCTCACATATATCCCTCCATAGTCTCACATATATTCCTCCCTCTTCTCACATATATCTCCCCTCTTCTCACATATACCCCTCTCTCCTCTCACATATATCCCACCCTCTTCTCACATATATCCCCTCTCTTCTCACATATACCCCTCCCTAGTCTCACATATATTCCTCCGTCTTCTCCCATATATCCCCCCTCTTCTCATATATACCCCTCTCTCCTCTCACTTATATCCCTCCCTCTTCTCACATATATTCCCTCTTTTCTCACATATACCCCTCCCTAGTCTCACATATATCTCCCCTGTTCTCACATATATCTCCCCTCTTCTCACATATATCCCCCCTCTTCTCACATATATCCCCCCTGTTCTCACATATATCCCCCCTCTTCTCACATATATCCCCCCTCTTCTCACATATATCCCTCCCTCTTCTCACATATATCTCCCCTCTTTTCACATATACTCCTATCTCTTCTCACTTATATCCCTCCCTCTTCTCACATATATCCCCCCTCTTCTCACATATACCCCTCCCTAGTCTCATATATATTCTCCCCTCTTCTCACATATATCTCCCCTCTTCTCACATACTGTATATCCCCCCTCTTCTCACATATACCCCTCCCTAGTCTCAAATATATTCCTCCCTCTTCTCACCTATATTTTCCATCACATACCCGCTGGAGCTGCTATAATGTGTAAATATCCTTCCAGTGCCACTGTAAATGCTACTGTATAAAAATGTTTCAGTGTCTATGACTAAAGAAATCTGGATTCCTGTCCTTGATTCATTTCTACTCTCCCTGGTGCAGGGTGTCAGCAAATGGTTAATACACAATCATATCATATGCACAGATTTAACCTCAGATAAGAAACAAAAAGCACTCCTGTCTTATTTAGAGGACATAAGTTGAAGATTTTTCTTATTTTTTTACAGAACTCCCCAAAACTTCTAAAACTAGGCAAAGAAAAGTCATAGAATACCATAGGAACTAGAGAGTTCTTGGAGACAGTGTCCCAAGATTACTCATCTTAGTGAATCTGTGCAATGATTCCCATCTATCTGAGTATAAGGCAAGAACTGGGTTTCTTGTATTGGGTCCATATTTGAGGTAACTGACACATAATTGATTTTCCAACATTGCCAATGCACAGTGAAGAGAAGCAGATTCTCACCATTTAAGATCACTATTCATAAAAACTGAAGTGATGAATAAAACAAACTCTTGTAGATGCATTATAGAAATTCTTGGCATCCAGAGCTACATTTGTGAATAATATTTTAGCCCTTCCTCCTCTCTCCTACTCCTCTACAATTTAGATAAGAATTAACATTGGCACTCCACACAGTTCTGTTGATATATAACTGTTTACTCAATAGTACTGTAGAATAAGGCCTGGTAGGATAAAATACCCCCCCAAGGACCAGGCAAACTAGCAGTCTAAGATAGAGTCCTCCATAATGCAAGCAGAGTCAACTAAATATAATACTCTGTAAAATCTGCTTTTATGCTCCTGGCTGATGCTGTTAGTTTGTTCCACACATCATAAGCACGTAAAGTTTTTCCTAAACTACAGCGGCCAGATGAGATTGACCTATTTGTTCTTATCAGTATTTCTGGCCACAGCATGATCAGCTAAGAGCAGACGTCCCTGCAGTCACTAGTATGTAGGTTCTGCTCTAGGACTTACCTGTGTGAGCTGGCAGCAGGTTGTGGGTTCTGAGGTGCCCACAGTACGGTATTTATGGGGCCCAGACTGGGTGTTGTACCCTATGGCACTCTGCCCAACCAGGGTGTGCCACACATGGACTCTGTGACATCACTGTAGTTAAATATAAATAAATGTATAGAAGAGCCATAAAAACAATAGTTCTGCAAACCTGCAATCTCTGGTATTCCCGGTAGTAACATATAGATGTGAGAACTGGCTCATAAAGATTATTTTAGTATTCTATTCCATTACAGTCCTGGCAAGCTCACTGTAGTGTGGTGTAAACTTATTTATGTTGTCTCCTTAAATTATATCTTCACCCTTCTAGCAGAGTTGGCACTTTATTTTAGTGTATATTTATCAGTCCAAGTCTTGGGTCTTGTCCTGTTTTATCCTATGGAACAAAACAACTAAGTCAGAGGTGCTCATCAGAGAACGAAGTAAGCTTAATAGGTTAGTTCTATGGCCATGATAACCTACTCTGAGAGCAGCCTCTTTTAACCACTTGTGCCCTTCACAGGGAGAAATATCCTGTAGTATATCAGTCTGGACTGACTCAAAAGAGTGACCGAGCCCCGAAATACCAGGCAACTCTATCCTGAACAGGAGAAACAGCAAACCACAGACGTGTTTCGGCCTTTATGGGCCTCGTCAGTGAGGTGCAGCTGAACTCCCTAAGGCACAGTGAGCAAGGGGTCCACGTCTGGAGTACCCTATCACCCTTAGGGAGACTAAACCCTTAGGGTAATTTGCATAAACAAAATAACTAAGTCATAGGTGCTCATCAGAGAACAAACTAACCTTAATAGGTTAGTTCTATGGACATGATAACCCACTCTGAGAGCAATCTCTTTTAGCCACTTGTGCTCTTCACGGGGAGAAATATCCTGTAGTATATCAGTCTGGTCTCACTCAAAAGAGTGACCCAGTCCGAAATACCAGGCAATTCTACCCCAAAACAGGAGAAAAAGCACCTCTGACTTAGTTATTTTGTTTATGCAAATTACCCTTAGGGTTTAGTCTAAGGGCAATAGGGGACTCTAGAGGCCGAAACGTGTCTGGAAGTTTGCTGTTTCTCCTGTTCAGGGTAGAATTGCCTGGTATTTCGGGGCTGGGTCACTCTTTTGAGTGAGACCAGACTGATATACCAAAGGATATTTCTCCCTGTGAAGGGCACAAGTGAGCTAAAAAGGGGTTGTCATGTCCATACTGTATTAAGGTTAGTTTGTTTTCTGATGAGCACCTCTGTCATTATTGCATTGTTGTCATGTTGTTAGTTTTCCATTGTGTTACTTCCCATGTCCAACAGGTTTTCCATGTACATATTTGTGTATATGTGTATATATATTTCCTATACTATGTTATGTTAAATCCCCCTATATGAATTTACCTTATCATGTCAGATGCTGTCTCCACTCTCTCTGCATCTGCTGTTAACTTTCAAACTGAGGGTTCCATCCCATGTTAGTATTGCTTAAGACTTGATAAAGAGAGGTCAGACCTCTTGAAAGCTCATCACTATAAATAAGGCATTTGTCCAGTTCAAAAGTTATCCCAGTATACTGCAATTATCATTATCAATCTCTCTCTCTCTCTCTCTCTCTCTCTCTCTCTCTCTCTCTCTCTCTCTCTATATATATATATATATATATATATATATATATATATCCATACATTTGTATATATAACATGTTTATTATCTAAAGAGTCACCTACCTCCATTGCTTTACATGCAGGATTTTTTGTATTTAAATAATTTTTATTGAAATACATGGAGAGTACGCAACATCTAATTACACATTGCACGTTTGTTACAGTGTATTGGTATAGTAAACTTCTCCATGTATCTTAAGCCTTTTCTTTCTTTTCCTTTTTGTACTTCCTTTTCTTCTTTTCTAATTGGATTTGATTAATCATAAAGGCTTAATATTACATAAAAACAAAAGAATAATAATATAATAATATTATAACAATCACATATATAGTTGTGAGCATGCGAGCCGTCGCTAATGCTTGTGGGCTTTTGCAGCGAGCCTGCGCCCCTCCTTGCCAGCAACTGTGGACCTCGCCACATTTACGTAGTTACGAAAGCAAAATACGAGACACGTTACGACCCATTACAACCTCGCAAAAATCACCCGAAACCTGCGCACATGAAAACATGGAAAACACAATAAATACACACAACAAATAGATAAAAAGCTTACCTACAGCAAGGGGGGCACGCAGGATCTCGAAAACTGAAGTTAAATCTCAATTTCACTTGAAATAAAAGAGTTTAGACACTCAAAAATCCTTTAAGCAAGAGAAAAAATGGCGGCCCGAAAAAAACGAAAACAAGGCTACAGCAGTCTAAAGATGCAAAACACCCTCAAACACCTCCGGATTTCCCGAAAAAGACATACGAGATCCGAAAACAAGGACGCAACCCGCTCAACCCCAAAACATTACAAACACAATAAATACACACAACAAACACATAAAAAGGTTACCCACAGCAAGCGGGAGCACCCAGGACCTCTGCAAGTGAAGTTACACCTCGATTTAACTCAAAATTACAAAGTTTAGACACCCGAAAATCACCTAAGCGAGCGAAAAAATGGCCGCCGAAAAAAACGAAAACGAGGCTAAAGGCCCCTAAACACGCAAAACCCCACCAAACAGCTACCGATATTCCGAAAAAGTCGGACGACATCCGAAACGAAGGACGCTAAATCAGCCACAGCCGCATACCACACATTAGGCGCCATTTTAGAACAATAACTTATACAATCCGGAAGTACACAGCTACACAAACGGATTTGCCTCGCGCGCACACTATTACACTGCACACATTCATGACGCTTACACAGAAGCTCCACAGCACTGATGCTGCAGCAACATGAAAACAGATTGCCAGCTCTTCAACACAATGCTTCCTGCATATATTACTTCACAATAGGTAAAGTATATTAATTTCTTATTTTATTAATTATTCATTGCCATAACAAAAAAAACACCAACGCTGCTGATGAGGCGCGAGGCTCGCAATGAGCGCCGAAGGATCTTAAAACACACAAAAAAAAAATCTTGCACCCAAACAACATTACCTGCCTTACAATCTTATTGCCGTCATTTTTTGAAGGGCAAGTCGCTAGTATAATATGATGCAGATCAGGTGTTGTGTTTTATCTTTCTTTCTTTTTTGTTCCATGTGTCCCAGCGCAATGCCCATTTTTTATATTTTTCATCTAGTTCTGCTGAAATCGTATTCATCGTGTATATGTATTGTATTTTTCTCTTAACTTCTTCAAATGTGAGAATGTTTGTTTTCCATTTTTTTGCTAGGACACTTCTGGAGGCTAAAAAATCTGATTTGTTAGGAATTGTGATTCTTTGGGGAGTTTTGGAATGGGAAGTCATAGAAACTTGTCTGTCTTTTTGGGAATATCAAATCCCCACAGTTTTTCCAAGGTAGAATATGTTTCTTCTCATAAATGAGCAATATTAGGGTATTCCCATAATGCATTTCTCACTTTACCTGTTTCATTGCAGCCTCTAAAACATTTCCCATCCCGGGATGGATTTGAGATTTGTAGTCTTGATGGAGTGAGATACCATCTTCAAAGAGTTTTAGAGGCATTCTCTCTAGTAACTATATATTGCTGTGTTTTTAAAAATGTTTTCCCATTGCGCTTTGTCTTGGGTTATATTCAGTTCTTTTTTTTCCAGGATATTTTGTAGGTTATTTTGACTGTTGTAACCTGGTCGTTTAGGTAATTATATAGAATGGAGATATTATTCTTTCAATTAGAGTTGTAGATGCAGCATTTCTCAAAAGGTGTTTTCTTGGCTGGTTTCTTGTCCCTTAGAACATAAGACATGTTTTATATTTATTGAGGCTTAGATAAGCCATTCTCTTTGTGGTAAGTGGAATTTAGGTAAATAATAAATGGAAATTTACCAAACAACCAGGGTATTTTACCTAGAATATATCTATGAAATACGTACCAATCACATTAGATAATTATATGGGTTAGTGTAAAGTTATATATAAACTAATAAACCAGAGAGAAAGAACGTATAATTCACCTAACCCAACCCTGCTAAATACTGATGTATATATAGTAAAAGCAGTAAAAGGACACAGGTAGAGGCACGTATAATTTACTATAAAATCAATAGTTTATTGTTATATATATTAAAATAATTAAACAAACACCTTGTATAAAAACATAAACTAGTGCAATACTGTCCTATCCCCCGGAGAATGACGTCTTCAAATCTCGTACTTATATCATATAACAATGCAGGTAAGTATAAATCAATTGCATTATACAAGAGTTAACATACATATAGGACATATGTTAGGCTATATAAATAATTATATATCCAGTTATAGTTGTTTGATCAAATAAGTACTTGTACTCAATATACTGATATCAACAATATTCAAAAGTGCAGTGCATTAGAATACCATTACATGAAAAAACAACCACGTTAAATAAATCAGATACAAGAAGATCATTAATCCAACATCAAATCAGGTGTCACACAAAAGTGTAAAAGATAAATCTAGAATACCAAGTCCCATTAGTGATTCACACTGAAGTTATAATACAATAACAGCTAAGGGGTTAATAGAAAAGAAAAAAACTTGTATTAATGTATGAGGACAGCGGCGCAATTAAAACAACGTAAAACACCTAAAATCCGAATAAAAAATTCCTTTTGCATGGATATATTGGTCTATCTGATGCGTAATATTTCCCTTTCATTAATTCCAATGATACTCTTAGGTCTATTGTATAGATAGTTCCAAATATAAACTTGCTATAGATATAGCCAACAGGTCACAAAGCCATGGACTAGACTGAGTATTGCACTAAGAAGTGTATAACTCCTAGTGCTCATAGCATATATATCACTTTGGTCCCAATCTACAGGGTCTCTTATTCTATGACCTCTCTTTGAAATTGGACAAAAAAAGACTATTATGCCCGTAAGATATTGCTATCTGTTCCAAAATAGCTTGTTTTTACACAGTCTCTTATCTAGGACCTCTCTTTTGATGTTAACCAAAATGGCAATTTCACCACTATATATTGCTGTTTGTTAATACTCGATTGTATGTCTCTTTAATACCATTATTCACACACTGATACTGAGGTATTTTTCTTTCAATATTTCATTACCCAGTGACAGATATTGTGACGAGAGGTTCACAGATCCACCTTACTATTTATTCCACATATATAACAATTCAAATCTATACCTTGCATATATTGGTAATTACGTTGCAGGGTCTCTTGTTATAGATCTCTCTGCATTATTTGCTGGAATCCAGTCTTAGGCCCTCATTCAATTGCAATTTGGCCAATTGAATAGGCCTCTAAATAGGCACATAACATAATTTTTTTAAAGAAGTTTTTAGTTAGTAAGAATCTATCCAAAAGCAAGGTTTTCACTAACTAAAACCTTCTTTTAAAAAAATATGCTATGTGCTTATTTAGGGCCCTATTCAATTGGCCAAATTGTAATTTAATGAGGGCCTTATTATCTAAAGTGTCATTAATTGAGCTACATTAACTATATGTCGCAGTCACCTAACACAGTAAGTATGATACTAAATACCAATATATGAACAACCGCTTGTGTTCACAATTTGTGACACAACACTGCTATAGCCATCTAGCAAATATTGCTGTCGGTTGGTGAGTAATCTGAGCGTTTCGATCCTGTCACACAAAAGTGCTACGTGCTTAAAGTGCATATGTGAAATGTATTGACCCAAATTCAATGTACTATTAATAATGTGTCATGTATCAAATTTATGCTATACCAAAACCACTACTAAAAAATGCATTTATAACTACACAAATAATTTATATCATATATATATTTAAAACCTTACTAAATATCCATACTTATCACCATATACCATGTGGGAATAAAAGCAAAAGGAGTAAATCACAACCCATGTGACTTAACAATGACCTAAAGATGAGGGTGAGAAGTAAAAAAAAGGCATTTAAATTATACAAATAATAGGGGACAGAAACTGCCTTACAAGAGTACAAGGAAATCAACAAGGCTTGCAAAAGCGCTATTAGACTGGCTAAAATAGAAAATGAAAAATTAGTTGCAAAGGAGAGTAAGACTAACCCTAAAATATTTTTTAAATATATTAATGGGAAGAAGGCCAGGAAGGAAGATATAGGAACATTACAATGTGACACAGGCTATCTGATAATTAGTGACCAGGAAAAGGCAGATGAGCTAAATAGGTTTTTTTTTCCAGTATACACGAAGGAGGTACCAGTGGTTGGGACACCGCAACATAATGGGGCTGCACTACCTTCACCAAATAATTGGTTAATGCAGGAACAAATACAAAAGAGGTTGAAAAAAAAGTAAATGTGAAAATGGATGGAATACATATAAGGGTACTTAGGAAACTGGGGTCTGTAATGGCAAAACCATGATATCTAATTTTTCAAGACTCACTCAGCACTGGGTTGCTACCATATGACTGGTGAAAAGCAGAGGTGATACCTATATATAAGAAGGGAGCAAGAGCAGATCCGGGGAATTATAGACCAGTAAGCCTCACTTCTGTAGTGGGAAAGCTTTTAGAAGGGTTAATAAAGGATAATATACAAGAGCATGTCTATTCAAACATGATTATAAATAGGAATCAACACAGATTTATGCAGGATAGGTCATGTCAAACAAACCTAATTAGTTTCTACGAAAAGGTTAGTAGGAACCTGGATCAAGGCAACTCAGTGGATGTAGTCTTTTTGGATTTTGCAAAGGCTTTTAATACAGTGCCACATGGAAGACTATTGTGCAAACTAAGGGATAGAAGAATTTTAGTAAATATATGCACATGGATTGAGAGCTGGCTAAAAGACAGGAAGCAAAGGGTTGAGGTAAATGGTACATACTCCAATTGAACTAATGTGGTAAGTGGGGTTCCTCAGTATTAGGTCCTCTCCTTTTTAACATATTTATTAATGACTTAGAAGTGGGACTGGAAAGTAGTGTCTCCATTTTTGCTGATGATATGAAGTTGTGTAAGGTATTAAAGTCAGATAATGACTCACTTTCCTTCCAAAGGGATTTACATAAATTATTTTACATACAATTAAATGGCAAATTAGATTTAATACAAATAAATGTAAAGTTATGCATCTGGGAAGGAAAAATAGCCATGCAATTTATAATCTTAATGGAGCAAATCTAGGTGTATCAGATATTGAAAGGGATTTGGGAGTGCTTGTGGAGAACCATCTAGGAACCAAACAGTGCTCAAAGCCAAGCAGCAGTTGCAAAGGCAACTAAAATATAAGCATGTATTAAGAAGGGTATAGAAGAAAGGGAAGCAAATATAATGGATGGGCTAAGTTATGAAGAAAGACAATACAAATTAGGCTTATTTTCTCTAGAAAAAAGGCATCTACAAGGGGATATGATTACCTTAAAGATTTGTCAAGGGAGCTTTTTGTGCCAAGAGGTTTTCAACTGACAAGAGGACATCCCTTGAGGTTAGAAGTAAAAAGATTCCACCTTAAAGAAAGGAAAGGGTTCTTCACACTAAGGGTGGTTAATCTGTGGAATTTTCTACCAGAGGAGGCGGTGACAGCGTATTCGATAAAAAACTTTAAAAAGGGAATGGATATATTTTTTATTAAAAAGGGCATTCAGGGTTTACCTGGTTAGTGAGGGAGTATTGATCCAGGGATGAATTCGATCGCCACTATCTGGGGTCAGGATGGAATTAATTTTTTCCCTTTTGAGATGATTGGCTAAATTTCACTTGGGTTTTATCTGTTTAATTCCTCTGGATTAATTAACAACTAATCCACATATTGCAGATCAGAGGAGATCTTAAAAGGTTGAACTTGATGGACTAAATTACTATGTCATTATGTATATTGGCTAGGGATTTTAGAGTGCCGCATTTGTGGGCACATTTGCATTTGCACATTTTTCTCTGTATTCTGAGCTGTTTTAGACATTCAAATGTGAACACAGATGTACTATTTATTTACTATATCACATATTATAATTGTCTAACTACGAGATGTCGTCACGCTTTGCGTGGTGCGTACAATGTTAACGCGTAGCACTTAGCCGCGAGCCATTAACGCGTAGCACTTAGCCCCAGCCCCGTTAACGTGTAGCACTTAAGCCCCACCCCGTTAACGTGTAGCACTTAGCCCCAGTAACGCGTAGCACAGGCCCAGCCCTGTTAACGTGTAGCACTTAGCCCCCAGCCCCAATAACGAATAGAACAGCCCCAGCCCCGTTAATGTGTAGCACTTAGCCCTATTAACGCGTAGCACTTAGCCCCAGCCCCATTAAAGTGCAGCATAGCCCCAGCCCCGTTAACATGTAGCACTTAGTCCCGTTAATGCGTAGCACTTGGCCCCATTAACGTGTAGTACTTGGGCGATGAGCGGTTGACAAACGCGGGACTTCGAAAAAAAAAGATACGAGACGCAAAAAATTACGAGATTACCGGCTGAACGACGAAAACGAAAAAATTATAAAAACACACTAAATACACCTAAAAAATGTACAAAAACATCACAGACAGCACGGGGCAACAGCCAGGATGTCTGGGAGTGAGGTGGAACGCAAATTTAACTCGATTTAGATGATTTTCGGCACTCAAAAATCGCCTAAGCGAGGAAAAAAATGGGCGCCCAAAAAATTGAAAACGAGGCTACACAACCACGGACCGGGAAAAACACTGCTAAACGCGTAGCACTTTACACATCTAACTACCACATACAAAATACGCTATTACAAAAGCCGGGAACTGCTCCCGAGCCGCGTAACACATTAATAACATTACGACGATACAATGCCGATTTACACAATAAACAAATGACTTTACCTCGCGCACACAGCCTATTTATAATGCACACTTGGAACATTCATTACACTTTATAGGCAGGGCACTAACTCTCAAAATGTATATTCTGTGCAGACGCAAAATACAAACAGATTTATAGCTCTTCAGCCTATTGCTCGCTGCATATGAGAATTAGAAATAATTTAAGTAGATTAATTTATTGAATTTACTGACACACCCTAATTAGAGCTCGGATGAGGGAGATCCTGACCTTGTACCATGATTACAATTACAATTTAACCCTGGCAAAAATGTTTGCCAAGAAGAAAAAAATCTTGTTTGATTTAGTATCCCTTTTATGTAGTGTTGTGTTTGTTAGTCTTCTCTGTGTTAGGGTCAAATTGTTTGTGTCTGTACATTGTGTTCTGGGTGACCAGATCTAATCCCCAAAGTTGGTTGTGTCTCCTTAGCATTTTTGGTAAAACTATGGGTAGTTCAAAGTTATCCAAAGAAGGGTCTCTGTGCAGTATATTATTGCTATTCCTTGCTTTCTCATGCCCATGTGTTCATTAGGTATTGACCATTAACTAACTAGAACCAACAACCATATTCTGATAAACCTAAAATAACCCACAATTCTGTGTTAATATGTCTATTCCAGTCATTCCAGTTATTAGTTGTTAGTGGTGTTTGATGTTACCTTTTCATATGAGGTCAATGTCATTTACTAAGAGTCCTGAAACGTTTTGCATTAGTGGTTTTGGTTTGTGATACTGGACTGTAGAGCAGTTGGTTGTGAAAAACAGTTTCCTGGAAGTAAATGTACTCCTGATCTGAACTAATAACTGTGGTATATGTTTAAGAGAATGTTAAAGTCAAACTTCATCTACACCAATATCATCTGTATCTATGTTAGAGTAGGTGCTGTGGAAACTAGGTATCTTCCATGTGTATTGACAGCCATAACTGTTGTTCTGCATTATCCATTTTTGTCATGCGTGCACACTCTTGTTGGGGCTTCCTAATTCAGTAGTTGGCGGCTTGGAACACACAGGCCCCAGTCAGAATTCTGGGGAGCCGTACTGGAAGTAACACGCACAAAATCATTCTCAGTACAAATTCTGTTTATTGCCACGTCATAGCATAGTTTATATACTTGCTAAAGAAGGCGAATATTAGAGGCGATTTACACAGTACACGTTATTCGGTACAAGGACGGATAATCAGGTGTTTTCTGTTTCTTAGAACAACTAGAAATGTTTGTGTTTTAGTAAGGTCGCAAGACGTTCCAAGGACAGGAATGTGTTATTATGATTAGGCTATATCTCATGTGAAAATGTCAGCAAAATATGTTAACCCCTTTAACTCTATGTATATAGTTTATGTGTACACTCTATAGTTATAGTGTATGTGCACGCTCTATCAGTGGCAGAGCTAGAGAAGGGAGGGCCCTGGTGCAAAACATTTTTTTTCGGCCCACGCTTGGTGGGGTTGTAAAAAATGTTGTAAAAGATGTCCCCTGGGACCAAATCACTCAGTGCTCCTCCTATAACTACTCCCCTCCCTAAGACCTCTTCCCATAACAGTAAACCTTCCCACGACTCCTTTCCATAGCTGCTCCCCTACCCTTACCTCCTCCCTGTGCAAAGTGCCTCTGCCTGCATCTCCAGGATGTGTGAGTTTCACTTTCTAGAAACATCCTCTACGGATATATATTTATATATACAGTATAATGTATACACACATATACACATTTACTACATTTACTGTATACTATCTCTACATAGCATCCAGCCCCTTTCAACATCCACCCCCACACAGAACCCATCCCTCTTTGCATCCATCCCTACATAGCACCCAGTGCAGGTTGGGCAGGGGTGGGGGCCCCAGGGGGGACCTCATTCTACAGAATTATTATTAATTTTTAACAAAAGTCTTGCTTGATAATTTATAATTGCAATATTCTATATTCAGGTTAGAGCATCTGCCTCCAGCTGGATGTTTGTCTCCTCCTTGATAAAAGGCCATATTCTGTTGGCTGCTCGCAAATACCTCAAATTTGTCTGCAAGTGTTTTTTAAATGAATGTTTAGATGTATTCTATTGACTACAGCTCACAAATTCCAACCTTAAGGCTGAACAAGTAAACCCTTCCTTTTTAAGTCCGATTTCAGGTAGCGTGAGCATTTGATCGGACAATATTTAAGCAAGCCCGTAATTTACTTCTTAGACAGCCAATAGTTAATGAGTCCATCATCATGACATCAGTAAAACATCGGGCTCGCAATCAAGCAATTTAGCAATGGGCTGTCCCAACATTAAAGGCTTGTTACCAAGGGAACCCTCAATACAACAAGACTCTAGCCAGTTTAAACATTATATCTGAAAATGTCGAAGCCACTTGCTAAACAAAGCCACCTCCCCCATTGGGTTACAGTGGGTGGATACCAGCACCAGCTGAGTCTGAACTTTGATTGTAAGTTTAATGCTGAGCCTATCTAAGTTTCCTGGATTATGAGTGCATTTGATAGAGGAGAATCAGTAGTGTATAAAAACATTTTTTTTTTATGAAAATATACCAGAATAAACATTTAAACACTTACTGTCCCTGACCCCTTTTCAGGGTCTGGATCCTGGTACATTGAGCCACCATAGAGGACAGACTGTCCCATTGGAAATGGGTAGGGAAATTATATTGCCACATGGTAAATGTGGGCAGGTAGATGGTGGGGTGAATAGCCTCAAGACATAGTGCCATAGTGTACCACCATGCTTCATGTGGTCTTATGGCATATGTCCCTGCCTTATTCTGTATACTGTATGTAATTCCCTATGTTATATTACTGTGTTCTGTGTTACGTTTAAACTGTGACTAAGTGATCATGATTGGGTTAAAACAGAACGTACTGAGTATGCAGTGAGCAGACACCTCTATTGTACTATTATCTGCTTTGGCCCATTGTTAGCAAATGAAGTTAATCACATCTGCCATGTACTCTATCTAAGGTCTGGACCACTCAGACACAGAGACAGCGGGATGTGTATTAGAAGGTAGCCCTATTGTTCTCAGGTGCCAGCTATCCAGGCACTGCTAGATCCCATTTGGGGTCATCTCCTGTAATTGTCTGCCACACCCTCTCATTGTTACATTGTCTACACCCCCCTCTGTATCTTACTGCTAAGAATATCACAGACTTTTCAAAAATAAAACAATCAACTTCTGGAGACATATATAAATTGTGTGTCGCTTATTTTGCTCCTGGTGGCTGCGATACTGAACATATCTCCACCCTGCAAGTAACCTGTCCTGATGACTACCACAGGAAGGTTACTGTGACTCCTGGATGTGCGGATTCCTGATGGAGAGACTCTGACTGATACAGAAGACAGATATCAGGGTGCTGGTGCCGAGATTTCCAAGAACCCAAACGGTTGTGGTGGGTAGTCAACCCATAGTCTATTGCAGGTGCCCCTGGGCAGTAATAACCCCCACCCCCAGAACGATCATCACACTCACCTTGAAGTTAGCAACATGGCTTGTAATTTCTGACAGTTGAAAATTAGAGTTAACACCCCTTGAAACCCAGGCTAAATTTGCATAAAATTCATTATTTGTTTTGGACAATCGTATCTGGCTGCTTCTCCTCTCTGTACTTGGTTATGTAAGCCTCCTGTGGGTGTGCAAAGCTGAATTTTAAATCATATAACCTTGTAAGTACACTGAACTTTTCTATATAACACATATTTTTCTGATAATTACTTCCTGTGTCTTACCAAACATTTGTAACCCAGGAAACTTATATATTCTTTTAAGCTGTTGCTTTAGTTGTCACAAACTGACTCTGGGGGTCAAGTGTGTGTGTGTGTGTGTGGGGGGCTTTTGGACCTCACTTTTTGTCAGCCCTGCCCTGCCAAAATATTTCCAGACAAGGCCAAGTCCAGTAAGAAATTAATCACTTCAAATGGGACTGTTACATTGAAAGCCTATGGGGAAGATGTTCCCATGTTAAATGCGATAGACTGTAGGCCTGTTGCTGATAGGCTTTTTCACATAGACCCTCTTGTGATTGGCTTACTTTGGAGCCAGAGGAAACACCAAGCTGGAGCTTCAGTGCGGGCTCTAGGATTAATGACTACGCTTAAATGAAACTTCCATATTCTTGAGTTAATATGTATAGTTTATTTCTGTATGTAATTATTGGTGTATGAATGGTACCCAGTCATGTTTGGTCTTAAACTGTTGATTTTTTTCCCAGGGATTTTAATAAAGAATAACAATGGGATTACCCTGAGAAATGGGGCTACAAGTTACAGGGTATTTGGTAGAAGGGTCTGGTAGACCAGAGAAATGGCTGGCAGATGCAAGGGAACAATGAGCATTCTGTTATGAAAGGGTGGGTGAGATAGGATTATCTGCCATTGTTCTAACTGATAACACCTTGGGAGGCTGGGAAGAAAGAGAGAATTAGGAGGCTTATTCAGCCTGGTTCTTGCCACCAGTGTGGTCATCAGTGGGAATGATGTCAAAGGTTGTGTCTTGTTTTGATTGGGTGATGTTTTATATAAATGTGCTGCATTCTGACCAATTAATGAGATGCTCAGTTTGGCTGAGGCTTGACCTAAATCCCTTGCTGATATCCTGATATTTCTCTGGCTAGGTCCTATTTTATAAAGGGATCTAC
Source organism: Discoglossus pictus (assembly GCA_027410445.1). Classification (NCBI taxonomy): domain Eukaryota; kingdom Metazoa; phylum Chordata; class Amphibia; order Anura; family Alytidae; genus Discoglossus; species Discoglossus pictus. The sequence goes on along the minus strand of CM050168.1, from coordinate 228,503,741 downwards.
ACCTGTTCTTGTGTTCCTGCATTCTGATCCTATTGTCACTGTTACCTGGAGAAGCAAATGGGGAGCTGAGATTTCCAACTCATCACAGTCCCAAGGGTGGTCCTGCAAGCTGAGAGCAGGAAGGTTTTGGGCTGCACCTGATCCCCTCACCCCCGGGTCTTAACAGTTTTTATTTTTTTGATTAAATTTAATAAAATCAGTATCTGACAAGATATAAAGGTTTGTGTAGATTACATGAAAGACACAAGAGAAGCTGCCATTGCATGAAAGATAACATGATTTATTAGGATGCTTTGCAACTAGTTCTACAGAGAGCAGGGTTATATGGCGACATAAGATAATTTAGGTTTGGTACAGAGATGTGACAATGAGCTGACAGCAGAGTTACTGATCTTTTTGTCTGAAGTAATAAGAGGAATCTCCTCCACGTCCCTTGTCTTGGTCCTGCTTGTCTTGCCCTCCTTGACCAGTTGGCTTTCCACTGCTTTGGTCTTGCCCTTGTGTCCCACAACTACCTCCAGAACTGCTGCCTCTACCTTGTTGCCCACTGCCCTGTTGTCCGCTTCCTTGACCCTGTTCTTGTCCACTGCCTTGTTGACCACACCCTTGGCTTTCTCCTTGCTGCCCACTGGCCTGGCTCTGCCTACTGCCTTGTTGCCCACATCCTTGGCTCTGTCCTTGCTGCCCGCTGCCCTGGCTCTGCCCACTGCCTTGTTGCCCACTGCTCTGGCTCTGCCCACTGCCTTGTTGCCCACTGCTCTGGCTCTGCCCACTGCCTTGTTGCCCACTGCTCTGGCTCTGCCCGCTGCCTTGTTGTTGACGTCCTTGACCCCCTTGCTGTCCACTGCCTTGTCCACAACCTTGACCCTGCCCTTGCTGTCCACTGCTTTCTTGTCCATATCCATGATCCTGTCCACGTCCTTGGCCTTGGCTTTGATGACCACTGCCTTGGTCTTTGCCCTGTTGATGGCTGCGGTCTTGTCCTTGCTGGCCATATTCACTTCCTTCTTTTCCATCATCCCAAGGAGTCTGCAAAAGAATTTATATATACATTAGTCCTTCTACAATGCAAGAATATTTGGGCCATCGAACCTAAATGTAAGAAACTCCATAGCAAGGACTTGTTCTGACAGCACACACATCACCATCTCATAGACAATCAGGACTGGTACATATTTTGATTATTTGTGAAAGACAGGTCAAGAAATTCTCAGAAAGGAAGAGAAGACCTTAAACTATATTTAGATAAAGAGAACCCAGAACCACGGAAAAAAGTGATCACAAGAGATCAGAGTACAAGGACTGTGGAATAAATCTCTATGGTCAATTCCAATGCTATACTCACCAAGCTCTGCTTGTTGCCAGAAGCCTAAACAAACAAACAAAACAAGCGTAAATATCGAATTATTGAAATTCAGCACTGTCTCTTTGTCAAATGGGTCTAACACAATTCAAGAAACATGAACCTTTTGTTGATTTATCACCCCAAATGTGATGACCAAGCCAGGTACAGTAAGGCAGAATTGGAAGAGTCTGGATATTGATTAACTTTCCAATAGAAGAACAGTAAATTGCAGCAACTACTGACTTATAATTTAGAATTTTTTACCCCAAAATATTTTTTATTTTATTTTTTATATCCACTTACCTTCTTTGAGGGGTTTGGTGCTGCAAATAAGAAAATGTATGTAAATGATTATATATGAATTAGACATATAGGATTAGTTGGAAATGAGAACTAAGAACATGTTTGTGATGGATGGATAAAATAGATAGATAGATAGATAGACTGATAGATATATAGATAGATAGATATATAGACTGATAGATATATAGATAGATATATAGATAGATAGATATATAGATAGATAGATAGATAGATAGACTGATAGATAGATAGATAGATAGATAGATAGATAGATATTCTTACCTCCTTCCATGGCTGTGGTTGGATTTTTTTCCAGCAAGTAATCAGAGAAATAGACCTATGGATTAATTCAAATTTTAACTTTTTTATACATTTTATCATTAAAATACCAACAATTAATTTATATGTAAATGGCTGTACATAGTTCTGGGAAGTAGTTTGTATGAACAGTTGATTTTCTTATTGCTTTTCTCTATGCACATAAACCAAGCAATAAAAGCTAGCTGCATTTTTGGATGTCCTGTGATCACATTTACACTTCAAGCATTTACACAACGTGTGACAGAGGTGGAGCAAGCTACACACCCTGCTTGTTTGTAGGCTATACATTACTCTCTTGTAGAAAGTACATATCTTTTTAAGACTTGGTTAATAATAACAGAGGCTTCTAAGCATTGATACAGTGTTGCAAAAAGCTGTTTTGAACAGAAGAAGATGAGTTGTCAACTCTCACAGAAATGGCCTGTGTATATTTAATTCTATATATTTCTTTTTATTTTAAATTGTTAACAATATATACAGTATTTGCAAGTATCTTACCATTGACTATTCAGCACAGGGGTAGACAAGTCCTGTAGAGCCACACACAGGCCTGGATTTGAGGATTTCCTTTCTGTGTACAGGTGAGTCAATCAGATGACTGAAGAAGCGATAGTCTTGAGTGTAGGCTACAGGGATTTCCTCAAATCCTGACCTGTGTGTGGCTCTCCAGGATCAAATTTGCCTACTCCTGCCCCAGCACAATGTCTGCTGTCTCTCCAAACATATTAAGGTAGGTTACACAAAGCATGGATCTCTCCTTCTTCTCACTTACACCTCCCTTTCATGTTTACAAGGTCTACCAGTTACTTAGAGATCTATAAAATAAACACAGACCATTGTCTGCTGTAGTCAATAGGTGGCCTGGCTCTGAATAATGACCTAAGGCCACGTTCTTCTGGACCTTCATTGTATGAAATGCTCACCCAGAAATGTTCAGATTTTTAACTAAACTATCATTAAATTGAATAATTTCTCTAGGGCTCCTATAATTTGTATGCCACTTTAAATGCTGCTGTATTAAAATGTTGGTAGGGGTTCCAGACGTGGACTCCTTGCTCACCGTGCTTTAGGGAGTACTGCTACATCTCATTGCCCTTAAGTCTGGGGTTTGCTGCCTCTCTTACTCCTGGGTAGAATTGCCTGGTATTTCAGGGCTGGATCACTCTAGTGAGTGAGACCAAACTGATATACTACAGGATATTTCTCCCTGTGAAGGGCACAAGTGAGCTAAAAGAGGTTGCTCTCAGAGTGGGTTATCATGTCCATAGAACTAACCTATTAAGGATTAGTTTGTTCTCTGATTGAGCGCCTCTGACTTTGCTGTTGCTTATATTAAAATGTTTCCTTGTCTATGCTTAATCCAGTTCTTGCCTTCATTTCTACATTCAGACCTTGGTGAATTTTGTAAAAATGAATTGAATCCCCGGTGCAGGGTGTAAGCAAATGGTTAACACATATCTTATGCATAGATTTAACCATAGATAAGAAACAACAAGGGCCCTGTCCACTAAACTATATTTAAATCTAGTTCCAGACTGTGAAGCTTATGCCAATTTCTAGACTCCAAATCTGACCTAGATTAGCAGAGAACTAAATTCTTCTTATGCCACATTCAACTGTCTGTGCTGACTCCTGTCTTATTTAGAGGACATAAGACTAGACCCGTTATGGGGAGTGGAATCTCTGCTTCATTTTGGACAGACCTCCCCAAGACTCATAGAATAACTTGGGAACTGGAGAGTTCTTGGATACAGTGTCCCAAGATTACTCACCTTAGTGAATCCTTGCCATGATCCCCATCTATCTCTGTATAAAGCAAGCACTGAGTAACTTGTATTGTATCCATATTGAATACAACTGAAATATACTTGTATCACAGAAAGATACTGCACAGTTAAGAAAAGTAGATTTTCAAAGTTTAAGATGCATAAAAACTTAAGTAATGAATAAAACAATCTCTTGTAGATGCATGATAGAAAATCTTGTCATACAGAGCTAGAATTTTAGAATCTCTAAAATAATCATATTGATATATATGGTTACACAAAACATGTACCCCCTTCCTCTTCTCTCCTACTCCACCACAATTTAAATACAAATTGAGATTAGAACTCTATTCAGTTCTATTGAAATACAACTGCCTTATATAGGCACTTGGAAATATAACTCAACAGAAGAATAAGCCCTGGTAGGATAACCCTCCTCCTCAAGCTACAGGCAAACTAGCAGTCCAAGATGAAGTCTTCCAGAGTCAGCTAAATAAGATTCTCTCTAAATACTGCTTTTATGCTCCTGGCTGATGTCGTTACTTGCATCATAAACATGTGAAGTTTTTCCTAAACTACAGTGATATTTTAAGCTTACATAGACAGAAGGGTTAGACAAGTTTGAACTATTGGTTCTTATCTATGCTTCTATCCACAAATCCTGGCCACAGCATGACCAGCTATGTGCATAAGTCCCTGCAGTTCCTGGTAGGTAGGTGCCGCTCTAGGACTTACCTGTGTGAGCTGGCAGAAGGTTGTGGGTTCTGAGGTGCCAACAGTACGGTATTTATGGGCCCAGACTGGGTGTTGTACATTATGGCACGCTGCCCAACCAGGGTGTGCCACACATGGACTCTGTGACATCACTGTAGGGTAACTAAATGTATAGAAGAGCAATAAAAACAATAGCTCAGCAGATCTAGAAATGGATCAGGCATTTAATAACAGTCATTTAGCCCGTCAGATAATTACAGTGATTAGAGAATGCTTTATGGGACATTCTGGAGATACAACAAACTAACAATGTGCTTGACGGAGAGATTGATATAATAGGACAAAAGGAATCTGATGCTGCATTAGTATTGGTGAAGTATTTGCTATGGGTAACTATTAGGGTCAGTTATTCAGTACCGACCCATTACAAAGTGCTGTGACTCTTCCAAACAAATATGTGAATTCACTGGCAGAGTGACCAACAATGCATAGCTCTCCAAGCACAATAAACTGCTTCAAATCTTTAAGTACACTGGGGCGGTGACTTGTTTCTCTCAGCCAAAATGCACAAATACAGCTGTATGAGCCATACTTGTCTGCCAATGAGATCTTGTATCTCCAGTCTATTCAGGAGCAGTGTAACCAATGGTGCAACTGGTGTAGCTGCACTAGGACCCTTGCCTCCAAGGGGCCCTCGCAGATCCTCCTTGTCATCACACTTTCCCCTCTAGCCCCCCCTCCAAAGGCTCCCTGCAGCCCTGTCAGCCCTCTCTGTCCCCCGGTGGCCCTGTAGTTTCCCATTCAGGTCCCAGCAAACCCCTATTGCTCCAAGTTCCCTCTTCATTCTCATCCTCTTTCCTCTCTCTCTTCATCTTTTTTCTCCATATTTTACTCTCCCCTTTCATTTTCTCTGCCCCATTCACTCTCCCTTCCTCTATCTCCTTCCCTCTTCTCTCTTTCCCTTTCTGTCTTCCTTCACTTTCACACTCCCCCTTCAATTTCTCTCTTTTTTCCGTCTCCTCCCCCTCCTCTCACTGTGTGTTGTTGTTCAGTTGTTCAGTCATCTCCAACTCTCTGTGACCCTATGGACCGCTGAACGCCAGTCATGCTCATTAATTAAATTAACTCATCTATCCATCTCCATTTCTGCCCCCCCATTCTTTGTGTGTCTTCAATCCTTCCCAGCATCAGAGTCACGTTTTCTCATGATATAGACAAATTATCTGAACTTCAGCCTCATGATCAAACATTTCAATGAACAGTTTGGCTTCATTTCCTGAAGTACTGATCAATTGGATCTTCTTGCAGTCCAAGGGACTCTAAGTAGTTTTTGCTAACACCACAATTTAAAGGGGTTAATTCTCTGGCGCTCAGATTTCTTTATGGTCCAGCTCTCACATCCATATGTTACTACTGGGAATACCATTCAATACTATTAAGACCTTTGTTGATAACCTTTACTTTTTACCAGCTTGTCCAAGCTTGCCATAGCTTTCCCCCCCAGAAGGAAACATATTTTAATTTTATGACTACCACCATCTGCAGAGATCTTGGATCCAAGGAAAATAAAATCTATCACTACCTCCACTTCTTCCCCATCTATTTGTCAGGAACTGAGATTGCCATTTGTACTCTCCCAGCAGGGCCACATTCAAATGCAAACCCACAACTCGATTGCAGACAGCCGAATGTCTGTGGGTGTGTTGCGTGCTCCTGTTATGATGCTATTCAATTGGTCAAGCACGCAAGTTACGGGCCCGAGGCCACAATCGTAAACCATGCACTGGTTTGGAGAACTTCAGGAGAAAACATGATCAATTCAGCAAGCCCGTAACCGCCCATTTTGAATCAGCCAATAGAAAATGAAACTGTTCTCTATATGTTAGTCCTATAGAGAACTTTATGTAAAAATTACCATTAAGTGGCTCATAGTTTAATCATGGAAGTCCAAGAATGTACCGACCTGGGCTGAAGTAATAAGACTTGTGAGTGACCTTAGCTGTTTGGATATAAAGATTAAAGATACAGCGTCTAAGTGGTCCATATTGGATCGGTATAATAACCAATAGAGTATATCTGGAGTCCCTATTTATAAATAATCTCTATTTTTGTATTCCTTGATGTTAGGATGATTTATGGAAAATTACACCTCTATCTTTTTAAATGTATTTTTGTATGAATGTTATTGTGGTTTTTTTTGTATGTACTTTGTTTTGTTGTGTATTTGTAAAAATTTACAATAAACAAGTTAAAAAAATAAAAGAAAGAAAATGAGACATAATTACAGCAGTAAAACATGGAGGTTACATGTCAATCAATTAGGTTCGGGGGGTCTGTTATGCGATGGGACTCGTAAAACATTCAAAATAAAGAACTATGAAAATGAATGCCAATACTGTTCTAGTCCATATGGGTGGCCTGATATGTATTAACTCATTGATACCCGAGATCGATTTAACCCCGAAATGACACATAAAAATAAATATTATTTCCTGTAGATTTGCGGGCTTGAGACTGTTGTGCAATTAATTCTAATGTCTGTCATCGCTTTCCCCGTTATTTACAGTGCAGTATTGTTTTTTTATTTGCATTTACAGTGCTACGAATAGGTGTTTAACCCCCTTGCAGGACCTCTCTAGCACTCGTAGGATTTTCTCCTTCTTTTGCCATTTACGGGTGTGAAAATATTTGTGGGCTTGGGGTAATTGAGCAATTGAATAGCGATTTTAGCCTTGTGAAAGTGAGAGATCAACGGTTTCTAAAGCCTGTACGTTACGAGTTTAACCATTGCAATATTTTCAAGCTCGTAACTCGGAAGGTGATCGGAGCCTGCAAAAAGACGCCAAAAATAGCAAAATAGCTTGCAAGCTCACTTACAGGCTTCTGGATCTCAAATTTGCTTAATTGAATGTGGCTCTTTGATTGTATTTTTCCCCCAAAGCATTTTATCACATATTATAATTGTCTAACTGCGAGTTGTCGTCACACTTGCGGCCTTGCAGGATGACAACTCGCAGTTTGACAACATGCTCCCTCCTTCCCCGCATCATCCTCCTCCTCACCCCTTATCATCCTCCTCCCTCCCCGTTATCCTCCTTCTTTCCCCCCCTCTCTCCTTTCCCCGATGTGAGCATCCCTGGCTTCTCTGCCCAGCAGCATGTCTTCTTCCTGTGAGCCTGTTAATGACATCACGCAGGGGCCTCTCTCCTCTGCTGTTCACTTAAGGTGGATTCCTACATATTAAAGCATACATGCACTTTTTCTCTGCTATGTGTAAATTATCTCCTGCAGTGCTGCTGTAATAAGAGAATCAGATCCTGTATCCTCTGGGACCAGCATTCAGACAAAGTCCCACCCCTGCCTCTCTCCTCTTCTGTTCACTTAAGGTGGATTACAATATATTAAAAGCATACATGCACTTTTTCCCTGCTATGTGTAAATTATTATATAAGTTGTGAGCATACGAGTTGTTGCTAACGCTGGCGGGCTCGCATAGCGAGGGCCCCAGTTGCTGGCAAGAAGCGCCGAAGGCGCTCCTTGAGAGCAACTGCGACCCTTGCAAATTTTACGTCGGAACACAAACAACATACGACACACTGCGCCGAAGGCGATCCATGCCACCAACTGCGACCCTCGCAAACTTTATATCGGAACGCAAACAACATACGACACACGTTACCACACATTACGACCTCGCAAAAATCGTCTGCAACCCGCGAACATGAAAAAATGAAAACCACAATAAATACACACAACACATACATAAAAAGCTTACCTACAGCAAGAGGGGGCATCCAGGACCTCAAAAAATTAAGTTACACCTCAAAAGAGTTTAGACACTCAAAAATTCTCTAAGCGAGAGAAAAAATGGCCGCCGAACAAAACGAAAACGAGGCTACAGCACTGTAAACACGCAAAACACCACAAGAAACACGCAAAACACCACAAAAGACCTACGGAAGTTCCACAAAGATGCATACCACACATTACCCGCCATTTTACGCCAATGCGGAAGTACACAACTACGCTAACGGTTTGGTCTCGCGCACGCACACTATTACACTGCACACATTCATCACGCTTACACAGCAGCTCCACACCACTAATGGTGCAGCAACATCAAAATAGATTGTCAGCTCTTCAACACAATGCTTCCTGCATATATTACTTACAAATAGGTAAAGTATATTAATTTATTAATGTATTATTATACACCAAACAGCATTAGCTCATTTACCATTTCATTGCCGTCATTTTTTGACGGGCAATTCGCTAGTAGTATAATATTTGGTATATGATTGCTTTGCTCATGAACGAACATTCTGAAGTTGGCCAAAAACAATGATTAAAACAATAGATTAACCCCCAACAATGCATTTTAGAATAGAAAAGAAACAACTGAAGCAAACTGACACTGATTTGAATACACAGCTGTTACATGATTTACTCAAAACAACTGGGTTACAAAGTGCCCATATGTTGATGTCCATGGTGACAAGATAATGTTTAGTGTCAGTAGATTTAAAGGTTAAGTGGCCCAGAAATAGCCACCAGTTGAGTTAAATAATAAACCAGCAGCTTCATTCCTAATAATTGACTTGTCTCATGGAAACATTTAATACCAAATGCAAAATAGTAAAAAAATGTATATGTAAAGATAGTCATGAAATTATCATTTAAAGCTGCTAAATAGGTTGGAATGCGGCTTTAATTAATAAGAGCTCCAGCAGTGATGAAGCAGGGAATGCAGGTTGGGACAATTATGAATGACTGATGATGTTCTTGGCTTGTTTTAATTATCTCCAAAAATAATTAACATGGAATTATAGATGCATTTGGAAGGAAGCCAGGGGGGATGTGGAATCAAGGGGAGGAGATCTGTCTGTGTAAGAGACAAGAGTGGTTTGTGGAAACCTGTGGGGACAGATATGCGTAAGGGTCCCTATAAACAGTATGAATAGAGTATCACTGGAAAAAAGGAAGAAAAATCCCACCTGCATTTTGGAACGTACCATGAAAAAAAACCTTTACTCCATAGAACTTACATATTTGGTAGTACACACAGGTTATTAATTGTCATAATTAAACGTGAGGTGTACCAGGACTTTGCTTTGACCAGGTGTGTTGTGATCTAATGTATCCAAGTCATTTGGGTAGAGGTATTATCTGAAAGATCTCTCTAAGACATTTGCTTATGGGGAGAAAAGCTATGGCAAGTCTGGATAAGGAATTGAAAAGTAAAGATATTACACTATCAACAAAGGTCCACATAGTTAGAACTATGGTATTCCCAGTAGTAACATACAGATGTGAGAGCTGGACCATAAAGAGGGCTGAGCGCCGGAGAATTTACACCTTTGAATTGTGCTGGAGAAAACTGCTTAGAGTTCCTTGGACTGCAAGAAGATCCAGTCAATCAGTATCACAAGAAATGAAGAGAAACTGGAAGGTTTGATCATGACGCTGAAGCTCAGATATTCTGTCCATATCAAGTGAAGACGGGATTCCCTAGAGAAGGCTCTGATGCTGGGAAAGTTTGAATGCACACAAAGAAGGGAATGGCAGAGGTGGAGATGGATTGTGAGGAATTAATTATTCATTGCTTAATATATATATATATGATGGAGCTCAGGAGGGGCAGTGGCTCAAAGGGTCACAGAGATTCAGACATGACTGAACAACTTAACAACAACAAATTATCTGAAAGGTTATAGTTAATTTACAGTGTGTATATCCATTTCCTTATTTGATGTGTGTGCAGTTGGTCACTTTGTATGAGGATAAAGTAAAGCACAGCCCCAGTTTATGTACTTTGTGCAGTTACCTTCTGTTTCCTGAGTCTTCTAAAACCCAAGAGCTTGGTGCTGTTTCCATTTATCACAGGGGTAATTGCATCCAATAAGGTCTCCCGAGCTGATAGGTCTGTTCATTATTATAGAAATATCACAAACATTCTGTTTCCCCTCCATTAAGGTCACAAATGACGAGTGGTAAACGGACCCTGTGGTCTGTAGTTAATTAGGACTGTGACACTGTATGACACAGGAGAGGTCGGGGGTACTGGGCCATGGCTCTGGATATCTAGAACACGCATGAATAATGAAAATATGCCTCATTCGAATGTCCATTGTAAAAGTGCCTGAGCCTATTCCTCATAAGACCTGGGCTGTGTGGTACATGACTAGGGGCCTTTGTATTTAAGGGAGAAGTGTCACCTTTGACCTTTTAGTCTAGATGTCCTGACACCCACTCCTCGAGTGAGGGAGAATACCACAGCCACATATCATTGGCAACCTGGGCTTACTCTTACAATGCAACGTCATATGGCCAGAATTGTCTGGGACCGGTTGGAGGAGCACAACAAAGACTTCCAAGTACTTTCCTGGTCTCCAAATTCCCCATGGGGCACCTATGGAACCACCACGATCGCCATCTTCGCCATACGGATCCTCCACCGAGCAATTTTCAGCAGCTGTCGGATGCACTGCAGTCAGGATGGCTCCAGATATCCTTGCCAACCTCACTCACTAAAAACGCAGTTTATTTTCTGACTATGCTCCACACAGCTGTTATTCGGGATATTAGGTGGTCATAATAATGTGACTTGACTGTGTATGTGCAGGAGATTCAAAATTTGGCAATGGGACAAAAATATATCCATAACTGTTTGAGGTAAAAAGATCTGCCCTTCACCAAATAACCAGAGATGACAAACAATCATGAGGTAAGTCATTTGGTGATGTCTTGTGTAGATGTCTCAACCACTCAACCTTTGCAAGATGTCTATCAATTTTCTCCTCCATATGTGTACATGTCTATGCTATGAATATTAAGCATATGACTGTGGCAGTGGGAGACTGGTACAGAGTTCCCTGGCATGACAGACTCACAGATCAGCCATTTAACTAACCCCTAATACTTACTTGCTCGTTGCCTTGTCGTGGTGATGGGGCTTGTGTACCTCAGTGAAGTTGTGACATACACAATGTAGGGTCACCCAAGGTGAACAGGTCATAGCCAAGAGGTCAGACCAATCGCGGTCCACTTGAGAAAGAACTGACAATCCACTTCAGTATCTTTGCCAAGAAAACCACATGAATAAGCACAACCAGAAACACAGACAGATGTGCCAGGCACGGTGGCACGACTTTAGAGCGAGGGAGACATGCACGCTGTACTGTGCGTGCACAAAATGCATGAAAAAATCCCGCACACACACCAGCGCTCCAGTACAGTGCTGCACTCACCCTCTCGTCTAGTGTCCAGCTCCCAGGGATGTACTCTACCGCCTCGGCCGTCCTCCACATATACACTCCAAGCAGGGCAAGGACCAGGTGGATGATGGTGGTGGTGTTCTGGGGGGCTACAGAGAGGAGTCTGGACGGGGGGGTCCTGCAGGAGCTGCATATTGAGACAGGGAGAGCAGGGTGAGAGCATTGTACAGGCGCAGTGCTAATGTTGGTGCATGCGTTCGTCGGCACGCACATGACTTCACACACGTCACCTGAGCTCTTATGTCAGTGTGCCGCCTGGCACGCTGCATCCATATAGTCACCAAGAGTCGGACATGACTGAAGGACTGAATAACAATACTTAGACAGGCTACTAATTCATTATTTAACTGATAGACTAAATTTCAGTTTTGGTACAGTGTAGAACAAGCAAATGGAAATTAGAGTTAACAAACATTAACCCATTCACTTGCACTGAGTCCAGCAATGCACTGCAACCCTCTCTGCTAATGAAAGGGTTAACAAGCTTTTGGCTTAAATGTGCATTAAAAATAACCCATATTTATGAGCACAGAAGCCCCAAGCCTCGCAAATTGCTCTTTGCTAAACATCATCTGTTTACAATCTTTCAACTACAGAATCCCATTCTGGGTCACTACATTGTTGTGGCGAAGGGGATTTTGCACTTCAATGAAGCTGTGAGCTATACCAGAATAGGCAGATCATAATAGAGAGGACAGACAAATTGCAGTCCGGTGAAGATGGAACTGGCCACCCAATGCAGTATCTTTGTCAAGAAAACCTTATGGATAAGCACATGAGACAAGATGTGCCTGGCTAGGATCCGTAGGGTGAAAGATGGTCAGTCATACTGTACTGTACAACTAAGCAACAACAAAGCCAGAGTAATCTTCTCCTACAGGGCAAGATAACATGTCAAACATCAAAGAAAAATGTACCCCCTTTGAAATACCTTTATTACCCCCATGTGGGCTAGGACTTGCACGAAGGGCCTGGTGCCAGCTTGTCTGTTTACCCAGCTAGGAGTCTATGGCTCCAAGCTATCAGCTACCTTCTGTCAGGATCTGAGCACAGCAGAGGTTGATAAGATAATGTGAGCTGGAGTTGATACGATAATACCCCTGAAGCCAGAATGTTTGAGTTGGGGTCTAAACTAGGAGAATATTTTTATTAAGGCTAATGCAATAGTTGTATTTTATAACACACTCTACACACAAAATAATGGCATGAATAATGGACCCAGAGCCCTCCAGGCTCAAATGAGCTGGTGGTAAGGGGCCTTAGAGGTCCAGGGTATACAACTAGGGCTTGGGAAAACACATCATGGAATACCCCCAAGGGTACTGAGGGAACTGGGATATGTAATAGCCAAACCCTTATATATAATTTTTCAAGATTCAATCAACGCAGGGTCTCCGACTGGAGAAAAGCAGATGCGATACCTATATTTAAGAAGGGAGCAAAAACAAATCCAGTGAATTATAGACCTGTACGTCTCACTTCTGTAGTGGGAAAGCTTTTAGAAGTGTTGATAAGGGATAGTACCCAGTGAATATATCTATTTGAACATGATTATTAGTAGGAGTCAACACAGATTTATGAGGGATAGGTCATGTCAAACATATCTATCTAGTTTCTATGAGGAAGTTAGTAGGAACTTAAATCAAGGCAACTCAGCAGATGTAGTCTTTTTGGATTTTGCAAAGGCTTTTGATACAGTGCCACATGGAAGACTATTGTGCAAACTAAAGGAATTGTGAATTTAAGTAAATATCTGCTCTTTAATTGCCCATGTACAGCTCTATGGAGTATGTTGACGCATTACAAATAAAGAATAAGAATAGTAATAATAATTGAGAGCTGGCTAAAAGACAGGAAGCAAATGGTTGTTGTAAATGGAACTAAGGTTGGACTAAGGGGTTTCAGGGTTCAGTTATCAGGTCCTCTCCTTTTTAATATATTTATTAATGACTTAGAAGTAGGACTGGAAAGTATTGTCTCGATTTTTGCTGATGACACGAAGTTGTGCAAGGTAATTAAATCAGATAATGATGTACTTTACCTCCAAAGGGATTTGCATAAATTAGAGAAATGGGACGACTAAATGGCAGATGAGATTTAATACAATATAAAGTTATGCATTTGGGAAGGAAAAATAGCCATGCAATTTATAATCTTAATGGAGCAAATTCTGGGGTACCAGACATTGAAAGGGATTTTGGAGTACTTGTGGACAACCACCTAGGGATCAGTGCTCAATGCCAAGCAGCAGCTGCAAAGGCAAATACAATATTAGCATGTATTAAGAAGGTTATAGAAGCAAGGGAAGCAAATATAATTCTGCCACTATACAAATCCCTAGTACACCCTCATTTGGAATATGGAGTACAATTTTGGGCACCACTCCATAGAAAATACATTTTAGAGCTGGAAAAGATACAGAAAAATAAAACTAATATGGGGGATGAAGGGACTAAGTTATGAAGAAAGACTAACCAAATTAAACTTATTTTCTCTAGTAAAAAAATAGTGGGTTTGATTACCTTATATATAACTGTATATACAGTATATCATGCCAAGATGTTTCAACTGACAAAAGGACATCCATTGAGGTTAGAAGTAAAAAGATTCCACCTTAAAGAAAGAAAAGGGTTCTTCACAGTAAGGGTGGTTAAACTGTGGAATTCTCTACCAAAGGAGATGGTGACAGCGGATTCAATAGTTAACTTTAAAAGGGGGTTGGATATATTTTTGAGTAAAGGAGATCTAAAAAAGTTGAACTTGATGGACTAAAGTTTTTTTCAACCTTAATTACTATGGCCCCTATTTAATTGCAAGCCCTTCATACTGAACTTTTGACTGTGGGTTCCAAATTTGTTACATATATAGATGTATTTAATTGACTCAAGCCCGCAATTACATGCTCAAAGCCCCAACACGCAACCCTGATCCCGTATGTAGCATTTTAGGGCATGATCAATTAACCAACCCATAAGTTACAATTTAGACAGAGCCAATAGTAAATGAGACCATCATCATGACGTCAGTAAAACATGGAGTTTAAACTACAATCAAGAAGTGTTTAGAAGTCTGATATGCGATCGTACTCTCAATACAGCAATGTAGAATTCAATAAATCAACTGTTCTAGTCCATGCAGGTTCCATGAAATGTATTAACTGCTTGATTCACAGGGTCGATATAAAACGGAAATAAAACATACATTTTTTTTTTGTAGATTTGCGAGCTTGAGACTGTTGTGCAATTAATTCTGATGCCTTTCATTGCTTTCCCAGTATTTTTAAGTACAGTAGTGTATGATTATTTGATTTTGCAGTTTTATGAGCAGGTGTTTAACCCTCTTGTGAGTCCTATCTAGTACTTGTATAATGTTTTAATACATTTTCCATGTACGGTTTTAAAGGCAATTGCCGACTTGTTGAACTGTTATTAAATATGTATTTTGCGTCCTTAGCACTGGTATCATTTAGGGCCTTGAAAAGTCAAAGGAGGAGATTACGGAGTTACGTTTTTGACAACTGCAATGATTTTGAGACTGTAACTCCCAATTGGAATGCAAGTAGCAAAATGTAACCACTTAAATATCAGTAACATTTAAAGGCTCGTGTAATTGTGATTTGGAAAATTAAATAGGGGCCTTTGTAACTATCATACAATATTACTACTTAGCAAGTGACATAGGGCCCTATTAAATTTGCCGATTTGTAGTTCCAGAAGCCGGTAAAGAAGCGTGCCAAAGTTGCGGCTATTAAATTGGCCTCTTTTAGCTAGTTACAGGCTGAAAATCCCTATCAGCTGTCAAAATCTGAACTCCGACCCAGCTAAGCCTTTGATCTTTGAAGCCCGTAAATGTTACAATCGTAAATCGCTATTAAATTGCTACAAGTCATCAAGCCTGCAAGTGTTTTCACACATGTAAATGGCAAATGTAGCAAAAAACCTACGGGTCCTAGAGATGACCCGCAAAGGGGTTTAAGCTCCTGTCCTGTGAAAGCAAACATAAACACACTACTGTATTTTAAATTACAGGAAAAGCGATGAAAGGTATTAAAGGTATATGAAAGTTAGATGGGTTATGAATGCATCTGATAAAGGATAATTAATAGTGTATGTAAAAATGTGTTATACAGAAAAGGTCAGTTGACTTACAAAGTTACTTGCACAAAAGTCAAATGCAGTGGTTCACACCCACAGGATGCTTACATAAGCTGGGTACTCACAGGAAATACAGCAGTGTACCCACAGGAAATACAGCAAGATACAAATTTTGACATTTCTGGTATAGAACATAGGAAGTAACTGTTGCAGTTCTTGTACTGAGCACATGCGAGAAGCCACTGAGGTGAAGAATGATACAACATATTATCCTGATTATGAATTTGAATGTTATTCTAAAATGCAAATGCCAAAAAACATAGGAAATTTTGCTAACTTCAAGGTAAGCTAATTAATGTTTATATGGGGATTTTTTCATGCAATTTTTTTTCATACACTATTAATTCTCCTCTAACAGATGCATTCATAATCCAGCTCACTTACATATCCCTTTAAAATGAATAGCACAACATTCTCAAGCTCGCAAATCTGCAATAGAAAATCATTGTATTTATGTTTTATTTCCGTGTTATATAGATCAATGTGTCAATACATATAATAGAACTCACATGGACTAGAATATAATATTTATTGATTTTTTTCATATTGCATTAATTTTGGAATGCGGGTCCGATCACAACTCGGACTTCAAAACCATAAGTGATTGAAATTTAACCTCCATGTTTTAGTGACGTAATGATGACGGTCTCTTTTACTATTGTCTCTGTCTAAACCCATAACTATGGGTTTGAATAATCTATCATGTTCACGCCTGGAAATGCTACGTGCTGAAGCATGGTTTACAGATTTGGATTCCGGCCATGTTGTTGCGGCCTTTTCTAATTTAATCTCTCTGTAACTCCTGCAAATTTGAAGCCTGCAGACTTATGGGCTGTACAACGGCCACTGTGTGCTTGGAATTTAATAGTCTTTTCCGGCGTCCTTATGGCCATTTCAATAGCCCTTTGATTAATCTGCCCACATGGCTATTGTTCCTCAGGTAGCAACACAAACACCTGGTCCAGAGGGCCATCCCAACTGCTCAAGGACATTTAGGACCCTCATCTCATTGGTGCCTAGAGCTTTATTATATGCTAAAGGTGATGTGTTGTGTTTGTGCACCAATAAACATGATTGTGTTCTCAAGTCCTGGTTTCAATGTACTTGTATTTGATAGCATTGCTGCACTTGCTCTGCCATATTTAGTCCCACACTGAGTGCTCTGCTCTTCTATTCTATACCATGAACATGTAAGATATTAGAGGCTGAGGGCAAGTGAGCGTACTATACAAGAGCCCAGTCTTTCTTCGCCTGTTAGGGTATTTATTGTCTCACTGCATGACACGTTAGGTTGGATGTCTGAGAAAGGCACATTGTATGTTGTCCTGCACAGTGTATTTGGAGTATATGGAACACCAATAAATATCTGATACTAATCGAGAACATGATTTATTCTCTACTTTTGCTTGTAAATCTTTATGTACCACTTTGGGCTGTGCTTGTAGCCGCTACTCCATCCTATAATTAGATCTATATAGTAAATGACAGATCTTAGATTATTTTATAGGTTAGCAGTTATGCTATCAATTAACCACCCTGAAATTACACTAACACCATCCCTTTTAAATTAGCACATCTACTCCCAGAGTCACTGTGTGCCACAGGGGCTGCAGAGCAATTCACTGCATTCTGCAATGGCTGTTTCCTGGAGGGGGAATTGACGGGGCAGCAACAGCAAAGTATGCCATTTATAAACCTACCAATTATCTGTACAATGTATCAGTAATAGATGCAAGGATTCCATACCAGCAGTCATACTTAAAATATATTGATCTAACAATGTGCCCTGTGCAAAGGCAGCTTTTAAAACCTCATGAACACCCTTTATAACAATACAGGGTCCTTTTGCATAATGAAGTGATAGGAGCAAAAAAAAATTGTTTACATCACTTGTTATGTACGCCTAGAATCACTAAGCATCTTTTTTTTCCCTTAGGTTAATAAAAAGCTGCTATCCAAAAAAATCAGAGGAAAGGGGGAATGAGAGACAATGTCTAATGGAGGGGAGAGAGAAGGAAAGAGGAATGAGAGATAGAGAGCATCAAAGTGGCAGAGAGAAGGAAAGGGAGAATAAAAGAGTGCAACGGAGTGGTAGAGTGAATATAAAAACAGAATGAGAGAGAATGAGAATGCTAAGTTATAAAGAAAGACTGACCAAATGAAACCTATTTTCTAGAAAAAAAGACGTCTACGAGGGGATATGATTACCTTATATAAATAAATCCAGCGTCAATATAAGGCTTTACAGAGTGAACTTTTTGTGCCAAGAGGTTTTCAACTGACAAGAGGACATCCCTTGAGGTAAGAAGTAAAAAGATTCCACCTTAAAGAAAGAAAATGTTCTTCACAGTAAGGGTGGTTAATCTGTGGAATTCTCTACCAAAGGAGGTGGTGACAGCAGATTCGATAGATAACTTTACAAAGGGACTGGATGTATTCTTAAATAAAAAGCACACTCTGGGTTATCCTGTTTAATTAGAGAGGGAATATTGATCCATTCATTTTTTTCCCTTTTGAAACAATTGGCAAAGTTTCACTTGTTTTTTTTTTCTGTTTGCTTCCTCTGCATCAATTAACAATTTAGCCGCATATTGCAGATCAGAGGAGATCTAAAAAGGTTGAACGTGATGGACTAAAAGTCTTTTTTCAATCTCAATTATTATGTAACTATGTGAGTGGAAGAAAGAAGGTAAGGGGAATGAGAGAGTGCAATGGAGTGGAAGTGAGAAGGAAGGAGAGGATGAAATGGATTGGGCAGAGAAGAAAGAAGTTTAAAGAGAGTGCAAGGAAAGGGGGGAGAAATTAAGTGAAATGGAATGGGAAATTGAGTGAAATGAAAATGGAAAGAGAAGGAGAGTATGAATGAGAGAGTGCAACTAAGTTGGAGAGAGAAGGAAATGGGGAATGAAAAAAAGTCATAGAGGGATGAGAGAAAGAAAAGCAGAAATGTGACAGGGAAAACTGAACAGAGAGAAGAGAGGAGGATGATAGAGAGAAGAAAGTGGTAAAAAGAATGAGAGAAATAATGTGTAATAAAGACAGTTTGGCAGTGAATCTTTGGCTGCCTCCCATTGATATCCTTCCACCTAAGGCCACTGCCATGTTGGGAAGTCCTGCCCAGAACATGATGGCAGACAGGACCAAGTGAAGCTTTCAGCCTCAGTTTGATGATTTACTGTAGAAGTTGAGCCATTAAACACTAGTCATAAGAGAAGAAAAGGATTCTTGGAGGTAAAAGAGCCTCTATTACTTTATAATTAATTATTGGAATATATTGGGGATGTGTTTTCTAGCTGCTCCTCTATATAATTACTTCTATTTATTAAGTGCTAGATCTTGCATAATTTTATAGAAAAGTAAATGGCACTGCACCCTTAAATTATAGTTGTACTGAATTTTCTAAAGTAATAAACACGGACTATAAACTAAAAGCTGCAAATCGTTAAACTGATGAGAGCGCCTAGGTTATTGTGGAGCTATATATATATGCAGTGGAAGAGCTAGTGAATGGAGCCCCCCTCTTGCAAAATGTTTTTAATATATCACATATATAGTTGTCATAATTGCGAGTTTGTTTGGTAAAGCATTGTTAAAAGTTACAGGCTTGCGCATGTGCAATGAGCGCCTTTGGCGCTCATTGCAAGGCCAGAAAGTTACGGGTTTGACGAGGGCTGCAATGAGCGCCTAATGGCTTACGAGTTACAGGCTTTAAGTGAGCCGGTAAGTGAGGCTGCAAGCTAATTTGATATTTTATTTGGTGTTTTTGGGCTTGGGGAAAATTAACAATTTCCCAAGCCCGCAAATAGTTTCAGACCCGTAAATGCAAACAGGAGCACAGAGGAGGGAGAGAGGGAGAAACACAAGGGAGGGAGAGGGGCTAGAGGGTGGAAAGAGACACAGGGGAGGGAAGAGACACTGGGGTGAGAGAAGGGGGAAAGAGACACAGAGGAGGGAGATAAGGGAGAAAAAACCCAGGGGAGGGGGCAAAGAGACACGGGAGCCAGGGAGAGTGGGGAGAGGCTCGCAATGAGTCCCGAAGGCCCTAAAGTTGCGGGTTGGCCGACGCCTGCAATGATCGGCGAAGCTGCTCATTGTGGGGCTTGAGATAAGCACCAAAGGAAAAGTAGAGAGGGGGAGTGGCTTGCGATGAGAGCCAAAGGGGCACAAAATTTGTGGGATGGTTGAGGCCTGCAAGGAGCGCCAAAGGCGCTCATCACAAGGCCCGCAAGTTAGAGGGGGGAGAGCCTCGCATTGTGTGGCATACGGTGTCATGTGACTCGTTAGTGTTACAAGATTTCAGGTGTGAATGGGGAGCAGGTGTGTTAAATTTGGTGTTATAGCTCTCACTCTCTCTCATACTGGTCACTGGAAGTTCATCAAGGCACCTCATGGCAAAGAACTCTCTGAGGATCTGAAGAAAAGAATTGTTGCTCTACATAAAGATGGCCTAGGCTATAAGAAGATGGCCGAGATCCTGAAACTGCAGCACTGTGGGCAAGACCATACAGCGGTTTCACAGGGCAGGTTCCAATCAGAACAGGCCTCGCTATGGTCGACCAAAGAAGTTGAGTGCACACGCTTAGTGTCATATCCAGAGGTTGTCTTTGGGAAATAGATGTATGAGTGCTGGCAGCATTGTAGCAGAAGTTGAAGGGGAGGGGGGTCAGCATGTCAGTGCTCAGAACATACGCTGCACACTGCATCAAAATGGTCGTCCAGGAAGGAAGCCTCTTCTAAAGATGATGGACAAGAAATCCTGCAAACAGTTCACTGAAGACAAGCAAACTAAGGACATGGATTAATGGAACCATGTCCTGTGGTCTGATGAGACCAAGATAAACTTATTTGGTTCAGATGGTGTCAAACGTGTTTTGAGGAGTACAAAGACAAGTGTGTCTTGCCTATAGTCAAGCATGGTGGTGGAAATGTCATGGTCTGGGCCTGCATGAGTACTGCCAGCACTGGGGAGCTACAGTTTATTGAGAGAGCCATGAATGCCAACATGTACTGTGACATACTGAAGAAGAGCATGATCCCCTCCCTTCAGAGACTGGGCCGCAGGTCAGTATTCCAAAATGATAATGACCCCAAACACACCTCCAAGACAACCAGTGCCTTGCTTAAGAATCTGAAGGTAAAGGTGATGGACTGGTCAAGCATGTCTCCAGACCTAAACCCCTATTGAGCATCTGTGGGGCATCCTCAAATGGAAGGTGATGTCATCATGGAGGAGTGGAAGAGGACTCCAGTGTCAACCTGTGAAGCTCTGGTGAACTCCATGCCCATGAGGGTTAAGGCAGTGCTGGAAAATAATGGTGGCCACACAAAATATTGACACTTTGGGCGCAATTTGGACATTTTCACTTAGGGTGTACTCACTTTTGTTGCCAACGGTTTAGACATTAATGGCTGTGTGTTGAGTTATTTTGAGGGGACAGCAAATTGACACTGTTATACAGGCTGTACACTTACTACTTCACATCCATCTTTAAACACTCACCTGGCTTCCTACAGACACTGCTACAAGCCTCCAGCATCCATCTTTAAACACTCACCTGGCTTCCTACAGACACTGCTACAAGCCTCCAGCATCCATCTTTAAACACTCACCTGGCTTCCTACAGACACTGCTGCAAGCCTCCAGCATCCATCTTTAAACACTCACCTGGCTTCCTACAGACACTGCTACAAGCCTCCAGCATCCATCTTTAAACACTCACCTGGCTTTCTACAGACACTGCTACAAGCCTCCAGCATCCATCTTTAAACACTCACATGACTTCCTACAGACACTGCTAAAAGCCTCCAGCATCCATCTTTAAACACTCACCTGGCTTCCTACAGACACTGCTACAAGCCTCCAGCATCCATCTTTAAACACTCACCTGGATCCTACAGACACTGCTCTCTCTGCCCTCCCTCCCTGCCCCACTCACCCTTGCGTTGTCTCAATTTATAGATACTCATCTGACTTACACCTGCTCACTCAGCATCACCTGCTTCAAATTATTCAACTAATTTAATACACACAAAAAAAAAAATAAAAAAAAAAAAATATATATATATATATATATATATATATAATTACACACAACCCAGCTACTCTCCCATCTTGGTCACTAACAATTTTTCTTTTACTCTCACACCTTTATCTCATCTACTCCCTACACCTACACACTGTGTCGAAATGCTCTCTCACTTTTTTCTCCTCCTCATCTTCTACTGCCTCTCTCTCAGACTATCATTTGCAGCCTATCCGTATCACACCTCCAATACTATAACCATCTCACCTTCCTTGCTTTCCTCTCCTCTTCTCTGCTCCCATGAGCTATTCTCTCTCCTCCAATCACAATCTCATCCCCTCCCCAACACTCATAAGCAGAAACATCACTGTAAGTCCCACTCCCATATTCTCTCACTCTCACTCCTCCTTCTGCTAGCTGCTGGAGACATATCCCCTAACCCAGGTCCCTCCCTCATTTCTACCTGCTTTCAGCCACGCTCTACTCCAAGGGCAGAAAACACCAGAAAAACACAGAATTTTATACCCATCACTTGTCACAAACCTTCCACTCTTCCTTTCTCCTGTGCTCTCTGGAACGCACGATCTATCTGCAATAAACTCACTTTCACTCACGACCTTTTCACTACCAACTCCCTCAATCTACTGGCTCTTACTGAAACCTGGCTCTCCTCCTCTGATACTGCCTCCCCTGCAGCACTCTCGCATGGGGGGTTTCACCTCAGTCACACACCTAGACCTGGGAACAAACAAGGTGGTGGTGTGGGTGTATTACTTTCTTCTCGCTGTACGTTCCACCTCATACCCCCTGTCCCATCCCTCCAATTTTCGTCTTTTGAAGCTCATACTATCCGCCTTTTCTCGCCTATCTCTCTACGTGTTGCTGTAATCTATCGCCCCCCAGGTACTTCCTCTCAATTTCTCGATCACTTTTCCGCCTGACTCCCACACTTTCTTTCCTCCAACATTCCCACACTGATACTTGGCGACTTCAACATTGCCATTGACACCCCCACCTCCTCAACAGCCGCCAAACTACTTGCACTCACCTCTTCCCTCGGCCTCTCACAACTTACAGATTCTTCAACTCACCATGCTGGTCACTCTCTTGACCTTATTTTTACCAATATTACCCACACCTCCAACCTAGTCATCCACCCTCTCCCTCTATCTGACCATCACCTCCTTACCTTCAACCTCAACACATCTTCCTCCCATCACTCTTCTTCAACCCCAGCCACAATAACCCACAGAAACCTGCTAGAACTCGACCCTACACAACTCTCCACTGTGCTCCAACCTCTTCTCAGCACTATCACCAACCTCAACTGCCCTGACACTGCCACCACACACTACAACTCTACTCTCTCTTCCACTCTTGACACCCTTGCCCCCATAACTACACGCAGACGCCCTCAATCTCATCCACAACCATGGCACACTACACACACACACGTTACATTCAGAAGTGCTCCCGCACTGCTGAACGACTATGGAGGAAATCACACTCCGCAGCAGATTTCCTTCACTACAAGTTTATGCTACGTTCCTACTCCTCTGCCCTCAACCTGGCCAAACAGCAGTACTTTACATCACTAATATCAACTCTGTCCTCTAACCCAAAACGTCTTTTTGCCACTTTCAATACTCTCCTTCGCCCACCACCTCCCCCCATCCCTTCCTGTCTCACGGCTGAAGACTTTGCCAACCATTTTACACATAAAATTCAATCTATCCACAATGAACTCTCCTCTCACCGTGGCTCACACACTTCACTCTCTCAACTAACCAACAACACCCAATCTACCCCCCCTTCCATTCCCACAGCCACTCTGGACTACTTTACCCCTGCAACAGAAGATGAAGTCTCCATCCTAATATCATCTTCTCACCTCACTACCTGTCCATCAGATCCTATTCCATCTCAGCTCATCCCTCCCCTCTCTACAACACTTATCCCAGCTCTCACACATATCTTCAACCTTTCCCTAAACACTGGCACATTTCCATCATCTCTAAAACATGCCATAATTACACCCACTCTCAAGAAACCCTCATCCGATTCTGACATTGCATCTAACTATCGCCTTATCTCTCTACTTCCCCTGGCTTCCAAACTGCTGGAGCGGCTCGTCTATAACCGCCTCACCAGTTTCATCTCCTCTAACTCTCTTCTGGACACTTTCCAATCCGGCTTTCGGCCCCAACACTCCACTGAGACAGCCCTCATAAAAGTCACCAATGACCTGCTCACCGCCAAGTCGAAAGGCCACTTTTCTATTTTGCTTCTCCTGGTTCTTCCTGCCGCCTTTGACACCGTTGACCATTCAATTCTACTCCACATTCTCTCCTCCCTCGGCATTCGAGACACTGCTCTCTTGTGGTTCTCATCATACCTCCAAGAACGATCATTTAGCGTCTCCTTCTCCGGCACATCTTCTTCTCCTCACCCCCTGTCTATTGGCGTACCCCAAGGATCAGTCCTAGGCCCCCTCCTCTTCTCCATCTACACATCCTCACTCGGCACCCTAATAAACTCTTTTGGGTTCCAGTACCATCTCTATGCAGACGACACCCAAATCTATCTCTCAGCACCAGATCTATCCCCCTCTCTTCTAGCACACGTCTCCGACTGCCTTTCTAGTATATCCTCTTGGATGTCCACCCACCATCTGAAGCTCAACATGTCTAAGACTGAACTCTTAATCTTCCCACCCTCTACTACAGCTTCAATTCCTCACATCTCTCTCTCTGTCAACAACGCCATCATCACTCCCACCTCCCAAGCCCGTTGTCTCAGGGTTCTACTGGACCCTGCCCTCTCTTTCATCCCACACATACAGTCTCTAACCAAATCCTGTCTTTTCCATCTAAAAAACATATCCAAAATACGCCATTACCTTACACAAGACACTACTAAGATTCTAATACACTCTCTTATCATTTCTCGTCTTGACTATTGCAACTCGCTCCTTGTTGGCCTGCCCATCACTCGCCTCTCCCCACTTCAATCCAAAATAAATGCCTCCGCCAGACTCATCTTCAGTACACATCGTTCAGTGTCGGCAGCTCCTCTTTGTCAATCACTCCACTGGCTTCCCTTAGCCTCCAGAATAAAGTTTAAAATCTTGACCCTAACTTATAAAGCCCTCAACAACAGCGCACCCCCATACATCTCTGCTCTCATCTCCAAATACTCCCCCACACGCCCTCTTCGTTCTGCTAACGACCTTCTTCTTTCTACCACTCTTATCACCTCCCCTCACTCCCGCCTCCAGGACTTTTCTCGCGCTGCCCCTATTCTCTGGAACTCCTTGCCTCACTTCACCAGACTATCCTCCTGCCTTAAATCCTTCAAAACATCAATAAAAACGCACCTCTTTAAAGAAGCCTATAACCTTCCTCCCTAACATGCTCAGCACTACTCTCTCCCTACTGTACCACATACAAACTTTAACCTTTAGATTGTAAGTCTGCGAGTTTCAATCCTGCGCAGTGCTTTAGGGAAAGCGCTATGGACACTGGATTCCAAGCTCAAAGACAGGGCCATACACTCTTTGCAATGTATGAATCTTTAACTTGTCATTGCCTGTAACTTAACTTATGTATAGCGCTACGGAATATGTTGGCGCGTTACAAATAAACGATAATAATAATAATTGTAGCAGAGTGTCATTTCTTCAGTGTTGTCACATGAAAAGATATAATAAAATATTTACAAAAATTTGAAGGATGTACTCACTTTTGTGAGATACTATATATATCATATATATAGTTGTGGTTGGAGCCTTCTCTCTGCTAGTGGGTAGCTTTGAGGTATGGCATTTTTTTGCTACAACATCCTAGCCTGATTAGAGGGCCAGAGAGAGTGTAGAGTGATAGAGAGAAGGGAAGGGTGGGTGGGTATGAAGAACGGGCTCTGAGAGTGGTGCTCACGTGGGGTTTAAGTAGTGTGTGGGAGATCCAGCTCCTCCCACAACTACAGGTCAATTACATTAACCTGTGCTTTGTGGTCAGAGCCTTCTCTCTGCTAGTGGGTAGCTTTGAGGTATGGCATTTTTTTGCTAAAACATCCTAGCCTGAATAGAGGCCAAAAAGTACACGAGAAATAGGTAAAGTACTGAGTGTTTTATTGTGAGATAGTCATGAAGGCTTTGCAGTGTTCAAAGGACGGATTGTGGATGTACCTGTTGAAGCAGTCGGACTTCCATCTACCCAGAGACGAGAGAAATGACAGGTGAGGGCCAAACGTAATGAGAAGTGAAACTGTAGTCCGGACAAGTAGGTCTTGACGGTGCAGTATTGGAGTCCTAGGAGAGAGTTGCAGTGGGCTGCGAATGCCAGAATGGTTTGAATGTCGTATGGTGGTCGAATCCGATTGGAGGTGATGTAGTTCTGGAAGATCTGCCAGGCTCTGTTGTACGTTCGTTTGGTGCTAATGGAGATTTCGTCTAGCATCATTGCTTAGACGGTAGGCCATAGTTGGGAGACCGCTGGATTAGGGGTTTGTCGGGCGGTGAGTGGACGATGAAACCCGTGGGGGTCGATGCGATGTCCTGTGGATGAAATTATGGGAAAATGTGGGTTAGTGAGCTGATGTGAGGAAATAGTTGGAATTGCTTGGTTAGAGATAAGAGGGCAAGTCTCCTTAGAAGGGTCATGGTTAGTGAGTCCGCTGATCTGAATCTTTTGAGTGCGTCATAGGAGAGAGAGTCAGAGGTTTTGACAAGGATGGAGTAACCGTGGCATTTCGGAGCCCACGCCATGGCTGCGGTGAGAAAGGAAGTACGGCTTTGATATGTCCTCCTTCTGAAGCGACAGCTAGCCATGTCTGGGTGATTATTTTGTCCTGGAATAACACTTTGAAGTGGACTGGCAGGAGATGAAGGACGAGACATGGCGAGGTGATAGCAGGCTTCGTGAGGAAAAAGGACCGTTCGTTCCAGTTCGTGAGAAAGTCAAGACCTAGGGCCGAGTATGGATATGTCATATATGGCGTCATCGACTCAGGAATAGAGAAGTGAGTATTCGTTTGATGGGATAGTGGAATTAATACTCGGGATTAGACTTCCATGAGAGGCCGATAAACTTTTTTAGTGAATATTTTCTGGTGGCGATGCCTATGGGGTTGATGCGCCACATGGGAAAGGGGGGTGTGACGAACGGACCCAGGAGAAAATGATTGTTGAGTTCTGTGGTTAAGAGTTGATCCACCACCTCAGGTTCTCATGCAGCTGACTGTAAATTAACGCTGGCATGGCATACCTGTGAACAAAAACTCAGTGAGGGATGGTGATGGGTGAAGGGCCAGGTATTGGGTCAATAGTGCTATGTTGATGGGGCCTAGTCATTTGGGGTGCATCAACCCGGGGAGACACAGGTATAGCATGGGCTTTTCTGCACTGAGAGCAGACGTGAAGTAGCCTACAAGCATTGAAGGTACAGCCCTACGTATTAAAGTTATTGCATATGGGTGTGGCACCCAGATAATGCACCTGGCGACCTCAGCGGTCTTTCTGAGGACAGGTAGGAAGTGCAGTATTGATTCTGAGGAGTGGGGCTATGTGAGAAGGCCCAGGTAAGGGATTGTGGGATTGGGGCAGAAGTCAGTGGAATGCAGAGGTGATGAGCAGTGTTGGCATACTGCTGCCTTGACTCCGGCAAAGTGACGGCAAAATAGCTCATGGTTCAGGGCGGACCAGTCTATTGAGTAGTTGAATTGGGCTTTGGCGGCGTCCGCCTTGGCCGAGAAGGACCGATGGTAGTCGTAGTAATTCTGAACTCCGTCACTGACAGCTGTCGGTTGAGCCGAGGATCCTTAGACTTTATGACCACTGACACGTCTCCTTGGGACGAGAGGATGAGATATAATGAATAATTAGCAAATTAAGGAGAGGTGATCTGGCTGAACTAAGGGCGTGATTGTAATAGAAGTTAATTGTTGGGCTGGAGGATTCCCTAGCAAGTGAATAAAACATGTGGCGAAGGCCAAAGAAACATGGAAAATAAAACGGGGCCAAAAAAGGAACAAGAGGGGCAAGCGACACCACTTTCAATAAAACACACGCACGGCGCAACGAACACGGCGCTCGGTCCAGACTTTGGGGTTTAAGGTAAGCAACTTGACAGGGATCCACGTTGCCCGCAGGGGAGGGCTGACCCCAAATAAAGAGAAGTGGTTAGGGCACCAGCAGCGGGGAAACAACATGGGGGGCTGAGCCCCACCACTAAAGGGATCATTTGGGGGCCACACCGGTAGTTTCTGGGGGCAGTCTACAGACCTGAGCTGCCTACCGCCCACCACCGCACCAGGGCTGTGAACGCCAAGTTCCCTGAATCAAGATAGGCAGCGCTACAGGGCACCCCGCGGGAGACAAGAAGTATGCGAAAGACAGGAACTAGACAAGCAGGAAATAAGCTTGTCCATAACAGTGCAAAAAAAGAATGCTGATTGGATAGCTACTGTGCCACCGGTCACTTGGGTGCCCTCCAGACCTCTTGAACAGTGTAAACCTTGACGGGGGGAACAGCGGTGGGGGGGGGAGTGCAGGAGGGAGCCGTGACGCCGCAGGGGGGATGCAGAGGGGTACTCGGCCACGGAGCTAGAGGCAGGGCAGGGGACCTGGAGAAAGGGGTCCGGAAACTCTGGAGAAAAAAAGAGGGCTCCCCCAGTGCAAAGGGTAGCGCAAACCCAACCGAACACAGTAATGGAGCGGGAGGCCGCGATGGGGGAAGGCAGCGCAAGAACGCAGTGGGTCTTACCGGCGCAGACGGCGGTAATAAGGGAACAATACTCACTAGGAGTAAGAGCAAGAGCGCAGGGTAAATCTGAGCAAACAACTCTCTACACACGTTCGTATGAAGAACGAGTGCAGAGAGTGGTGCTCAGGTGGGGTTTAAATAGTGTGTGGGAGATCCAGCTCCTCCCACAACTACAGGTCAATTACATTAACCTGTGCTTTGTCAGAATTGCAATGTTGGTCACACAATGTTAAATTGTTCTGGCTTGTTCATGCGCAATGAGCGAGCGCGAGGCCCGAACAGTAACTGTAAAGAAGACACAAGGGAGGTATAGGAGGGGGGAAAGGAGAAAGGAGGGGGAAAGGAGACACAAGGGAGAGAGAAAGGAGAGGGGAAAGTAGATACAAGGGAGGGAGAGGATGGGGGAAAGAAGACACAAGGAAGTGAGAGGAGGGGGGAAAAGAGACACAAGGGAGAGAGAGGAGGGGGGAAAGAAGACACACGGCAGGGAGAGGAGGGGGGAAATGAGACACAAGGGAGAGAGAGGAGAGGGTGAAGAAGACACAAGGGAGAGAGAGGAGGGGGAAAGAAGACAAAAGGGAGGGATAGGAGGGGTGAAATGAGACACAAGGGAGAGAGAGAGGAGAGGGGAAAGAAGACATAAGGAAGGGAGAGGAAGGGAGAAATGAGACACAATGGAGGGAGAGGAGGGGCAAATGAGACTTAAGGAAGGGAGAGGGTGAAATGAGACACAAGGTAAGGAGAGGAGGGGGGAAAGAAGACACAAGGGAGGAAGAGTAGGGGTAAGGAGACACAAGGGAGAAAGAGGAGGGGGGAATGAGACACAAGGGAGGGAGAGGAGGGGGAAATGAGACACAAGGGAAGGGGAGGGGGGGGGGAAAGGAGACACAAGAGAGGGAGAGGAGGGGGAAAGGAGACACAAGGGAGGGAGAAGAGGGGGGAAAGAAGACACAAGGAAGTGAGAGGAGGGGGGAAAAGAGACACAAGGGAGAGAGAGGAGGGGGGAAAGAAGACACACGGCAGGGAGAGGAGGGGGGAAATGAGACACAAGGGAGAGAGACGAGAGGGTAAAGAAGACACGAGGGAGGGAGAGGAGGGGGAAAGAAGACACAAGGGAGGGATAGGAGGGGTGAAATGAGACACAAGGGAGAGAGAGAGGGGAGAGAAGACATAAGGAAGGAAGAGGAGGGGAGAAATGAGACACAAGGGAGGGGGAGGAGGGGCAAATGAGACTCAAGGAACCGAGAGGGGGAACTGAGACACAAGTTAAGGAGAGGAGTGGGGCAAGAAGACACAAGGGAAGGAGAGTAGGGGGAAAGAAGACACAAGGGAGAAAGAGGGGGAATGAGACACAAGGGACGGAGAGGAGGGGGAAATGAGACACAAGGGAAGGGGAGGAGGGGGGGAAAGGAGAGGAGGGTGGGATTCTGTCAAGGTTCCCAGAGTACAGTGTAATAACTGTATTTCTCGGAATTATGGGCATAAAACAAGTTTTTTTTTACTTGTTTCAGACATTCAAATGTGAACACAAATGTCCTTGGCCTTGGCAAGCAGCTAAATGCGCATCAAGAAAAGCTTACCGACAACTGCGAGCTGTTAAAAATGGCCCGACCAATGCGTGCCGTTAAAAGCAATATTATAATGTGCCATAACCCCAAGCCTAACCCTAACACGCCTAACCCTAAAACCCCTACCCCTCCTAAGCCTAACCCTAACACCCCTAACACGTTACCTGAGTCCAGCGTGCATGCATTTGTCGTCATGCTTTTGACTGCCTGCATTTGGCCAGCGTGCTAATGGCGGGTCACACTTTATATATAGACAGTAGCGACTTGCCCGTCAAAAGTGACAGCATAAAATGTTGAAGCCTCGCAATTCTGTTGTTTGCAACACAATGCGAGACCCCTGTGTCTCTTTGCCCCTTCCCCTGTGTCTCTTTCCCCCTCCCCTGTGTCTCTTTGCCCCAATCTACCTCCCCTGTGTCTCTTTTCCCCCTCTCCCTCCACAGTGTCTCTTTGCCCCACTGTGTCTTCCCCCCTCTCACCCAGTGTCTCTTTCTCCCCTCTCCCTCCCCTGTGTCACTTTCCCCCTCTCTCTCTCCCTTGTGTCTCTTTTCCCCTCTATCTCCCCTGTGTCTCTTCCCCCACTCCCTCCTCAGTGTCTCTTGACCCCTCTCTCTCCTTCCCCCCTCTCCCTCCCCTGTGCCTCTTTCCCCCCTCTCCCTCCCCTGTCTCTTTAAGCCCCTCTCCATCCCATGTCTCTTTGCCCCTCCCTCCCCTGTGTCTCTCCCTTCTCTCCCTCCCCCCTCCCTCTGACTCTCATATGCCATTTACAGGTTTGAAAACAATTGCAGGCTTGAGGAAATTGAGCAATTGAATAGTAATTAGCAATTTTAGACTTGCGGGCTTGCAAAAAAAGTTATGGGTTTAATGGCTGCCATTTATTCCCTTCCCTGTGTCTCTTTCCCCTCGCTACCTGCCCTGTTTCTCTTTCCCCCTCCCCTGTGTTTTCCCCCCTTTCTCCCTCTCCTGTGTCTCTTTGCCCCCTCTTCCACCCCTATGTCTCTTTGCCCCACTCTACCTCCCCTGTGTCTATTTTCCCCGTCTCCCTCCCGTGTCTCTTTGCCCTGCTGTCCCTCCCGTCTCTTTTCCCTCCTCTCTCTCGTGTCTCTTTCCCCCCTCTCCCTCCCCTGTGTCTTTTTGCCCCATCTCCCTCCCATGTGTCTTATTCCCCCCACTCCATTAGCTTGCAACCTCACTTACGAGCTCCCTGCCTCTCCCCCTGCACCCATTGCGGCCCAATGGTGCATGGGGAGAGGCAGGGAGTCCGTAAATGAGTTCACAAGCTAATTTGTTATTCAATTGGGGTATTTTGACGACCTCCAGCTTCCAATTTACATGCTTGAAAAAAAAATGACGTTGGTTAATTCCGCAACACCTGTAACTCGGAAGCCGTTCAGCGCCTCTCCTTCCCTCTACCTTGCGGGCTTAGCGATGAGCGCCTTCACCGCTCATGGCGGGCATCGTAATGAACGAGCCTCGCCCCCTGTGTCTCTTCCCCCACTCTCTCTCCTGTGTCTCTTCCCTCCCCCTGTGTCTCTTTCCCCCCTCTTCCTCCTTGTCTCCTTGCCCACCTCTCCCTCCCCTGTCTCTTTGCCCCATCTACCTCTCCTGTGCCTCTTTCCTATCCCTCTCCCTCCGCTGTGTCTCTTTACTGCAGATAGAAACTGCTAATACAATGGATAGACAGTTTTTAATGATATTTAAAATTAAATCAACTTCCTCTTGGGGGTTCCTTTAACATGAAACTTATCAAATAAAAACTGTCACATGACATTGTTGGAAATATCCTTTTTCACTCTAGTGCAGTAAGGCAATTTTAATTAAAAATGTTTGTTCACATTTGGTAATACTGAGATATTTTATTTATAATAAAAAGTTTTTACAAGCTGCACGAGGTAGTTACATTATTTATTTTTAATATTTTAATTAACTTAACTTGAATTATGTAAAATGCCTTATTCATTGCTGAAATTGATTTTTCCAGAGAGCCCTAGTAGATATTTGCAACCATAGAGGTCACATTAGTCCTTATGTTGCAATTATAATCTCAAAGTGGCATTTAAATGTCCTAGCAAACTTGACTCATTTAATTTAGTGACCTTCTCTGTGATGTTAGAATGACAGGGAGTGGATAATAATTAGATAAATTACTTATATAATTCATTAAATGAAAAAGCACAGACTTTTTAACTTGTGGGGCGAGGCTGGGTGTGCCATGGTACAACAAACAGTGCGTGCCAACTGTGCTCCTGGAGAGGGCAAAGCTAAGGGTTTAATTATTATAGAGCTGGGTGCACAAACAAGTATTCATGGCTGCAGTATGTTGTAGGCTGAAGAATCAAAATACTAATAAGGAACTTGAGAATGATTCTCAAGACCCAATATCTTAAGTATTGCATTAAAGAAATACATAGTAATCTGAAGTCCGGAAAATGTACTCTGTGGAAAATCATAGGCCCTTCCCTTCATATATCACATACATGGGAGTGACGGGTACAGAGACACACACCCCACATACATACAAACGTGAGATCAGTTATCCATGTGAGTGGTTCTGTCAGCGTGTCTTAGTGTGTGTATCTGTGTCCTTTCATATGACTTTGTGTGTACCAGGTCAGTACTTGTGTCAATGTGTATACCCGAGGATGTGTCAGTGTATGTATCTGGGGTAAATACATATGTCAGTGTCTGAGGCTATATATGTGTCAGAGTGCGGATCTGGTATCTGGGTCTATATGTGTATCTGTGTATATGCCAGCAGGCCCAGATATACCTTTTTGGAGCCCCTTCAAGTGTGTGCGCAAGGTATGCACGCACCCATTTTTCCCTTTTCTGTGCGACTATATCGTTCTCTTGCTGCATGAGCAAATCACAGACATGTCCCTATAACAGCCATTTTTACAATATAGTTACTTAAATGCATTTGATGGTTGGCCATATTATTTATATTTGTCTATGGAGGACAACAAGCAAATGTTACACAAAAACATGTATCAAGATCACTTGTATCGTAAATAAAAAAATATTATTCATGAGGGATAAAGGGCCGCTGCACAATGAAAACAGAAATTGTTTGAAAAAAATGAATCTAAAAGCATAAGTAATAAGGAAAAAAGTCATACACCTACTTTTTAATTAGATAAAATAAATATTGATGTCTCTGCTGGGCCCTGGTGAAATCCATGAGATTGGTAGATAGGTAAATGGATAGTCGAATGCCTGCCGTTAAAAGCGTGCAATGTTGTAATGTGCCCTAATCCTAACACCCCTACCCCTAAGCCTACCCCTAACACCTCTAAGCCTAACCCTTAAACCCCTACCCCTAAGCCTGCCAGCTGCCACTGGGTTCCCTACATATAAATGTCATCATATTCAGTCAGGATCCTGTTTACTCATATAATCTAGACATATTAGATCAGGGCTTCTTCATATTATATCAGCATTCACTAAGGGCCAACTATAATTATAATACAAACTAGCCACTTGCCCGTCACAAATGATGGGATAATATTTTATATTTCTGTTTCCTCCCCCTCCAGCTCTTTCACCCCTCTCCTGTTTCTCCCCCCCCCCTCTTCCTCACCTCTGTCTCTTCCCCCTCTCCTTTGTCTCTTCCCCCCTCTAACTCTCCTGTGTCTCTTTCCCTCCTCTCCCTCACCTGTGTCTGTTTCCCCCTCTCGCTCCCCTGTGTCTCTCCCCCCTCCTGTGTCTCTACCTCGCCTCTCCTTTGTATCTTCCCATCTCTCCTGTGCCTCTTTCCCCCTTCTCCCTCCCCTCTGTCTCTTCCCCCCTCTCCTCCCGTCTATCCCGCCCTTTCTCCCCTCCCCTGTGTCTGTTTCCTCCTCTCCCCTGTGTCTTTTCCCCCTCCCTTCCCTGTGTCTCTTCCCTCCCTCCTCTATGTCTCTCTCCTGCCTGTGTCTCTTTGCCCCTCTCTCTCCCCTGTGTCTCTTCCCCCTCTCCCTCCCCTGGGTTTCTCCCCCCTCCCTTCTGTCTCTCCCCCTTTCTTCCCCATCTCACTCCCATATGTCTCTTTTCCCCCTCTCCCACCCATCCTCTTTCCCCTCCTCTCCCTCCCCTGTGTCTCTTTCCCCTCCTCTTCCTCCAGTGTCACTTCCCCCCTCTCCCTCACGTGTCTCTTTCCTCACCTCTCTCTCCCCTCACTCAAACTCACAATTACGACAACTATACTGTATATGTTACTAGTCAAAATGACGGTATTATGGTGTATTGTGCGCCATCTCTCTCTCTCCTCTCTGTCCATTATTCTCTCTCTCCCTCCTTCTCTCTCCCTCCCCTTCTGTCTCTCCTCCTCAATCTCACCCTCCCTCTTCTTCTCAATCTCTCCACCTCATTCCTTCTCTCTACTTTCCCTCCTTCCCACTCTCCCCCCCCTCCTTCCATCTCTCCCCTTCTCTCCTCTCTCTCTCCCTCTCCTTCTCTCTCCATCCCTCTCCTCACATCTCTGGTTTGGCTCTGTCTAATCAGCAAGTTACAGATCTTGCTCAGGCCCTGAAATTATTAACGATTTTGGCTTTCTGCCATGTATTAAGGAGCTTGATACAATTTAATCTCTCTGTAACTGTTGCAATTTTGAAGTCTGCAGATTTACAGCCTCAGGCATTGTAACTAAGCATGATTTATGATTTGGGCTTTCTGCCATGTACTGCTTTGAATCACTCTGTAACTGTTGCGATTTTTTAAGGCTGCAATTTTGCGAGCCCACAACTGTATATGTGACTAGCGACTTGCCCGCCAAAAATGACAGCAATAACATTTTAAAGCTGGGAATGCTGTACCTGTGGTGCTAATTGTGAGCCTCTCCCTTCGTCTACTGTAGTGGCCTCACGATGAGGGCCTTTTCTGCTCATTGCAGGCCTTGGCATCCCACAACTTTCGTGGTTCTCAATGTTCACCTTTGGCGCTCATTGCGAGCCTCTCCCCAGTTTCTGACCCCTGTGTCTGTTTCCCCCTCTCTCCATGCTTTGTGTCTTTTTTTCCCGTTATTTCCGCCCCGTGTCTCATTTCATCCGTCTCTCAGCCCTGTGTTTCTTTCCCCCCTCTCCCTCCCCTGTGTCTTTCTCCTCTGGGTCTGTGCTGCAGTTTTGCGTTGCTCGCGTTGTTTGGCTATGTGTTACTGGCTTCAGGGTTGTTTTTACTGCCGTGTCTTTTGAGTTCAGTGTTTCGGCCATTGAAGTCAGAAATTATTGCGTGACGTAAAGTATTGCGTGGCTCGCGATCAGGGCCAAACTGCTACGTGATTAGTCCCGCTGACTCTCGGTCCGCTTCACAAGGGCCGCAGTTGCAGGGCTCGCTATGCGAGCCCCGCAAAGCATGACTACAACTCGCAGTACGACAACTATATATGTGATATATACATAATCAGTTAGGGTACCCTACATTGAAATAAGTATACACATATTTAGCCATGGCCCTGTGCAATCAAATAAATATAAGCCAGGGAGCATTTTAAATATTCAACTTCAATTGTCACTTATTATATGAATGTATACATACTGAGATAGGTTCAACTATAATCATATGAATGTATACATATTCAGTCATGTTCAACTATAATTATGAACACGTTTATATTTAATCAGGGTCATCTATAATCACAATTCCTCCAGGGTCTCCTATTATTATGTTCTAAATATATATTCCACCAGGGCTCCCTAAACTCATATACAATTACATATATTCACCCAGGGTCAGTCATAATTATAATATGAACACATAAATATGGCTGCTTATTCAGCTAGGGTCACCAATAATTAATATAACAATAAATAAATGTACAGTCAGTGTCTCCTATTATTGCACTATAAATTTGTAAATACATATTAACCTAGGAATACCTGTAATCATACAGTATAAATAGCATTCACACAGAATACCTACTTTTTACCAATATTTCCTTACAAAAAAAAACAAAAAACATTTTAGTGAAAAAACATTACACTGTATAAACTTACTTCTGCTCCTATGGTGCAGGTCCTTCCTCTACACTACAGCAGGAAATTCATGGGCAGAGGAAGGGAGCACTGTTCTCTACACTGTAGTTCTAGGCCAGTCTGTGAACAGCAGCATTTTGTTTTTAAGCCAAAAAAAAGTATTTTTGGGGTGATTGTAAGCCAAAAAATGGGCGCCCTCACAGGGAAGTGGCCCTAGGCAGCTGCCTAGTTTGCCTAATGGGTAATCCAGCCATGTGTGTATAGGAGTCTGTGCATGTGTCAGTGTTACCATTCTTTTTAAATTAGCACATCTACCCCCAGAGTCAGTAAATTTGACAGGGGATGCAAAGCAATTTAGTGAAAACAGTAACTCTTACACTAACAATGCCAGACTTCCAAAATAAAATCAATGCAGGTGCTCAGAGGAGCAAAAGCCTCACATTGTATGGCAAACAGCATTTCCAACTTTACAATTTTATTCCCGTCATTTTTGACAGACAATCTCCTAGTAGAATAGAAAAATAAATATTTGTAGTGTATGCAGAAATCAGTCATGTGGGGACGAGGCAGTCCGGCCTTACACATGGATAAGCATGACCAGAGAGACATAACCAGTACTCATGAGGACCAGCTTCAAGATCCATCTGGAACATTTTGAACAGGTTGATACTATATATATATATATATATATATATATATATATATATATATATGCACACGCACACACCTATATAGATATATATACAAAAACACACATATATATATATATATATATATATATATATAAATGCACACACATGTACTGTATATATATATATATATATATATATATATATATACACATACACACACACAAACACATATATATATATATATATATATATATATATAATATACACATAGATACTTGTGTCACGCTCATATAACTAATTAGACTGACTCCTTCACCCGGCAGTCACCGGCTGACTCTGCTCTGGATCCCATGACGCAGAGCTCAGTCCTGTGATTTACAGCATTGAGTGATGTCTGTAAATAACAAATAGCAGATTAAAGCCATAGATTGTCCATTAGTGACTGTGACAGAGCCCGGCTGCTTGGTGATTACTGTGTGACACAGGCATTAGGACATTTCTTGTATAAAGGCAGGTTGTACACAGAGAGCGATGCTCACAGATCAATAAATATAATGAAAAACACATCTATATAAATATCACTTATCACTAAAATATCTTATACAAGCCCTAGTGTGGTAGATTAGCCTAGTGGGGCTTCTATTATATTTAGTTATATTGTCACAGTGGTGCCTCAGGATCATTTAACGGAGATCTTATATGAATCCACATTCCTCAAATGGTTTAATCACGTTAGTCATACAGGCAAAATCTCTGTTGTCATGAACATAAAATGAATATAATTGTTAAAAATTAAAGGCTGTCTTAATTTGTTTTAAACTACATGTTATAAAGACATCTTTTCTCATCCACCCCTAAACAGACAACCATATCTCTTGTTGATGAGAGATTATTACCAATAATTGCTGACTACACCCAGAAGCTCTGGGATCATTCCCTTCTTAGTTTTCTTTCTTTGTAGGATATTCTTTGTTGCCGTTTCCTGGATAATGTTGCAAACTTCAGTCCAAAGTCCTTCAGGCATTCCCTCTTCCATGCCTAGTTCCTTACATTTATTTTTTAATTCTGAACATTGCAGTAAGAAGCTCACGGTCTGAGCCACAGTCAGCTCCAGGTTTTATTTTTGCTGATTCTTGACCACAGTAGAAGATCTAGTGATCTGGTGGTCTGATGTGAAATGTCCCATTCCAACCTTCGATGTAAGTCATTTGCAAAATAAAAAGACTGGACATGCTCAGATCCAGGGAACATGCTCAGTCTTTTGTTTTTCATATGAAGTCACACATTTATATAATGCGCTTTTGAAGAACTAGACTTTGGTAAAATGTCTTTGACTTTAAAAACAAGCAAATCTATCCTTTTAATATATTAACTAATGCATGCAATTAATTTTTACTGTGAGTATCCATTGCCTTGTTTTAGCTGCTTTACTGGGCTGATTCCTAAAAGCAAGTGCACCCAAATTTCATTCCCACTGGTTTTACAGAAAGTAATG
The DNA here is from genome assembly GCA_027410445.1 of Discoglossus pictus. Taxonomy (NCBI): domain Eukaryota; kingdom Metazoa; phylum Chordata; class Amphibia; order Anura; family Alytidae; genus Discoglossus; species Discoglossus pictus. The sequence continues at coordinate 228,465,440 of CM050168.1, read as the reverse complement.
GAGCGGTTCTTCTCTGCATTCAAGGTCATCTCCCACCTGTAAATGTAGATTAGGAGAAACAAAATGGTAGCCTCCACTACAGCATAACTTTACATAATGGTTAATAAATTAAATACTGTGTTAAACATATTCCATAATATGTAAGTGCAGTGGATCAAAACAAGGATACTGCAATATAGGGCTACATTTTATTTTCTCGACTGCTTTTTGTCTGTTATCACCTGATGATCTTTCAATATGCCCTATTGAAAACTCTGGTAATTTTAAATGCCACAATTCCACTGTCTCAATAAAAACTTCAAAGTCTCCCTCATCCCAAGAAGTTCATCAATAGAAATCAACATGGCAGATAATAGATTGCTGTTGATTAGTTGTACAGTCATGTACAACTCTCTGTGACCCTGTGGACCATAGCTTGCCAGGCACATCTGTCAGTCTGGTCCTCTGAGCTACTTCTAGCTCATGTCCATTGCTTTATTGACCACGTCTATTAATCTCCGCCTCCGTTGCCCCCTTTTCTTGTGCCTTCATTCTTTCCCAGCATCAGTCTTATCTATGGAACTCTGCCTTCTCATGACATGGGCAAAATATTTGAGCATCAGCCTCATGATCAACCCTTCCAGTGAACAGTTTATCTTGATTTCCTCAAGTATTGATTTATTGGATCTTCTTAAAGTCCAAGTAGATTTCACCAGCACCACAATTCAAATGCATCAATTCTCGGGTGCTCAGACTTCTTTATGGTCCAGCTCTCACATCCATGTTACTGCTGGGAATACAAGCTAGCCATAGCTTTTCTCCCCAGAAGCAAATGTCTTTTAATTTCATGACTACAGTCACCATCTGTAGAGATCGTAAATCCCAAATTTGTTGCCTCACGACCTGGAAATAACACGGATTCCATCATTTAATTTACAGAACATGCCCACAACTTTGAAGATGTTTTTTTTTTTTATTGTGAAGCCAACAACAAATAGGACAAAATAACAGAAAAAGTCAATACTTTGTAGAGCCACCTTTTGCGGCAATCACAGCTCCAAGTCGTTTTGGATAAGTCTCTTTGAGCTTGCCACATCGTACCACTGGGACTTTTGCCCATTCCTCCTTGCAAAACTGCTCCAGCTCCTTCAAGTTGGATGATTTGCGCTCCAGCTCCTTCAAGTTGGATGGTTTGAGCTTGGGAACAGCAATCTTTAAGTCTGACCACAGATTATCTGAGGTTGTTGATATTTCTTCCAATAATATTGACTCCGGCTTTGGATTCATCCAGTCCAGCTTTACGCATTATGTACTCTGCATATAAGTTGAATAAATAAGGTGACAATATACAACCTTGTCACCCTCCTTTTCCGATCTTGAACCATTCTGTTGTCCCATGTTCGGTTCTGACCGTGGCTTCTTGCTCCATATACAGATTCTTCAGGAGGATGAGATGATCTGGTACTCCCATCTTTTGTCTCTTGCACTTGTCACATTTTGTCACAGTCAAAGACTTAAGCATAGTCTATGTAGAGATCTCTTGATTTTCCCATTCTGTTATCTTCTTCTATTTCTTTACGTCGCTCATTGTAGAACGTCTCCTTGTCTCTTCTTGGTATCCTTTGGAATTCTACATTCTGTTGGACAAATATTTTCCTATCTCCATTACCTTTTGCTTTCCTTCTTTCCTGGGCTACTTTCAATGCCTCACCAGTTTTCCTTCTTAGTATTCTTTCTTTGTAGGATATTCTTTGTTGCGGTTTCCTGGATAATGTTGCAAACTTCAGTCCAAAGTCCTTCAGGCATTCTCTCTTCCATGTCTAGTCCCTTAAATCTATTCTTTAATTCTGAACATTGTAATAAGAATCTCACGGTCTGAGCCACAGTCAGCTCCAGGTCTTGTTTTTGCTGATTCTTGACCACAGTAGAAGATCTGGTGGTTGTCTGATGTGAAATGTCCCATCCCAGTTCATTTAAGTTAACTATTTGCCACAATATCAATGTTCAATCTTTTCATTGAAATCTTGATCACATCCAGTTCTAACATTACAGATTCCTATGCTGAATTGGTCTTTTCAGCAGCTGACTTTCCTTTCGCCTCCAGACACATCTGCAGCTGGGTGTCCTTTCGGCTTTGGCCCAACCATTAGATCTGGTTCTACTTGTACTTGCCCTTCTTCAGTAGTGTGATAGGCACCTTCTGACCCGAGGGGCTCATCTTCCAGGACAATATCATTAAGTCTCTGGTTGTGCCTGTCCATAAAGTTAGCTTAGCAAAGTTACTTGAGTGGGTTGCTTGTTCCTTTTCCAGTGGACCGCAATTTGTTTGACCCCTCTGCCTTGACCTGCCCATCTTGAGTGATCCTACATAGAATAGCTCACAGCTTCATTGAAGTACACAAGCCTCTTCATCATAACAAGGTAGTGATTCATAAGGGGAGAACATATACACTGCCTTGCAAAAGTATTCACCCCCCACCCCCTGGCATTTTTCATGTTTTGTTGCCTCACAACCTGGAATTAACACGGATTGTTTGAGGATTTGCATCATTAACTTACAGAACATGCCCACAAATTTGAAGATGTTTTTTTATTTATTTTTTATTGTGAAGCAAACAACAAATAGGACAAAATAATAGAAAAAGTAAATGTGCATAACTATTCACCCCCTAAAGTCAATACTTTGTAGAGCCACCTTTTGCGGCAATCACAGCTCCAAGTCACTTTGGATAAGTTTCTATGAGCTTGCCACATCTTAACACTGGGACTTTTGCTCATTCCTCCTGGCAAAACTGTTCCAGCTCCTTCAAGTTGGATGGTCTGCGCTTGTGAACAGCAATCTTTAAGTCTGACCACAGATTTTCTATTGGATTGAGGTCTGGGCTTTGACTAGGCCATTCCAACATGTTTACATGTTTCCCCTTAAACCACTCAAGTGTTGCTTTAGCAGTGTGTTTGGCGTCATCGTTCTGCTGGAAGGTAAACCCCCGTCCGGTCGGTTACATTATCAGATTATATAATCATGTTATATTATCAGGTTACATAATCAAGTTATATTATCAGGTTACATTATTGTGTTATATTATTAGGTTACATTATCAGGTTATATTATCATGTTGCATTATCAGATTATATTATCAGGTTACATTATCAGGATACATTATCAGGTTATATTATCAGGTTACGGTACATAATCCAGTTATATTATCAGGTTACATTATCATGGTATATTATCAGGTTACATTATCATGTTATATTATCAAGTTACATTATCAGATTACATTATCAGGTTACAATATCAGGTTACATTATCATGTTACATTATCATGTTACATTATCATGTTACATTATCATGTTACATTATCAGGTTACATTATCAGGTTATATTATCATATTATATCAAATTAAATTATCAGATTATATTATCAGGATATATTATCATGTCAAATTCCCAGGTTACATTATCATATTATATTATCAGGTTATATTAGCCTGTTATATTATCAGGTTACATTATCAGATTATATTATAATGTTATATTATCAGGTTACATAATCAAGTTATATTATCAGGTTACATTATCGTAATATATTATCATGTTACATTATCAGGTTAAATTATCAGGTTATATTATCAGGTTACACTGTCGGTTTACTACAACCGCTTTGGACTAGCATTTAAATGAGATGGAAATATATTAAACAAGACTAGTTCAGGGGACATAGATATAGCCTCTTTGCATATAGTTGAAAGATTCAAAATACACATGGCCCATACCACTTGTATTATTGGGCAAAACCACCACATGTGGGAATGCATACCTATATATCCACATCTTCTCCAACAATGGTTATTCTGTTCTGACACTATCTTGTATATTTTTAATGGGTCATAATACCATCTTTGGTAAATTTTAAAATTCACTTCCCTAAATGGAACACATATTAAATTATTATGAGCAAACAAACTTTTAACAAAACATCATTTGTGCATTGAAAGGACAATTCCACCTCCCACCTCATCATTGGTGGGGGTTTTCCAGGGGGATTTGCAATTTGCAAACATGCTCTACATTTGGAAATATTAAAGTTGGCTTCACCTTTACCCAATTTCCTTTCAAATAAAGTGAGTTCTCTATGTAGTACTATTTTGCCTATTGTTCTTCCTATCTGTTGCTTCAATGAATTGTAATGTAGCCACAAATGAGGCGGCAATCCCTTTTCCCTCATTACATTTTCAAAGGGTTCAAATTCTTAATGATATTAGATTCCATTGTGCCCAATTTATATTCTACCTATGGCTTTTTGTATCCTGCAATGTAGATAGAGGAATTATCGGGGAGGGGAAAGGAACCAAATTATATCTCTTATTAATAGTAAACCAACTTCTTAGACAAAATCTAGTGACTGCTAAACAATCGCTAATACCTTTCTTATCCATTGTATTACTCCAAATAGTACACCCCAACTTTAATTTTAAATCCTGAGTATATTCTATTTGTAAAAATTTCAATTCAGAATTACCATATATTAATCTTATAATATGAAAAAGCGCAGTTGCCTATAAATATTGTCCAAGATTTGGGGAACCCCCGTCCCCATAATTAGAATCTGATTTTTAATTCTATAATTACCTGTTTTGTTAATGAACTTATCTATTATAACCTTAAATCTTGAGTAACTCTTTGGGAATCTTCATTGGAATACATCTAAATAGATATAAAACTTTGGGTAAAACAAACATTTTGACTGCTGTTACTCTCCCTATCCAGCTCAAATTCAACTTACGCCAGGATTCTAAAACTTCCCTAATGTTATTGAATACTAGAATATTGCCCGTCAAAAAATGACGGCAATGAAATTGTAAGTGAGCTAAGGGTGTTTGGTGTATATAATGTGGCTGATGTAGCGTCGTTTATTCTCTATGTTGTGCAAGTTTTTCGTAATATTAGTTTTCTATTTCGTGCGAGTTTTTCGGAATATCCGTAGGTGTTTGGTGGTGTTTTGCGTGTTTATGGTAGTGTTTTGCGTGTTTAGGGACCTTAGCCTCGTTTTCTTTTTGTTCGGCGGCCATTTTTTCTCTCGCTTAGGTGTTTTTCGGGTCTCTAAACTCCGAAATTTGTGCTTAAATGGAGGTGTAACTTCACTTGCAGAGGTCCTCGGTGCCCCCCCTTGCTGTGAGCAACCTTTTCATGTGTTTGTTGTTTGTATTTGTTGTGTTTGTAATGTTTTTGGGGTTGCGTGGGTTGCGTCCTTGTTTTGTAATCTCGTAGGTGTTTTTTGGCAAATACGTAGGTGTTTGGTGGTGTTTTGCGTCTTTAGACTGCTGTAGCCTCGTTTTCGTTTTGTTCGGCGGCCATTTTTTCTCTCGCTTAGAGAATTTATTTTTTAGTGTCTAAACTGCTTTAATTTCAGTTAAATTGAGGTGTAACTTTAGTTTTAGAGGTCCTGGATGCTCCCTCTTGATGTAGGTAAGCTTTTTATGTATTTGTTGTGTGTATTTGTTTGATTTTTGAGGTTTTGATGTGTGCGTGCTGCGGCCGTTTTTTGCGAGGTCGTAATGAGTCGTAACGTGTCTCGTATTTTGTTTGCATTACGACGTAAAGTTTGCGAGGGTCGCAGTTGCTGGCAAGGAGCGCCTTTGGCTACGCGAGGGCCGCGGCTCGCTGCGCGAGCCTGCAAGCGTTAGCAACATCTCGTATGCTCACAACTATATATGTGACTAGCGAATTGCCCGTCAAAAAATGACGGCAATGTTATTGTAAGTGAGCTAATGTTGTTTGGTGTGTAATAGTAAAGATATAATACAATATTAAATGAATATACTTTACCTATTTGGAAGCATTGTGTTGAAGAGCTGTGAATGTGTTTTGACATTGCTGCAGCATTAGTGTTGTGGAGCTGCTCTATAAGCGTGGTGAATGTGTGCAGTGTAATACTGTGCGTGCGCGAGACGAAACCGTTCGCGTAGTGTCGTACTTCCGCATTTGCGTTAAATGGCGGTTTATGTGTGTTGTGCGTCTTTGCGTATTGTCCGTTGTTGGTTTGTAGTGGTTTTCGAGTTTTGTGTGGTGTTTTGCGAGTGTGGTGTGGTGTTTTACGTGTGGAGAGTGCTGTAGCCTCGTTTTCGTTTTGTCCGTCGGCCATTTTTTCTCTCGCTTAGCGATTTTATTAGTGTCTAAAGTGTTTTATTTTTATTTAAATGAAGGTCTAACTTGTTTTTTTGAGGTGCTGGATGGTTCCTCTTGCTGTAGGTAAGCTTTTTATGTGTGTGTTGTGTGTATTTATTGTGTTTTAAATGTTTGTATGGCGGCGTGTTGCGTCCGATGTTTGCGAGGTCGTAGTGTGTGGTAACGTGTTTCGTAGGTTGTTTGCGTTCCTCGTAAAATGTAGCGAGTGCCGGAATTTGTGTGTCGTGACGTGAACTTTGCGAGGGTTTGAGGCCCTTGCCCAGTGACCTCGCCAGCAACTGAGGCCCTTGCACAGTGACCTCGCTACGCGAGGGTCGCGGCTCGCTGCGCGAGCAACGCCCCGTACGCTCACAACTATATATGTGATTTTGCAATAATTCTTCCTAATTATGTTATGCCAGCATGATGAAAACTCAATACCAAGATGTGTGAAATGGTTGGATGACCAATCAAAATCATAATTTTCTTTAAGTTGTCCTTTCGTTGTTCTATTTATATTGATCATTAATACCTGTGTCTTACTATTATTGATTTTGTAGTATGATAGAGACCCATATTGATAAATTATCTACTGAGATCAATGGTTCTGAAGTTGTAATGATTACATAATCCGCAAATAATGTTATTTTTGAGTTGATTTTCCCCATTACAACTCCTTTAATATTAATACCACATCTTATTTTTTCAGCCAGCGGTCTGTAATTGGCGCACATATTCTGAGCTTTTCCTTCTTTGTGGATTGTAACAATTACACCCATAAGAGATTCTGCAGGAGCTGAGCCCGATACTCTAATTTCTTTAAAACTATTCATAAGGTGTCTACTTAATATTTTAGAATAACTTTGGTAAAAAAACAATTGGAAGTCCATCTGGACCAGGAGATTTGTTTAGATTGATACCACAAATAGCTTCTTCTACTTCTGCTATGGAAATTTGACCGTTATCTCTTTGTTGGGCAAAGATCTTAGGCAGTTTTATAGTCCAAAAACTCAGATATTAGCTCTTTCGTCGGTTTAATCACTTCTCCAGTTGATTCCAAATTGTAGAGGTTCTTATAGTAATCTAAAAATATCCTTCCAATCTGCTCAGGTAACCTACATGAATTCCCCTTTTTATCTAGCATCTCTGAAATACTCTTAAGATTATTATTGCCTCTGAATTGGATCTCAAAAAAGTTGTTAGCCTATTACCCCAATGATAATATTTTTGCTTCGCTAACCAAATATTCTTATCATTTTTTATTTGTTGAATTTATCGTATTTTTTTCTGTATATTCCCTATTTCTAGGACATTTTCTTTAGTAGGTGCCAATTTATTAAGATTATTAATTTTATTTAATTGGATATAAAGATCTCTAAGAGGTTTTCCTCTTTCCTTCCTTTTTTGGGATGCTAATGATATCATATAACCCCTTAAATATGCCTTTAAAGAGTTCCAAAAGGTTACTCTAGAATTAACCAGATTTTCATTAAACTCAATTTACTCTTCAATGATCTTAGAGATTAACAGCCTTATTAAATTGTTATTAGGCCAATTGAAAAGGGCTCTATATAAGCACACAGCATATTTTTTTTACAGAGTGTTTTAGTTAGTGAGCTTCTATCCAAAAGCAAGATCTTCACTAACTAAAAACTTCTGTAAAAAAATATGTTATGTGCTTATATAGAGCCCTTTGCAATTGGCTGAATCACAATTTAATAAGGCTGATACTCCCTATCTATTGTAGATTTGAATAATGACTGGTCTATTCTGAACTTTTTAGATCTCATCTTACTCCAGGGCTTACTAATATACATTGTAACACTAGCGTGGTCTGAGTCTCGTAAAAGGCCCATCTCCACTCTTTCTATCTTATTTATTGCATCCTGATCTACTAGGCAATAATAAATCCTTGTGTATGACGCATGGCGGTTGGAGAAAAAATTATAATCTCTCCAGGATGGAATGTCCTACATGCATCATACAACTTGTATTTCACTAAAGAGGCCTGAAACCTACTTGAAACTGCAATAAGTTCTCTACTTGGTTTTACTATCTTCCATGATTTCTGATCCACTTCAATAGCCAACTCATATCCCCAGCAATTATCAATATTCCCTTTCTTATCTTATTTATAATTTTTTACATTCTATTTAAAAATCGATTTTGGTTTTGGTTAGGTGCATACAAATTTGCTATTGTATAGTTAACATTATTAATTGACCCAGACCAAATAGAGTATCATCCTTCAGTGTCTGTTTGTTTAAAATGTTCAACTACAACATTCTTCTTACTCAAAAGGATAGCGGTACCTCTAGACTTAGTCTTATAGTTAGAAACAGCACAGATATCATATAGACCACTCAATACAGTGTTCCCCCTCCTGAACACAAATTACATCTGCCTTTTCCACCTGAAAAACCCCCCAGAAATAACCATCCTTTTATACAGAGTATTTAACCCCTTTACATTATACAGTATGTAATAAGTTTAATGGGATGAGTCATAAACAAAACATAAGTAATCTCTAAGATAAATCAGGAGAACATTATAAGGACCAGGACCCTTAAGGTACCCTTGTACTAGCAAAATCTGTGTAAGCATTTGATCATATCCCGCAACATTTAAAATATACAAGTTATACATAAGACAAAAGCTTTCACACATAACCCATACATACCCATTACCCCTTGATTGTAGTACACCATTCTTACCCATCATGGTAAGTATAAGTACTGGACAGCAAGAGGGCTAGTGTCCCGGACCTCAGAGCCACGCCTAAAGCATCACCATATTTATATAAAATTATACTGTCTACCAAAAAAAAATAGACCACAGTAGAAAAAGACCAGTTAGTTATGTATGTTAATATCTCAAGCCATATTCCTACAGTAGATTAACTATATAATAATAAAAAAAAAAAGTTAAGACCCTGTATCAGCACCCCATTCTTTTTCATTCTTTCTGGCCAAATTCCTTCAAACTCATAGAAAAAAGGATTAAGTACTGCGTCTCTGTTCAACACCTTATGATTAATATACTAAAACTATGCGGCACATGCAAACCACCCCTATAAAATTGTTATTCGCTTTATTCCTTTTTATTGTTTTTCACCCTCACTTGTGTACTATATATAAATGTATATAACATTTTTTTATAAAAGTTGTATTTTTATAAAAGTTCATTATCTTATGCATATATTTTTAAGTAACTCTTGTAATTTCCTTCTCTCTCTCTAAACTAAACCCCAGAGAACTACTCCTAATCTCATCATCAGGCTAGTGAGCTTTTTACCAATCCTGTTGAGTATTTCCCACTGGGGTCTCTTAACAGCTCCCATCTATGATAATTTTTTCTTGTGATAAAAACCTTTGTGCTTTTACTGTGTTAATAGTTATTTTCCGATCTCCCCAAACTATTAGAACTTTAGCAGGGTGCTCCCATTTATATACTATCTTTTCCTCCCTTAAGATTTTAGTAAATTCCCTATACTCTCTTCTCTTTGCAGAATTTTATATGGTAGATCTAGGAATATTTGAACTTTTTCATTGTAATTTTTAAATTTGCCTGCTAGTTTTTAAAATCTTTTGTTTGTAAGAAAAGCTTTGTAGCCTAACCAAAATATCTAGAAGGACTTCCTTAGCTTGATTAGACGGCAATGGGAGTCTATAAAGCATTTCTGTTCGGTTTCCCCCCTTTCCGGGGATGAAGTTTTGACACATAATCCTTTAACTCCTTAGGGCCAATAGTTTCAGGAAACCCTTGTAGTCTTAAATTGTTTCTTCCCGTTACTTCATCTATTCTATTTTGGTTATTTTTTAACGACAACTTCCTCTTCTAATTTTTTTACTTTAAGCCAATAAGTCCTCCGCTAAAGAAAGTTGGAGTTGGGGGACAACTTTAATATATTTATTATCTTTACCCTTCTGCAAAGGAATGGAAGATGTTCTAGTAAACATTTTTTCCCTATTTTTCTCCTTAGAGGTCATTTGATACATCCTTTCTTACACAACTGGCTTCTATCCACCCTCTTCCATCAATTACTAAGAGACCAAGCTCAAATTTTCTATAAGCAAAAGATAATTTATACATTAAGTTTAAAATCTTGGGGATTACTCTGATGGGCCTTCCCCAATTTGGTTTTACCCCAAAAGTTAGATTACTAAGATGTAAACCCAGCAAATTTTCAACTCCCCTTCCAGCACATAAAAAAAATAGTATATAGATATTACAGTCCTGTCAACAACTGGTACTTTTAAAGCAGTTCCCATAGCTTTTAGCCGATGTCCTTTTTTTATTTTAGTAGTTCTTTAATTGTGTCTTTTTAGTTTACAAGGATACAATGTCTCAGAGGACCTTAATGGGGTTCCTTTATATACTCGGGATCTTATCTCCTCCAGCCCTTTGTCGAGATGGGTCTCTGACCCTTATGCACCAACTTCAATTAAAACCTTCAAAAGAAACCACCCCTGTTGATTTCAGCACCAACCTCTGGATTGTATCTTTGATATTCCACCCAGAAAATTTAAGGGCAAACACAACTTTATAGAACAAAGGTTTCACCCCAACTTAGAAACATAAATTCCTTGTTTAAACACACAGCCAAAGTTAAGTCATCGTTTAAGCATGCATCAATGATGTCTTGCTATTATTGTCCATTAGCACTAACACTTCCAAAAACAAATTGATTATATTATCAGTTTATATTATCAGGTTAAAATTATCAGATTATCAGGTTACATTATCATGTTATATTATCAGGTTATATTATAATGTTACATTATCAGGTTTCACTATCAAATTATATTATCAGGTTACATTATCAGGTTACAGGTTACTGTGGGACTAACTATGAATAATTGTTTGGCCTCTTATGTGACCAGATTGTGTGTTAAAACCCTTTAGACCTCTCAGACAAATACCACCATTCAATCTTGATTATCAGGTTACATTATCATGTTATATTATCAAGTTGTATTATCACGTTACATTATCAAGTTGTATTATGAGGTTATATCATCACATTACACTATCAGATTATATTATCAGGTTAAATTATCACGTTACACTATGGGGTTATATTATCAAGTTCTATTATCAGGTTACTGTCACGGACCCCTTTTCTCAGCCTGGATGTTTGCCCATTGAGCCACCATAAGGGCACAGACTGCTTGGCTCCAGCAGTGGATTATTTGCATAAACACCTCCATTGTATTATGATCTGTTTTGTCCTATTGTTTGACAGCCAGAGACAGCATTATGTGTATTGGAGGTTGCCTTTTTGTTCACAGACAGGATATTAGACTATTAGACCTCATGTGGAGTTAATCTCATCTATTTGTCTGCCACTCTCTGTCATTGTTGTGTGGTATAAAACTCCCTGTATCTAACATATGTAAATTGCTACTTTTCAAAAATAAAATTGTTTACTTCTGGAGACATATAGAAATCGTGTGTCTCTGATTTTGCCCATGTCCTCCTGGATGACTGCAGGGAGGCACTGGGAGACTCTGTAGGATTCTGCTCGGGTAGGTTTGACTGTAACAAGTCTTATCAAGCCCCCTATGAAGAAGCAGATCTGTAGTATCTTGGTAGCCTGGAAGTGTTGATTTCTGATGCAAGGACCCTGACAGATTTCAGATATCAGGGTGCTGGTGCAGAGGATTCCAATAACCCCACTGTCCTTGTGGATGGTTAACCTGTAGTCTATAGCAGTTGGCCATGTTGGGATCCCGGTTCAAGAACCGTCAGCAAAGATGCGACATGGTGAACTATGCGGTTTTGAAGTCCAGTACTTTCGGCAACTTGGCGGGATGCAGAAAACCATCAGCGATTTTTCCAAACCTTCAAATCCAGGTCCAAGTCCAAGGAAGGCCAGCAATGGATAAATGGTATCAGGGACCACATGGAGGCCTGCAGAGCAGAGATGATCAGAGAGAAAATGCATCTGATCACCAGTATGCTGGAGCGGTGAAGGCAACGGACTTGTGGAAAGGCTCCCAGATGTGCTGCAGGGCCATGGAACCACAGAGCGCTGGGAAATCCTATTGGTACAACACCAAAAAGATGAGGAAATAAACGCAGGGACAGAAGAAGAAAAGTTGCTGAAATCATTGATCCATAAAGAAATGGAGTTCCAAAAAGAGTATGAGGAACTGCTTGAGGAGGTGGGTCCAGGTGGAACCTGGTTCAAGTACTTGGAGTTACCCCATGCCTCCCCAGCTGAGCTAGCATAGGATACACTGGCAGAGGAAATGGACTGTTGGCTACACCCCTATAAGGTGGAGGAAGGAAACCAGAAGGTATCTGGAGATCTGACCGCTACAGAACAGGCAAAATCAGAGGGGCTACTGGGAACTCATCAGGATAGGAAAGCCGGGAGAACAGTCCAGACCCTGGTAGATGCAAGACCGGGATCAGTGTAAAGCAGCACCAGCCACTGGGAGATGGCCAACAACCAGAAAAGTTCCAGCTGCTAAGGGCGAGGAGCTGGAGACTGAACAGTTGGCAAAGGGGGTGCAAGCACTGAGAGTCTGCTCAACTACCCATGGACTGTTACCTGTCCTGAACTAAAGACCGCTGAGGTCCAGGCGCCAAGGCTGACAGTCATGGAGAGTGGGATGCCAGATTGGGCCATGAGGCTATTAGGAGATGGGGCATCCCCTGAGACCCTGAAGTTCTTGCCCAGCATGGATCAGATGGATCTAGATAAGGGCGGGAGCTCAGGTGAGGGCACTAGCACTGAGACCCTAAGGAAAGAGCAAGTTGAGGCTCCACTCCCAAACCCTGCAGAGTTACCAACAGGGCTGACAGGGATTGCTTCAGTGCCAGCAGAGTTAAATGATATGGGCAAGTGGACAATGGTACCAGAGGACCTGACACAGCGTACCATAGCAGCAGAGGTAATCCCAACTTTACCAGCCCTGGAGGATACTCACCCTAAGGAGTTACCAACCTGAGCAGAGTCTGCTACCCCGGGTATGTCTCAGCCGAAGTGGGCCTCCATCCAGAGACCCTAATCCTGAGTCCTACTGTTTTTACCCAACCCTGCCTTGACAACCGACCCTGAGGAGATTATGCCGGTGAAAAAGTGCTTTCCCCCCACCTGAGCTACTCCCTAGATGGGATACCCCAAAGCTACTGCCTGTGGCCAAGGGGGTAGCAGTATGCTCCTGGATGGGATCCTAATTTCTGAGACCTTGGATGTGTCCCCAAGATTGATCCCCGCAGTTTGGGGTGGGTAATTGAAAGAAATGGAGATGGGGGTTGGGCTCTGTTGCTATCTTGGACCCTGAGGACTGCGATCCCAGATGTTGTGAAGGAAAAGGGGGAGGGTGGCTGAGAAGTGACTACTAGCCCAGACAACCCCAGGAAGGACTGGGCAACTAGATTATGTTCCCAAGACCCTACAGAAATTGGGGTTAGAGACTGTGAACATTTTCCTGAAAGATGGGCAACCAACCACAGACCGGCCAAGCTGCTACCCCCTCCAGGTCATGCACTGGCCACTTGGCCAACATTTATTTTAGTTGGATGGGGACTTGGACTCGGGCTGCAGTTCAAGACTATTATCTACAGCAGTGGATTATCTGCATAAACACCTCCATTATATTATGATCCATTTTGTCCCATTGTTTACCACATAAACTGATTATATCTCTGTTGCCAGACAGCGTTATGTGTATTGGAGGTTGCCTTTTTGTTCACAGACAGGATGCCAGACCCAATGTGGAGTTAATCTCATCAAATTTGTCTGCCACTCCCTGTCATTGTTGTGTGGTATACACCCCCCTGTAGCTAACCATATATATATTGCAACTTTAAAAAAATAAAACAGTTCACTTCTGCAGACATATAGACATTGTGTGTCTCTTATTTTTCTCCTGTTCTCCTGAATGGCTGCAGGGAGGCACTGGGAGGCTCTGTAGGATCCTGCCGGGGTAGGTTTGACTGTAACAAGTCTTATCAAGCCCCCTAAGAAGAAGAAGATCTGGAGTCTGTTGGTAGCCTGGAAGTGCTGATTTCTGATGCAAAGACCCTGACTGATACAGAAGCCAGATATCAGGGTGCTGATGCCGAAATTTCCAAGAACCCCAGTCCTTGTGGGTAGTTAAACCGTAGTCTATAGCAGGTGGCCCTGGGCTTGTATAACCCCTACCCTTGGATTGTCACAGTTACATTATCAGTTTACATTAAAGGGTTACAATATCAGGTTACATTATCGCACAATATAATTAGCCATTTGTCTGGCACACTGGGCAGGCTGTGATGTCATTTAGGGACAGGGTCATGACATCATCAAGAGGTGGGCCCTGAGAGGAAGCATAACAGCTGCCATTACCCACCTCAGAGAGAGAGAGATAAAGACAGATAGCCAAATGACAGACAGAACAGAGACACAGCAAAGAGAGAGAGAGAGCAAAGAGTGAGAGAGAATGTGACATAAAAACACAGCAAGGGACATAACCGCTGCCATTATATTCCTCAGAGTTTGAGAGATAGAAAAGACATACCGCACACAGATAGACAGACGGTAGAGAGAGAGAGACAGACAAACAGCAAAAAGAGAGAGAACCCACCACAAACCACAGCAAGGGGCATAACAGCCACCATTACACACCTGAGAGAGACAGACATCAAAGAGAGAGAGAGAGAGAGACAGCACATAGACAAACAGCAAAGAGTATGTAAACTGTAGGTAATAATAAGAACTTTATCAGTTGAATGTTATATTTAAAAATCCCATTTGCTTAAAGTAAACTTACATCTTTTCTCATCCACCCCTAAACAGTCATATCTCTTGTTGATGAGAGATTATTACCAATAATTGCTGATTACACCCGGAAGCTCTGGGATCATTGCCTTCGGTGGAAGTCATCTGAAAAATAAAGGACTGGGCATGCTCAGTCTTTTGTTTTTTCACATGAAGTTACACATTTATATGATGCTCTTTTGAAGAACTAGACTTTGATAAAATGTTTTGGACTGTACAAAAACAAGCAAATTTATCATATTTAATATATCAACTAATGCATGCAATTATTATTTACTGTGGGTATCCATTGCCTTGTTTTAGCTGCTTTACTGAACTGGATTCCTAACAGCAAGTGCACACAGATTTCATTCCCACTGGTTTTACAGAAAGTAATGGAGCAGCTGGTTTCTTCTCTGCATTCAAGGTCATCTCCCACCTGTAAAAGTAGATAAAGAGAAACAAAATGGTAGCCTCCACTACAGTATAATTTTATATCATGGTTAATAAAATAAATGCTGTGTTACACATATTCCATTTCCCAAGTGCAGTAGATCAAATGAGCATACTGTAATATAGGACTACATTTTATTTGCTCAACTGTTTTTGTCTGTTATCAACTGATGATCTTTCAATTAGCCCTATTGAAAACACTGGTAATTTTAAATGCTACATTCCCACTATCCCAATAAAAATTTCAAACACTCACCCATCCCAGGAAGTTGATCAATAGAAATCAACATGGTAGATCATACAGTATATTTCCATCCACTTGCATAAACATTAATGTGTGGATTGTGATGAGTCAACAGGATGAAGTAGCTGAATACCATAATTAAGTTTATAAAGCCAATTTATAACTTATACAATTTATTTTTAATTTATAATAAATAGTTTGCACTCCCATTGATGCTGTGGATTCATTCATATTTCCAGTACAAGAAAACAGCTGTGTACTTGGTCCCCGTCTAGTGGTGGAGATGTATAACTAAGAGGAGAGCTTGATTTAGGACCAGTCAAAGTGGATAAAAAACAGGAGCTAGATGTTTTATTTAATGATGGCCCAGTAATAAACTTCACATTAATTTATATAAACAAGGTAACATTCAGAAATAAACTTACTTTCAACGTTCAGACTCAGCTACTGTTGTTCTCCACCCACAAAAAAGTCAGTCGGGGGAGTAGAAGCTATTTCTAGCAGGCACTAGCATTTTATTAGGGACAAAGATATATCAACACAATGACCTACATTGGCTGGAGAACTACTGTGCTATGTGGCTTTTGCTGTGGGACAATGAATAATTGTCTGGACTCCTTTGTGATCAGATTGTTTTTAAAACCTTTTAGACCTCTCAGACAAACACCACCATTCAATCTTGATGGCCGTAACGGGGTGGAGACAATCAGCTCTACTGCAGGCTGATACTCTAATCTTTTAAGCAGCTCTGGTATTTTTAAATAAAATAAATCTGTACTGGATGTGATGTGTGTGTCTGATATAAGCTGGATGTGTTAGATTAGAGAAAGGTAAAAACATGGAAACTTACATATACATTTAAGAAGTGCTTATAAGCTCTGTTTTACTGCTCAGAATCAAATAAATAGTCCCTGTATGGGACTGCCCATTGCAGTGTATGCAGAGACATAGGCCCTCATTCAATTGCAATTTGGCCAATTGAATAGGGGTCTAAATAAGCACATAACATGGCACCCGGTATATGCTAATGACATGGCGAGCATGTGACATCGCATGCGCGCCGGGTCAAGGAGCGGAGCGGAGGCCGGAGCAGAAGCAGGTAAGTGAGGGGGAGGTATTTAGGGGGGTTTAGGTTGAGGAGGGGGGGGTGGTTAGAATGCGGAGGGGGGTTTAGAATGAGGAGGGAGGTTGAGGATAGGGGGGTTGAGGTTGAGGAGGGGGGTGGAGGATAGGGGGGTTGAGGAAGGAGGATAAGGATGGGGGGGTTGAGGAGGGGGGTTGAGGATAGGGGTGTTGAGGAAGGAGGATGAGGATGGGGGTGTTGAGGGGGTTTGAGGATGGGGGGTTGAGGAGGGGGTTGAGGATAGGGGGGTTGAGGAAGGAGGATGAGGGGGGGTTGAGGATGGGGGGGGTTGAGGAATGAGGTAGCTGTGAATGAGTGCGGTAGCTGTGAATGTCCAGTAATCCAGATGAATAATCAGAGTACTGCAGTATATAGTGATACCTTTTTTAATGGACAAACATATTCATAAGTTTGATGAATATGTTTGTCCAATAAAAAAGGTATCACTATATATTGCAATACTCTGATTATTCATCTGGATTACTGGACATTCACGGCTACCTCACTCATATATATATATATATATATATGTATATATATATATATATATATATGTATATATATATATATATATATATATATATATATATATATGTATTTTGGCCACTCGAAAAAGGAAAAAAATGGCCGCTACAAGATACACTATTACAAAAGCAGGAAAATGATAACTAGACGGGTACCACATTAATAACATTCCGACTATACAATGCCACTTTACAAAATAAACCAACGGCTTTACCTCGCGCACGCAGCCTATTTAGAGTGCACACTTGAAACATTCATTACACTTTATAAGCAGGGCACTAACACTCAAAATGTATATTCTATGCAGACGCAAAATACAAACAGATTGTTAGCTCTTCAGCCTATTGCTCGATGCATATATCAATTATAAATAAAGTATATTAAGTTATTGAATAAATCATTGATTCTTAATTAATTGAATAAATAATTATTACTTAACTACATATACATAGAAATATATATCTCTCTCAGAAGATCAAAAGTATACGTCAGAAGGCGCTGATTTCGAGCCATGCGATAAGCGCTGAAGGTGCTCAGCGCAAGCCTTGCAATGAGCGCAGAAGGTCCTCACAGTACAAAACGGTTTCAATTATGTCTCAAACAGCATTCTCATGGCTTCAATTTTTATTGCCCCTTCATTTTTGACGAGCAAGTCGCTAGTCTGTAAATATTCTTCTTGTGAGTTGCCTTAGGGGGTAAGGCAGCAAATGTGTTGCACACTCTGCTACAGTTTGTAAAAGATGGGAGGAACCGCAACCTAATAATGAGGAAAACTGTTTATTTTCTATAAAAAATAACATGAAACGTTTTGTTTTTTTCATCACAAAATGCTTGTACACTCATTAAGAAGCTATGGAAGCCCCATCATGGACTATATTATACTAGCTACTTGCCCATCAAAAGTTACAGGAATACAATTTAAGGCTGGGAATGCTGTACCTTCGGCGCTCATTGCGAGCCTCTCCTGCCATCTACTGTACACTTGTAAGGCTAGCAATGCTGTTTGCTACACAATGCAAGGCTATGGGGCGTCTGAGCACCTTCTGCGCTCATTGTAAGCCCTTTCCCCTGTGTAGTTTAAAGGCCTTGCACTTGAGTGTTACGGTCTTGGATTGTTTTACTGCCTTACGTTAAATGTTAGCGGCTTGTGTTAAATGTTAGTGGCTTGTGTTAAATGTTAGTGGCTTGGATTAAATGTTAGTGGCTTGGATTAAGTGTTACTGCTTATGGCTAGTTTTACGTCCTTCAGGCTAGTTTTACGTCCTTGGGCCTCGTTTTCGTCCTTTTGCGTCTTTTCGGCAGCCATTTTTTTTCTCACTTAGGCGATTTCTGATCGTGAAAAAACGGCAAACAAGCCTCAAATTAATTTGCAACCTGACTTACAGGCTCCCTGGCTCCCCCCCCCCCCCCGTGCTGTGTGTAAGTTAATTTGAGGCATATTTGTTGTCTATTCAGTTCTGTGGATTCGGCCATTAAAGTCATCATTTTGCGAGGCGCATAGTGCATGTACGGGTTTCGGTCCGAAGTCGTATGGGTCGTAAGTCCCGCGTGCCTCAACTGCTCGCCTCGCAGTGCAATGAGCGCCTTTGGAGCTCATTGCAGCCTAAGTCCTGCGTGGTTGATGGCTCGCCTCGCTTCACAAGGCTCATGGTTGCGACAAACCCCGCAAACGTGACCAACGTTCTTGAACTGACAACTATATATGTGATTGCTGTGTAAGCAGCTTACCCACTAAAACACTAATATGTTCAGTGAAGATTTATATGGTGAAATGTGCTGAAACCATCCTGATAAGACACAAATACAGCATATAGTCTGTCAGAGACACTGCACCTACTACCTCAGACATTTATTACATAAAGATTTGTGCTAATGTTTTTTGCGTTTAATACGGTGTTTATCGAGACCAGTCAGTGTTGTTATTATTATTAGTTACACCCCACATTCCACTCACGGTCGTTACTCGCTTCCTGAATCTGACAGCCAGCGCCTCGAAAGTTCTACGGGGCTCATACCATTACATTCAGTAGGGGTGTGAGTGATCCGATGCGCCGTTCCAGCTTTCGATTTGCACATGACCTGACCAGGACTCTCCTCACTGAACAGCTGTATCGCCAGGGCGGTGCCGCGCGCAGCTCTAGCGCAGGCAGTGTCTCGCGTGATTAGAAGCGCGCGCGCGTATGTTACGCAGTCAAAGGCGGAGGGGACTGGAGGTAAGTGAGAGGACGGAGGGAGATCAGATCAGGGCCATTGGTGCTTAGTGTTATGTCTGGTAGGAGGGTCACGTTTGTTCTTCTATCGTTCCAAAAAAAAAAGAAACACGATATTTTTACTTTGTATTTCTTTTCTATAACTTACATTTTCTTCATTAGGCTGCTTCTTGCAATCTCTGTGACAGTAGAGGGTGTTCTTGTAAACTAATGAGCTTTCTGTAAGCAGTGACGAGAGCAATGGCATCCATAGCTGTCACATTCCCATGGTTCAGACGTAATCTTAATTTTTTTTTTTTAGTTGTGGTCTGCTCTGCCCCCTCCCTCCCGTGTGTCTCATTTCCCCCGCTCTCCCTCCCTCGTGTCTCATCCCCCCTTGTGTCTCATTCCCCCCTTGTGTCTCATTCCCCCCTCGTGTCTCATTCCCCCCTCGTGTCTCATTCCCCCCTCGTGTCTCATTCCCCCCTCGTGTCTCATTCCCCCCCCTCTCGTGTCTCATTCCCCCCCCCCTCGTGTCTCATTCTCCCCCTCGTGTCTCATTCTCCCCCTCGTGTCTCATTCCCCCCCTCGTGTCTCATTCCCCCCCTCGTGTCTCATTCCCCCCCTCGTGTCTCATTCCCCCCCTCGTGTCTCATTCCCCCCCTCGTGTCTCATTCCCCCCCTCGTGTCTCATTCCCCCCTCGTGTCTCATCCCCCCTTTTGTGTCTCATTCCCCCCCCTGTCTCATTCCCCCCCTCGTGTCTCATTCCCCCCCCTCGTGTCTCATTCCCCCCCCTCGTGTCTCATTCCCCCCCCTCGTGTCTCATTCCCCCCCCTCGTGTCTCATTCCCCCCCCTCGTGTCTCATTCCCCCCCCTCGTGTCTCATTCCCCCCCCTCGTGTCTCATTCCCCCCCCTCGTGTCTCATTCCCCCCCCTCGTGTCTCATTCCCCCCCCTCGTGTCTCATTCCCCCCCCTCGTGTCTCATTCCCCCCCTCGTGTCTCATTCCCCCCCCTCGTGTCTCATTCCCCCCCTCGTGTCTCATTCCCCCCCCTCGTGTCTCATTCCCCCCCCTCGTGTCTCATTCCCCCCCTCGTGTCTCATTCCCCCCCTCGTGTCTCATTCCCCCCCCTCGTGTCTCATTCCCCCCCCTCGTGTCTCATTCCCCCCCCTCGTGTCTCATTCCCCCCCCTCGTGTCTCATTCCCCCCCCTCGTGTCTCATTCCCCCCCCTCGTGTCTCATTCCCCCCCCCCTTGTCTCATTCCCCCCCCCTTGTCTCATTCCCCCCAATCCCTTGTCTCATTTCCCCCCAATCCCTTGTGTCTCATTTCCCCCCAATCCCTTGTGTCTCGTTCCCCCCAATCCCTTGTGTCTCGATCCCCCCAATCCCTTGTGTCTCGTTTCCCCCCCAATCCCTTGTGTCTCGTTTCCCCCCCAATCCCTTGTGTCTCGTTTCCCCCCCAATCCCTTGTGTCTCGTTTCCCCCCCAATCCCTTGTGTCTCGTTTCCCCCCCAATCCCTTGTGTCTCGTTTCCCCCCCCAATCCCTTGTGTCTCGTTTCCCCCCCAATCCCTTGTGTCTCGTTTCCCCCCCAATCCCTTGTGTCTCGTTTCCCCCCCAATCCCTTGTGTCTCGTTTCCCCCCCCAATCCCTTGTGTCTCGTTTCCCCCTCCCTCCCTCCCTCGTGTCTCGTTTCCCCCTCCCTCCCTCCCTCGTGTCTCGTTTCCCCCTCCCTCCCTCCCTCGTGTCTCGTTTCCCCCTCCCTCCCTCCCTTGTGTCTCGTTTCCCCCTCCCTCCCTCCCTCGTGTCTCGTTTCCCCCTCCCTCCCTCCCTCGTGTCTCGTTTCCCCCTCCCTCCCTCCCTCGTGTCTCGTTTCCCCCTCCCTCCCTCCCTCGTGTCTCGTTTCCCCCTCCCTCCCTCCCTTGTGTCTCGTTTCCCCCTCCCTCCCTCCCTTGTGTCTCGTTTCCCCCTCCCTCCCTCCCTTGTGTCTCGTTTCCCCCTCCCTCCCTCCCTTGTGTCTCGTTTCCCCCTCCCTCCCTCCCTCCCTTGTGTCTCGTTTCCCCCTCCCTCCCTCCCTCCCTTGTGTCTCGTTTCCCCCTCCCTCCCTCCCTTGTGTCTCGTTTCCCCTTCCCTCCCTCCCTTGTGTCTCGTTTCCCCCTCCCTCCCTCCCTTGTGTCTCGTTTCCCCCTCCCTCCCTCCCTTGTGTCTCGTTTCCCCCTCCCTCCCTCCCTCCCTCCCTCCCTTGTGTCTCGTTTCCCCCTCCCTCCCTCCCTCCCTTGTGTCTCGTTTCCCCCTCCCTCCCTCCCTCCCTTGTGTCTCGTTTCCCCCTCCCTCCCTCCCTCCCTTGTGTCTCGTTTCCCCCTCCCTCCCTCCCTCCCTTGTGTCTCGTTTCCCCCTCCCTCCCTCCCTTGTGTCTCATTTACCCCTCCATCCCTCCCTCCCTTGTTTCTAATTTCCCCTACCAATCCCTTGTGTCTCATTCCCTCCCTCCCTTGTGTCTCATTCCCTCCCTCCCTTGTGTCTCATTTCCCCTACCAATCCCTTGTGTCTCATTTCCCCCTCCCTCCCTCCCTTGTGTCTCATTTCCCCCTCCCTCCCTCCCTTGTGTCTCATTTCCCCCTCCCTTGTGTCTCATTTCCCGCTCCTTCCCTCCCTCCCTTGTGTCTCATTTCCCCCTCCCTCCCTCCCTTGTGTCTCATTTCCCCCTCCCTCCCTCCCTCCCTCCCTTCCTCCCTTGTGTCTCATTACCCCCCTAATCCCTTGTGTCTCATTTCCCCCCCAATCCCTTGTGTCTCATTTCCCCCCCAATCCCTTGTGTCTCATTTCCCCCTCCCTCCCTCCCTTGTGTCTCATTTCGCCCTCCATCCCTTGTGTCTCATTTCCCCCTCCCTCCCTTGTGTCTCATTTCCCCCTCCCTCCCTCCCTTGTATCATTTCCTTCTCCCTCCCTCCCTTGTATCATTTCCTTCTCCCTCCCTCCCTTGTGTCTCATTTCCCCCCCCAATCTCTTGTGTCTCATTTCCCCCCCCCCCCAATCCCTTGTGTCTCATTCCCCCCCCCCAATCCCTTGTGTCTCATTTCCCCCCCCAATCCCTTGTGTCTCATTTCCCCCCCCAATCCCTTGTGTCTCATTTCCCCCCCAATCCCTTGTGTCTCATTTCCCCCCCAATCCCTCCCTTGTGTCTCATTTCGCCCTCCCTCCCTTGTGTCTCATTTCGCCCTCCATCCCTTGTGTCTCATTTCCCCCTCCCTCCCTCCCTTGTATCATTTCCCCCTCCCTCCCTCCCTTGTATCATTTCCTTCTCCCTCCCTCCCTTGTATCATATTTCCCCTACCAATCCCTTGTGTCTCATTTCCCCCCCAATCCCTTGTGTCTCATTTCCCCCCCCAATCTCTTGTGTCTCATTTCCCCCCCCAATCTCTTGTGTCTCATTTCCCCCCCCCCAATCCCTTGTGTCTCATTTCCCCCCCCAATCCCTTGTGTCTCATTTCCCCCCCCAATCCCTTGTGTCTCATTTCCCCCCCCAATCCCTTGTGTCTCATTTCCCCCCCCAATCCCTTGTGTCTCATTCCCCCCCCAATCCCTTGTGTCTCATTTCCCCCTCCCTCCCTCCCTTGTGTCTCATTTACCCCTCCCTCCCTCCCTTGTGTCTCATTTACCCCTCCCTCCCTCCCTCCCTTGTGTCTCATTTACCCCTCCCTCCCTTGTGTCTCATTTACCCCTCCCTCCCTCCCTTGTGTCTCATTTACCCCTCCCTCCCTCCCTCCCTCCCTTGTGTCTCATTTACCCCTCCCTCCCTCCCTTGTGTCTCATTTACCCCTCCCTCCCTCCCTCCCTTGTGTCTCATTTACCCCTCCCTCCCTTGTGTCTCATTTACCCCTCCCTCCCTCCCTTGTGTCTCATTTACCCCTCCCTCCCACCCTTGTGTCTCATTTCCCCTCCCTCCCACCCTTGTATCTCATTTCCCCCTCCCTCCCTCCCTTGTCTCATTTCCCCCTCCCTCCCTTGTGTCTCATTTCCCCTACCAATCCCTTGTGTCTCATTTCCCCCTCCCTAACTCCCTCCCTCCCTTGTGTCTCATTTCCCCCTCCCTCCCTCCCTTGTGTCTCATTTCCCCCTCCCTCCCTTGTGTTTAATTTCCCCCTCCCTTGTGTCTCATTTCCCCCTCCCTCCCTTGTGTCTCATTTACCCTCCCTCCCTCCCTTGTGTCTCATTTACCACTCCCTCCCTCCCTTGTGTCTCTTTTCCCCCTCCCTCCCTCCCTTGTGTCTCATTTACCCCTCCCTCCCTCCCTTGTGTCTCATTTACCCCTCCCTCGTGTCTCATTTACCCCTCCCTCGTGTCTCATTTACCCCTCCCTCCCTTGTGTCTCATTTACCCCTCCCTCCCTTGTGTCTCATTTACCCCTCCCTCCCTTGTGTCTCATTTACCCCTCCCTCCCTTGTGTCTCATTTACCCCTCCCTCCCTCCCTTGTGTCTCATTTACCCCTCCCTCCCTTGTGTCTCATTTACCCCTCCCTCCCTTGTGTCTCATTTACCCCTCCTTCCCTCCCTTGTGTCTCATTTACCCTCCCTCCCTCCCTTGTGTCTCATTTCCCCTCCCTCCCTCCCTTGTGTCTCATTTCCCCTCCCTCCCTCCCTCCCTTGTGTCTCATTTCCCCTCCCTCCCTCCCTTGTGTCTCATTTCCCCTCCCTCCCTCCCTTGTGTCTCATTTACCCTCCCTCCCTCCCTTGTGTCTCATTTACCCTCCCTCCCTCCCTTGTGTCTCATTTACCCTCCCTCCCACCCTTGTGTCTCATTTACCCTCCCTCCCACCCTTGTCTCTTCCTTCCCCCCCCCCGTGTCTCTTTTCCCCCCCCTTGTCTCTTCCCCCCCCCCCTTGTCTCTTTCCCCCCCCCCTTGTCTCTTCCCCCCCCCCCCTTGTCTCTTCCCCCCCCCCGTGTCTCCCCCCCCACCCCGTGGCTCTCCCCCCCACCCCCCCCCCCCCGTGGCTCCTTTCCCCCCCTTGTCTCTTCCCCCCCCCGTGTCTCTTCCCCCCCCCCCCGTGTCTCTTTCCCCCCCCCCGTGTCTCTTTCCCCCCCCCCGTGTCTCTTTCCCCCCCCCCCGTGTCTCTTTCCCCCCCCCGTGTCTCTTTCCCCCCCCCGTGTCTCTTTCCCCCCCCCCCGTGTCTCTTTCCCCCCCCCCCGTGTCTCTTTCCCCCCCCCGTGTCTCTTCCCCCCCCGTGTCTCTTCCCCCCCCCCCTGTGTCTCTTCCCCCCCCCCCGTGTCTCTTCCCCCCCCCCCGTGTCTCTTCCCCCCCCCCCGTGTCTCTTCCCCCCCCCCCCGTGTCTCTTCCCCCCCCCCCCGTGTCTCTTCCCCCCCCCCCCGTGTCTCTTCCCCCCCCCCCCGTGTCTCTTTCCCCCCCCCCCCCCGTGTCTCTTTCCCCCCCCCCCCCGTGTCTCTTTCCCCCCCCCCCCGTGTCTCTTTCCCCCCCCCCCCCGTGTCTCTTTCCCCCCCCCCCCCCGTGTCTCTTTCCCCCCCCCCCCGTGTCTCTTTCCCCCCCCCCCCCGTGTCTCTTTCCCCCCCCCCCCGTGTCTCTTTCCCCCCCCCCCCGTGTCTCTTTCCCCCCCCCCCCCCGTGTCTCTTTCCCCCCCCCCCCCCGTGTCTCTTTCCCCCCCCCCCCCCGTGTCTCTTTCCCCCCCCCCCCCGTGTCTCTTTCCCCCCCCCCCCCCGTGTCTCTTTCCCCCCCCCCCCCCGTGTCTCTTTCCCCCCCCCCCCCCGTGTCTCTTTCCCCCCCCCGTGTCTCTTTCCCCCCCCCCGTGTCTCTTTCCCCCCCCCGTGTCTCTTTCCCCCCCCCGTGTCTCTTTCCCCCCCCCGTGTCTCTTTCCCCCCCCCGTGTCTCTTTCCCCCCCCCGTGTCTCTTTCCCCCCCCCGTGTCTCTTTCCCCCCCCCGTGTCTCTTTCCCCCCCCCCCGTGTCTCTTTCCCCCCCCCCGTGTCTCTTTCCCCCCTCCCCGTGTCTCTTTCCCCCCCCCCCGTGTCTCTTTCCCCCCCCCCCGTGTCTCTTTCCCCCCCCGTGTCTCTTTCCCCCCCCCGTGTCTCTTTCCCCCCCCCCGTGTCTCTTTCCCCCCCCGTGTCTCTTTCCCCCCCCGTGTCTCTTTCCCCCCCCGTGTCTCTTTCCCCCCCCGTGTCTCTTTCCCCCCCCCGTGTCTCTTTCCCCCCCCCCGTGTCTCTTTCCCCCCCCCCCCGTGTCTCTTTCCCCCCCCCCCCCGTGTCTCTTTCCCCCCCCCCGTGTCTCTTTCCCCCCCCCCCCGTGTCTCTTTCCCCCCCCACCCGTGTCTCTTCCCCCCCACCCGTGTCTCTTCCCCCCCACCCGTGTCTCTTTCCCCCCACCCGTGTCTCTTTCCCCCCCCCCCGTGTCTCTTTCCCCCCCCCCCGTGTCTCTTTCCCCCCCCCCCCCGTGTCTCTTTCCCCCCCCCCCGTGTCTCTTTCCCCCCCCCCCCGTGTCTCTTTCCCCCCCCCCCGTGTCTCTTTCCCCCCCCCCGTGTCTCTCTTCCCCCCCCCCCGTGTCTCTCTTCCCCCCCCCCCCCCGTGTCTCTCTTCCCCCCCCCCCGTGTCTCTTCCCCCCCCCCCCCCGTGTCTCTTCCCCCCCCCCCCCGTGTCTCTGTACTTTATTTTATTAAAAGGTGCTTATAAGCTTTTTTTTTCTGTCTAAAATCTTTTAAATCGTTCCAAAGTGGTTTCTTCCCTTTGCAGCTCATGAAGTGTACAGTGGTCTCATAGCAAACAATCCATGGCAACATTCTGCATGAGAGAGGTCACAGACAGGCTGATTTGAAACGCTTGTCTTCACAGAGCTTATAAGCACTACTTAAAAGAAAGTAATAAAATAGATACACAGAAATAGTATATTCCAAGTGAAATCTCCCATATCCCTTACAGTTTTTTACAGAGGATATTTTGATCACATAGTAGTCAAATTATATGTTTCACTGGTTGTATCATCCCATTATTCCTTAGTGACCTTTGGAGGCAGTAATCATTTTATTTCATAACCAAATTGATATGAAAAATACAAAATTTGGGGCACTTTCATATGTATGCAAGTCTTCCAAAAGAAGGCAGCACTCTGAATCACCAGAACTTCTGCAGTAAAAGTGACAGCAAAGCGCTCTCTTGTACAGTCATCACCTTACAGTGTGGGATAAACATAGAATAGGAAAACTGCAGAGCGATCAGATTGCTGACAGCTGTCTGGGGCTGACTCTGCACAACTTGCTGTTCTGCTCTTTACACTCAAAGTAAACAATTGTGTTTGAAGGATTCCTCTCATTCCTGCCATCTACAATGGACTTCTCTGTAAATACCCGGCAAATAATAATAATACCATCTCTATAGATTGCAGTTCAGTTACATTTAGCATTTTTATACATATGGGGCCCTATTAAATTATCTATTCCATATAGTTACACTACTAAAAAGTCGTCCGCTATATTATTTATGTATGCAATTGAATTCATGTGAGCTACTTCTAACATGTCAGACTCGCAATATTAGGGGATGCTTTCCCATTGATTTTCACACATCCGTAATATTACGAGTTACTTTTTCAAAGATTCAACTGGAATTTTTAGAATAATTTTTCTGATAATTCATAATATTATGGCCTTATAGAGAAAATAATTACATGCACTGAAGAGCAGCCACAAATTGTTATGAAAGCCTTACTGAGACTTGCAAAAGCAGTTAGACAGTAAAGCACTAAAAACACATAAAACAGCATGCAAGTACATTAGAATATAATGTTTAACAGTCCCATAGGCACAAATGTGCAATTTAAAAATATTTTTTAATTAATATGTTTGAGTTATTATACAATTTCCAGGGCAACGTAGACCCCAGTACTCAAAAAGTTAATGCTAATCAGGAAATCCATGTGGACTAACAGATGTTCTAATGCATTGTCTATTAAAAAGCTAGCCCTATGTGCAAACTTTACTTATTTACTTGCAAAAAATGCTTAATTTCAAAATGCAGGTGCTTACTTTCACATTTGAGTTATATACACAACAGGCCCATGTTCACGTTTTTCCAATTGCTTCCTAGGGCTGTGCCTCATCAAGTATTTAAGTAAAATGCAGGGTTTGGTGTAATTTCATGAGTGGACACGTAATTTTACCCCTCACAATTTACTAACAAGACATGGATTTACATATTTCAGAGTGAGATACATAATATTATCATTGAAGGCAATTGAATACGTGACTAATATTACAGAAAAAGCTCCTGCAGTTGGAAAAAAACAAACTTTACGAGTTTCACACTGAATGTGGCCCTTAGTATTCGAAAATGACTATCTTCTGTCTCAGGTTTTATTTATGGGCATGTCTGGCAGGTGCACCCAGTCATGGTCTTGCATGCCATGGTGACATGTGAACAGGAATGTTCATTATACTGCCAACACCACTAGGTACTTTCCTTGTGATGAGCACAATGCACAGTTGTGTAGGTTACCTCTGATGTCAACTGGCCTTAAAGGGACTCTGTGACCACAAGATCAAGAAAAACTGGCTATATGTTGTGCCGTTCATTTTTTTTCTAAAGTAAAACAAACCTGGGAAACTTCATGTTTCTGTTTTAATATGCAAATTAGTGGTTTCACTAATATTAATTAGCTGATTTGATAATTAGGAGTACCAATTACTTGTCTGTCTCTATAGTGACCAAAACAAAGACTGTCAATGTTATCTAGCAGTTAGATCCTTCTCCCTTACATATCCAGCATACTGAGCTGCATATTGGCATACAGTAACGGCAAAATCAATTCTTAATATTCTTTTAGAAATTATTTACTGTAGAGAAAAATTGCAATATAGCCAACTTTTTATGCTTTTAAAATTAAATCAACTTGGAGTGATAGTCTTTTTTTTAATGCACATGCAACCAAAGGGGAAAAAAAATCCTGCAGCATTATTTTATCTATGCACCTGATCATGGATACCGAATCATTTCTGAGTATAACTCTGACGTATGTTGTTTCTCTCTCTGCCATGTCATATTACTAATTTAGAAAATCTAAAAATAAGTAAAAAAAAACTTTATTTCTCACTCAGGCTCCCAGAAATACTGTCATTGTACTGCACTTTATACATGGCTCCTTTTTAATATATGCTCTCTGTATTACACTGCTTTAAGCAAAGCATAGGATTGGGTTATGCACAAGCCAAGAAACCCACTCAGATTGATTGATGTTAATGGTGCTTGTCAGTGCGTTTTTCTTTGTTGTGTTTTTTTTTTTTTAAAAGAAAGGGTTAGAGGTGAGACTTTTTGTTAAAAGAAGGCAAGCACTTTACCTCTTTGACACTTATGAAGAATGGGAAGTATTCCCGATTGAAATGAGGATCGATGCTGCTCCGCTAAGTAGCATTAGTATTATTTACAATTGAGACCTATCATCTCACTCACAGTTAAAACATGGCATAAGACCAGTACATTGAAAGAGGACTCTATCCTTATGTTGACAAAGTACAGAAACATCACTAAAATATATACAAACAATGTGTGTGTTTTATTTTGTTTTTTTTACGTTTGTATAGCTGGTGGCACAATGGCAAACCCTGTGTATGGTCGGTATATTCAGGGCAGGGTTTGTATAGCTGACTGGCAGCGTTCGAACACGTTGACATGTCCCGTGTATGGTCGGTATATTCAGTCCATGGTTTGTATAGTTGGCAGCACCCAGGCACGGTGACATGTCCTTTGTATGTTCGGTGCATGGTTTGTATAGCTGGCAAAACCTTGTCATGGGGACATGCCCTGTGTATGGTGGGTATATTTGGTGCATGATTTGTATAGCTGGCTGGCAGCACCCGGGCATGGTGACATGCCCTGTGTATGGCCGATATAAGCTGTGCATAGTTTGTATAGCTGGTTGGCATCACTCAGGCACGGTAACATGCCCTGTGTATGGTCGGTATATTCGGCTGCCTGTGCTCTTGGCTGCCAGCCCAGAATAGGCGTCTGTAATGAAAAGATGATCGTTTGTGCTGTGCAAGCAGTGCAGCGCGGCCGTGTGATGTGTCCCCTGCTCCAGCGCTGATGTCCAACATGCACACAACTGTGAGTGCTGCTTTTGTCTCAAGTCCATTATTTTTTTGTTTTAGTGTTGATGTTTCTCAGATGGCGCCTGTGTGCGCCGTGCTGGGGCGCTGCGAATACCAAGCCAACATTTAGAGTTAAGACTTTCTGTAGCAGCTGCTGTCAAGCAAAGAAAATTTGCCCGAGAGTAAGTACGTCTTAGGTCTGCAGCACTTGGACTAACTTCATTGCACTGGAAATTCAGTTTTTGGCCTATTGTTTTGGCTGTTTTTTCCGAAGATATTTGTGCCCTTTAATATTTCCGCGTCTGCTGTGCAGTAGTGCTTATGCTGTTCTGGAAATCGGCAGCCTCCTTTGTTTCTTTTAATTTCATGCTATCGTCATAATTTACGTAATTAAGTCAGATAGGAGGCAGAGGCACTGGTCTCGCTGAGGCCATTTTAGCTTGATTTGCTTGTGAAATATGCTGCTGCTCAGAAACAAGTGCACGAACAGATGTGCAAAAATATATAATTTGTAATATCTTTGTTGTAAATGTTTTCACGTTTACACTGATTTTAATTGTCACATTTAAACTTATGCTACGTCTTTTAATAATGGAATACTGTGTAATGATCTTTAATATTTTCAAAAATGTGAGTTGAAATAAACCAAAATTTGTGTTTTACCATGAAGGTTCCAGGAGAACCCCAGGATTGTGTTCTAATGAATAATTATTTTAGTTTATAGTTTAGTTTTTAGTTAGACATTTTTATTATGTATAATATAGAATAATTTTCGTTTTTGCTATGGTTATTTTGGGCCTCAAATGGTTCCATAGGGTGAAATGCCCAGCACGTTCGAATTTTATAGTATCTGTCTATCTCTCTCTGTGCCTTTAACACTGAATTCACTAAAAATTAAATGCACAGAAATGTAAATAATGACCTGCTCCCCTGTGCAGGTTTCTGTTAACTTGCATTAAGTATGTCTATATGTATAATTTATATTCATAGAAATATTATATGATTTGGAAAAATATATGTCAAAAGTATAAATTTAAGGAGCTCCTAGGTACCCAGGAAGTTTCATCCCTGTGTGTGCACACACAAACTAGTAACTTGCCCGTCATAAATGACGGTATCATATGTGATCTTCTCTCTCTCGCTCTCTTCTCGCTTGCTCGCTCTCTCTTCTCTTGTTTGAGGGTGAGGAGGAGGGGGGTTGAGGAGGGGAAGAGACACAAGGGAGAGGGGTGGAAGAGACACAGGGGGGACACAATAAAGGGGCACAGAGGGCACACAAGAGGGGTACGCAGGTGGCAGCACATTCCCCACCCTATACTTGAGTCACTTACTTAACAGTATTTTGTGGTAAAATAGGTGCCTCGGCTTGTACTCGGGTCGGCTTATACTCGGGTCGGCTTATACTCAAGTTTATTTATTTATATATATATATATATATATATATATATATATATATATATATATAAAATACCTGTTTAAGCTCTAAAACATATGTAAAAATGTATACTATTAATGTTAACACTGAACGACTATTACCTCTGCAGTGTCTGCTTTTTCCCTTACTGGTTCATGATATATTACTAATCCTGAACAATGCTATATTTAATCACTCATTTTAGTCTTACTTTGGAAGACCTGCACACTGGAATGCTAGTCGGCTTCCTCATTAGTATATTTAGACTCTCCCCGTGCCTCTAGGAATAAACTTTATATATCTCTCTTTACAAACACTCATCAATTTCGGATTATTCTAGAAGAATAAATCAGACACTGGGTAGGATCTGCTCGCACAGAGTAAGATTTGATGTGGTGTTCATGATAACCATACCTCTTCTGTTTAGTCTCACTTGGGGATTATATAGCTGGAAGAAAATAACCACTGTGTGTCCAGTTTTATATATGGTCTTTTCAAGAACTACACTTGAAAGCAGGCAACATCCTCTGATTCATTACTATTTCTTACAGTGCTGTGTAATCTACCATTTTTGTTTGTTCTAATCTACTTCCTGAGGTGGGAGAAGACATAGGATGCATAAGGTGTTTCCATTGCGTAGTAAGAATGTGGCAGTGCTTTCAGCAGGTCGAATTGAAAGCTCATAAATATATAATGAATTACCCTCCCCATAAAATAGCAGACAGAAAATAAAAGAAAATGGAACCTCCAGTAAAGAATAATTGCATATAAAAGTTAAACATGTAAATACTGTGTATATATTTTTCTTTCTAAAACATATTTTTGCTTTTGCATTAGAGTTTTAGTTTATTTAAAAGATGTAAATTGACATCTTTAAACTATGGACTATACAAAGAGGCCACTAAAATGCTCTTAGATCTGCAGAGAGAAGTCCATTTAAATGGAGGTCCTGACTGGCCCTTGGCACCTAAATATATATATATATATATATATATATATATATAAAATCTAAGTGGGCTATAAACTTTGCCTGCCTCAGGCATTATTAGTGATTAATGGTAATGATTTTTCATTTAAAAAAGATATGAATCTCTCATGTTGGATCAAAAAAGCTGACTGATAGCTCAGAATGGTAAACTTCCATGTGATTTTTATGCAAATATTAATAACAATTAGTTGATATAGTACTTGTTATGACGTATAGCAGGCATACACAAAACACATTTGAAATATTTCACAAATGATTTACACCATTGTCCTAGGTAAATTTGTATTGCCTAAATATGATTGACAAACAAATGCTTTTTTTTTTTTGCAGTTAAAGTCCTGAAAATTCAGAAATGGAGGATGGATACCAGAAGGTACGTCATGACACTTTGTGCCTGTTGTGTGTTTTCTGCCTCTTTACTAAAACTAGATAAAAAAAAAAAACAATTTGTCAGGTTAGTACATACTTTTTCAAGACTACTAAAAAGTAATTTCAATTGAAGCCTCCTGACTCTTGGTGAAGCTGCTGTAATGATTTAATTTTAAAAGGTACACAGAAGTCAAAATTGCTGAGCACCATCAGAAAGAGGCTTGAAAATCATTGCAGCCTAAGTCCCTAGTGCCTTAACGGCTCGCCTCGGCCTGCAACGGGACGACAACTATATATAGTCATTGATGGCGTATACGTGGGAGAGAGACTGAGCTAGGGGATGACAGGGTTAACATAGCAGGCTAATCAAGCAAGCCCAGCTGGGTTCCACTTTTAAAGGTCTGATTAGCACCTAGCTGGGGGAGCTCAGTCTGAGCTGGACAGAGGACTCTAGCGCATGTTGTGTGTGTATCCCTGGGCTCTCCAAAGAAGGCTTTTTATGGCCTTAGTCCCTCAAAATACAATTTTCTTTTTTCACCTTTTTGTTTAAAAACACTTTGTGCATGATGCTATTAGTTTTTGGGAGTTTATTGTTGTGGTTTTCTTAGTTTAATTTAATTTCTTGTTTTCTGGGAGGCAGGCTCAGCTCTCTATCCCAGGAGGGTGAGCGGTCTCCTGGATACTTTGCCACACCTAGCACTGCACCTTCACTCCTGAAGCTTTTTGTTTAAATTAATTTGTGATTTTATTCTGATTATTTTTCAGGTTTTGTTTAGTTTGTTTGTTTGGTGTTGGGTTTTGTGTTTTTGGGGAGAGAGGAAAAGAACATCTTTGTGGGCAGTGGAGGGGAAAATATTAAACATTTTTATAAAAAGGCTGCTTAAGACCTTACACAGAAACACAGAGGGGCTAATAAGATAGAAAGTTTGCAAGGAGAGGTAAAGTTAGAAAGTAAAAAGCTAGAAATAAAGTAAGGGAAAGAAACTCTCTTTGCAGACAACCTCTGTGTTTTCTGTGTTAGCTGCAATCAGGCAGCTTGTTACCAACTGTTAACCCTTCCACTGCCAGATAACACCAAAAGTCTCTCTCGGAATTGCCCTAATGTTAAACATCCTGTCCCAGCCCAACAAATGGCACCTCCACTAGTATAGCACCCATCCCCGCTGAGCCCATAACAGCGGGGACCTCAAGGGTCATGTTTCCCCAAAGTCCCTTTCTGCCCCCAAAATAAAAACAGTTGGTGTGGGGGCACAGGTTCAGCAGAGGGATAATAACTCCTCTGCAGGGGAGGCAGTTAGTGTCAGCTCCTCTTCCAGGAGTGACGTCCCCAACAGGGACCAACAGGGAGGTAGCTGAAAAGTGGGAGGTGCTCTATTTTGGAATACCTCCCTTAAAAAGAGGAGTAAAACATCTCCTCATCCGGTGGCATTGTCTAGCCCGGTTATTGCACTCAGCCAGCCGGTGCCAGACCACACACCTCTCCCTCCAGACCTAATACAATACAAAGTACTACTTCCAATACAAAGTACTACCGTTGGACTCCATGGAGCTCCAGCCACCTTCCAGAGACTGATGGACAGGTTATTACGTGAACATTCGGAATATGCTGCTGCATATTTAGATGATATAGTAAGACACATCTTCCAAAGGTGGAGTTTGTATTAGAAACCCTAAGATGGGTTAACCTTACAGTGAACCCTGCAAAATGGGCCATTGGACTTAGTGAAGCCAAATATCTGGGTTACACTGTTGGACGAGGATGGTCAAGCCGCAGCTCAACAAAGTGGAAGCAACCCAAAACTGGCCTCGTCCCCCGAGAAAGGCCCTCGGTTGCTTCTTTCTGGGAATCGTGGGCTATTACAGGAGGTTTATCCCACATTTCTCCACAAGAGCCACCCCGCTGACAGAACTCACTAAGAACAAGGCACCTGATATAGTCAAGTGGAACATGGCCACTGAGGAAGCTTTCGAAGACCTAAAGACTACACTGTGTTAAGGTCCCGTGTTAATAGCCCCTGATTTTAAAAAGTAATTTATCCTACAAACAGATGCTTCAGGAGTAGCACTGGGGTCCGTATTGTCACAGGAGGTGAATGGTGAAGAACATTTCGTCTTGTTCCTTAGCCGCAAGTTGATGCCACAGGAACAGAAATATTCTGTGGTAGCGCATGAATGCCTGGCCATAAAATGGGCCACTGAAGGCCTCCAGTATTACCTATTGGGAAGAAGGTTCACCATGGTTTCGGACCATGCGCCTTTACAGTGGATGCACCAGAACAAGGAGAAAAACAGCCGCATGACGAGATACAAGAAGTTGAGAATCTCTAATGGCAGGTGTTTATAAATTTACTAGTTAATTGCCCATCAAAAAATGATGGTCAAAAAATTGTAAGGCAGGTAATGCTGTTTGCCGCATAATGTAAGGCTTTTGGTCCTCTGAGTACCTTTGGCGCTCATTGCGAGCCTCTCCCCTTGTGTACTTTTGGTCGTCTGAGCACCCTCGGCGCTCATTGTGAGCCCGTGCTGATCACTTTCGGCACTCATCTCGTGTCTCGCAATAAGCACCTTCCGCGCTCATTGCAAGCCTCTCCCCTGCTACTTTTTATATATATATATATATATATATATATATATTTATATTTATTTTAATATTAATTAATAAATTAATATACTTTACCTATTTCTAATTAATATATCCAGCAATCAATATCCTGAAGAGCGAACAATACTGGCAAGTGTTCAGTATAAATAGGCTTTGTGCGCAGGGGCAAACCGTTTGTTTAGTTGTGTAAAGCGCCATTTTAGAATGGTAATGTTATTAGTTGAAAGTTAGTGTTGTAAAATGGCTGCCAATGTTTATGTGTTACGCAGGTCGGGAGCATTTTCCGTCTGTCCTAATCGTGTGTTTTGTACCTCGGTCTTTCCTGGGTAAAAGTCTTTTGCGTGGTTATGGGTTGTGTAGCCACGTTTTCATTTTTTGGGCTGCCATTTTTCTTGTCGCTTAGGCGATTTTAGAGTTCCGAAACTGGGCAAACTATTGTTTAAAATTCTTGTGCAACCTCACTCCCAGACATCCTGGCTGTCCCCCCGTGGTGTGTATGATGTTTCTTGATGTTTTTTTTATTATCTTTGTGTTTTTTTTTTGTCTGTAAGTGCCCGGTTCGGCCGTTAACTTTTGTACCTTGTTTTTTTTTTTTTAGTGCCATGGGTTGTATTATTTTACGTAGTCCAGCTTTTCTTTTTGCAAAGTGTTACGGGCTATCATTTTTCCACTGGATTTTTTCAAAGTGCTACGGGTCTCGCATTGTGAATTGTCTGATTGAGATTTCTGTTGATGTGTAGTCCCGCGGGTCGTAGCGCTCACTGCCTAAGTCGTACAGTTTGGCGCTCACTGCCTAAGTCGTACAGTTTGGCGCTCACTGCCTAAGTCGTACAGTTTGGAGCTCACTGCCTAAGTCATACGGGGTCGTAGGGATGAGCGCCTATGGCGCTCATCTCCACCAGCGCTATGAGCGACTTTGGCGCTCATTGCCTGGCCGTACGAGCTCACAGTTTTAACATTGTATTACCAAAGTTTTTTGGCAAGCCTGCGCTGAAAAGAACTATATATGTGATCAAATTAAAAAATAGAAAAAAAAATTCTATTGTTTTCAACATGCTTCATAGGTTGCAGTGAAAATCATCTTTTTCCACCTGTTTCGGCAGTGGATGTGATCTCTTACCATGTCACAGTCATTGCCAGAAGTTGATGAGTTCATTATTTCATAAAAGTAGGTATGGCCCCAATTATTGTTGTATTTTATCACATAATGGCAGGGTCCCTTTAAATCGACTCAGTGGTGATTCCAAATGTTGTATAATTTTAAACTACAGGTAATTCTAAGAACTTTATCTAAAAAACATGCCTTTGATTTCAGTAAGCTTGTATTGCCGTTTGCCATTGTGAGCTTTCTGAAAACAAGATTCTTATCTTTGTTAACGATAGATCATCACCATTATTTACTGATCGGTCATGAGGCTTTGGTTCAGCTTTGCAGAAGGAGGCTAGACATGATCAATGTACAGGTGCATACGATAAAAACATTGCACTCAATTACTTATTGACTTAGCAGTAATATTTTTCATCTCATTAACAAAATATAAAGATCTGTGATTAGATGAGAGAGGCTGCCAACTCAAAATTGCAAACTGCAGTGTTCACTGTAGGAAAATGCATTTTTAACAACTCAACCGATTAAGTCCTTGTTATCTATAGTTTTAAAGTATACCATATTTGGAAACTTTCTGTGTCACTTTGACTCCGCTGCAAGGTGGCTTTAGATAGGTCTGTGTCTAATTTTCGTATAATAATTCATGGTATTTCTAACCCTCCGTCCCCTTTATTATTTATTGTTACTGTAGCTAAGGAAATAATCCCTAGTAAATAGTTTTCAGAGGACATCGTGTGGGTCCAAAATAGATTGACGTATTGAATACACATATCCTGACTGTCACAATGCATTGTCTTTATCAGGTTGCTATATCTGATGGAGAAATAAGAAAAAAAGAACAAAAAGATGCTGAATTGGATAAAAAGATCTTGGCTCTAAGGAAAAAGAATGAAGCTCTTATCCGAAGATATCAAGTAAGTACCACATGGTGATATGGTCAGAATTTGACAGACAAACTTTTATTGATACAATTTGGTTTTCCATCCTGTTTTGGATTTTTTTTTAGCTTTTTTATACATCTGAGGCACAGTATTTTTTTAAATATGAGTTTAAAGGGCTTCTGAACCCACTGTAAGTGCTCTTCATGGGGTGAAAGAGCACAAGATTGTATGATAAAATGATCAAGCTTTTTTTTAATTGCACTAATAAGGGCTAAATATTCTTAAGTTTGAAATCATTGTTTACATTTAGTCTATTCTGCCCACTGGCTGTTGCATGAGTAATTAGCAGAGTGCCAAGTTCATCGAGCTGTGTGAGGCTCTATGGGGGAAGGCTGTGATTGACAGCACAGCATCCCTGTGGACTCAGGTTACACTGCACTTACCGGTTAACCCATAGCTTTCCTGGTTTAGGTGAGTACCAGTATTACATGCCTGCACAGATAGATGTGGCAAGGGTTAAGTTTTTGTTTGTGGGATCACTGCATTTGGCACTAACTCCCCTCCCTTGAGCTGGTCTGCATAGCTGACATTCCAAAGAGTGCAGAAATGGTAAGAACAAATAAAACCATTACATTACAAGTTCTGTCTCATAAATATTCCTTTCAAACTGGAAATATAAGCAATCTGAGAAATACTTTAACACTGACTTGAATGGGGGGACATCCCTGCAACCTGATTGGTTGCAGTAATGAATCAGTCTGTGGGCAGTCTATCATACATATAAACACAGATTTAATTTCATTTCTCAGTGAAAATGCATGTATTCAAAAAGTATTTCAACATGTTTTTAGGAGATGAAAAAAATTGACTACACTGGTACCTTAAAGGAACCCATAAGGCAACTTTTTTGCCTTCTATAAATGTTTTAATTCATTAAATGTTATTTTATTTTCAATGCAATTGATATAAAATTATAATTTCACTTCTAAGAAATATCCAGAATAACACATTTTTACCTTCTGGTACCTCCACCCTTTCTTTCTCTTCTCTATCATGAGAGTGGACATCTTGCACATATATGAGCGGGGACTTAAGATAAATATAACCCTTGTAGTGTTAAGCCCCTCCTATGTGACTGTGGCCTTGGGTCAAAGCTGTGCAAGATGTCAGCTGGATTCAGATATAGGACCATGAAGTTAGATGTAATATTTATAGTTTGCTCTCTTGATTTTAAGGAGCTCTTTTAAAAGCATTACATTCTGACTATACATTGTTCTAGGAGTTTATATTTTGCAGTAAATCATTTTTGAAATATGTAGAATTGTTTTTGCAACTCCTGCATAATAATTTATGTGCTCAGACTGCTTGATAATGGTAGGACAGGGGTCTAACAGCCAGATAAAATTGAGGGTCTTTATTTTCACCACCACAGAGACAGACCAGCAGATTGTAGTCGTAATCATCACATCAAAGCAGCTAATTAATATGTGTGAGCAGCTTAGATTGTAAGTTTGCAAGTTTTCAGTCTTGCGAGGAGCTTTGGAGAAAGCACTTTGGACACTGGATTCTAAGCTCAAAGCCAGGGCCCTCCATCCTTTGCAACGTGTTAATACTGCTTTTGTTTTTGCCTTGATTGTAACCCATGTAAAGCGCTATGGAATATGTTGGCACTTTACAAATGATAATAATAATATAAGTAGAGCAACAACAAGATGGAAGTTCACAGGAATTATTCACTTTAGTAAAAAAAAAGTAATAACACAACATAGAGCCACATTTTCCTGCTCTTTAAGAATAATCTGAAAAAATCAATTTTTTTATTCAATTTTGTCTATATCTGTAAAATTATTTGAAACCATGAATGAGTGGGAGGAACAGTGGTCTCATATAAAATCTGTATTCAGTTCTGTTAGAACATCCTCTTCAAATAGCCCCTTAACAATAGATCTCAATGATAGCTTAAGGCCCCATCAAATAACCCTCCCGTTCAGACTGCAGACAAGCTATCTAAGATAAAATCCTGCATGATACAATCTGAGTCATCTGAATATAATATTCTTTAAAGTTCTTTTATTGTTGTGTTTAGCAGACCAGCTAATGTTGTTTTATTACATCTTTCACAAATGTGGGTTTTTTCTCAAACTACAGTGGTCCTTTATAGCCTCATTACCATTCCATCGGCAAGTAGTGAAATAGTGTCCTTTGTCCAGGTCCCTTTTAATATGTGAAATTAGCTCTATGGTCAAACATGTTAAATATCTTGTTTTGAAGAACCACACCAACATAAGTAGCATGTTCCTTTAAATTTTAAATAATGCAGCTTCTGATTTATTATTTTTGGATGCACTGATGCTACCATTTGAATTTCCAGTGATCTACTTCCAGTGGTAGGACGAGACTTTGAATACACAGGAAGTTTGTATCTGCATAATGGGAAGGTGGCA
Organism: Discoglossus pictus; assembly: GCA_027410445.1. Lineage (NCBI taxonomy): Eukaryota > Metazoa > Chordata > Amphibia > Anura > Alytidae > Discoglossus > Discoglossus pictus. The sequence continues at coordinate 228,426,119 of CM050168.1, read as the reverse complement.
TATCAAACTGCCAGTGCCCTCATTAGCTTTACTGTTTAAGATGGCACATTCCTTTGAGACCAAAGCTGCAATAATCAAGACTCAAAAAGAAACGAGAAAAGATTAATTGTATATAAAAGTGAAACATTTTACTTTATTTTTATTTTTTTTTACTTTTGTAACAACATATTGCATATTATCATATTTAGTTATTCAAAAGACTCTATAGAAATATTTTGACCACAGTGATCATTTAATATGTATAGGCTGGCAATGCTATTTGCCACACAATGGAAGGCTCTCACCCGTCTAAGCCTTTCGCGCTCATTGCGCAAGGGCAGAATTTGTAACATTGCCTTGCAAATATATGGATGTTTCCTGGATTATGAATGCACCTGATAGAGGAGAATCAGTAGTGTATGAAAACATTTTGTTGTATGAAAAAATCCCCAAATAAACATTAATAAACTTACCCTAAAGTTTGCAAATATGTGTTCAGTTGATTTTGAGAAGGAACACCCCTGAAAAGCCAAGCTAAATTAGCATAAAATTAGTAATTAGTTGTGACCAATCAGCCAAAGAGAGGGAATCCAATACATTATTGTATCTGTCTCAGACAAAGCTGCACCTGATTGGCTAGGACACAATTCCTCAAAGCTCATTGGCTAGAAAGCTCTGCCTACATAGGTGTCTTTGGGGGTGGAGCTCTAAGAATACCAGAGTTTCATAATATACAAAAATCAATTATATTGTATTTCAGACCTTGTATGATTGATACAGTCTAATCTGTGTTTGAGCGAGGATCTCACATGATGTTTGTATTATAGGAAATAGAGGAAGATAAAAAGAATGCAGAAAAAGAAGCAATGTCGTTCACTTCCCGAAAACCTAAACTGGACAGTCTCACCATCACAATCACAAAAAAACCCAATGTAAGTTATATAATCCTCAGTGAGTTTTATGTGTTTGAGCTTTTTAAAGTGATACAAAAGATTATTGGATGTTACTAATACCACTATCCCTGTGTATCTATTTACTTTTATGTAGTTACTTTATTAAGAAGTGCTTCTAAGCTCTGTTTTTACTTATCATACAAATAGTCCCTGTATGGGTCTGCCCACTGCAGGTTATGCAGACACAGACTCTGTAGTGATGAATGTGTAGTGTCCCAGCCTATCAGGGACCATGTATCAGCATCATATTGCAGAATGTCACTGAGAGATGGTAACTGGTTAGTATGACACACTGCACATCAAGTACAGAAGAGTCAGTGTCTGCATACGCTGTAGTGGGCAGACCAATACAGCGACTATTTGTGTGATTGTAGACTGTAAAAGCAGAGCTTATAAGCCCTTCTTAATATGTAAATAGATACACAGAGAGATTTTATATATATATATATTGATCCAGGATCCTTCCTTATCCCTATAAAGGAACCCTGGCAAGAGACTTTTACGTCTATGAGGTATGATTAAGAATTTCTTACTTTGAGTTCATACACTTATTTAAATTTGTTGTGTTAATTTTAAATTGAAATACCGTATGTTCTTTTGAATAACTCCATTTAATAGGCAAAATGTTTTCAGAAATGCACAAAATAGTCAATACACATGGGTGTAATTTTGGAAGTAGATGATCTCTGCACGCACTTTTGCTAAAATGCAGCCACATTGAATTGGCCATTGTAAAAAGGGCCACTGTAATGCCCTGACAAGAGTTAGGTGTTTAGCCTTTCATAAAATTCATTTTAGTAATTTAGAAAAGCAATATTCAAAAGTAAACTTAATTTCAAACATCAGCCGTTTGTCTCCACGCCTTACAACGTTATCAAGGGATAGGATCAACTCTAAGGGTGGCACGTCCCTTGAGCGCAACGTCATCAGAGCGCAGAGAACTGCGCTCTGGTGATGCTCTGCGCTCCAGCCTGGTGCTGTGTGATCTGCCCCTGTCTGGTGCCCCCCATTATACAAGAGCTTACAATCTAATGGTGATGTGGCATATGTGACACAGCGTATCCATTGGAGGTGTCTTGTATAATAGGGGGCACCAGATGGGCAGATAACACAGCACCAGGCTGGAGTGCAGAGCGTCATCAGATCGCAGTTCTCTGCACTCTGATGACAGTGCGCTATTGAGCTGCGCTGGAAGAATAGGGTGCCTAAATGGTGAGACACTAGAGATTTAAAAGTTGATGGCTAAAAGCATGTTATATTGAATATTAACAATCAATGGCTAATTAAAATATCTAGCTATGTTTGCATTGTATTTAAAAAAAAAAAAAAAAAAAAACATAAATGAAAGTGCGAATCCCAGTATGATCACCCCTCCCTGACAGGGTCCAATCAGCGAGGAGATGGAAGCCTGCAGACATAGGAAGAGCCTGCTAAAATGAATATGGCTTTATGCTCATGTCTTGCATAGCTGCATGTTTGTGAACTACATAACAAAGGACAGTTGTGGTTTTAAAGGAGAACAGGCCGCCAAATATAATGTTGGGAAAAAATGAATGGAATGTGGGGGGAAAAAATCCTTTTTGAAATTGATGCTGATTTGTTTGATTTAGAGGCATTTAGTTGAGGCTTGCTGAGTGAATCTCTGCCTGATTTGCTATATGTAATGAAGTTGCACCAACCCATGGTATTGGAACTTGCATACAGGTTTGATTGATACTACTGGCCATCAGGCCCAATGAAGGTTTAAAGGACCACTGTACTATAATAATAATCAAAATCACTAGGAAAAAAAAGATGCTGACGGACGTTCAAACTATTTTTATTTGACACCAATAATATATCGGATTATATTAGATGCTTGCAGACGTGTCCACAATTGCTGTTCAAGAAATAGTTATATTGCTTATAATAACATGAATTCAGACATACCATAGTAATAAGTGGAAAATATATTAAAAAGAGAAGGATATTGAAACATATATCCACATTGCATGTAAAAGGGGCAGCACTAAGCGCCACATCACGTCCTGCAGAAATCTATACATGTAAGAGCTTAGTGTAACTACATTAGAGTTTAAACATCATAAATCAAGTATACGTATGCATGTACTGTCATTTTAACAGACAATATTTTTTATAGACCAGTGGTCATTTAAAATGTGTTTTATTAGGTTTTAAAATGCAGGTTTAGGTAAATAGGAATAGCTAGGGTGTGAACACTCTCACGTAAGACCCTAGAAAATTACTTACAACTAAATAATACACCTAGCCACTTACACAATCCCTGTTACATACAAGCTGGTACCAACCAAGCCACCCCCCCCTCCATCCTGAACATCCCAGGCAAGATTGCTTCACCATAATTTAGCAAAATATCCTTTGCGTTTTGGGAAATGTATAAAATATTATTGGTATAATAATGTGTTTCTGCATGGATACTAATGGCGATCATTTCATTCTGTTATGTTGATGCCCTATTTTATACCGCTGTTGCTCTGTGATAATTCTGGTCTTTCCCTCAACCTATTTTAGCATGACGTGGTATTGTCATAAGGTCACTAGCTCTGGACTAAACACTGCCCATTTACCACACCCTTACACCTCCCACCAATGACCAGGAAAAATTACTTGGAGTGATCAGGCCACGGCCACGCGGTTTTCGTTTTTGACATCATGACAAAGAAACCATAGGTCACATGACCAATTTACAGGATTCAAGCACAGCACTTTTTCTCCTTGGATGCCCCCACCATAGATCTGACTGGGGAGAGGCATCCATACACTTATGAACCATAAAAAGGGACAGAGTCCACCCCACCAAGGGGTGGCACTTAAGCCAGAGGAACTCCAAGGTCCCAGGCATCCTACCTAACTGGGCACCTGAAGGCTAAGGCGCTCGCCACAAGATGTGATTAACAATCATTTAAATAAATATCACACAGTACAAGGAGGGAGGGTGGGCTTTAATTCTTTAAGGAAGTATTTTCTGGAGAGGGGGCGCACCTGAAAGGAAGTGAGGAAGAAGATGTGGTCCTCCTATAGCCTCTACTCATATAGCCTCAATTCCCTGGCATGCTCATGCCTCCTATCTCCTGTTAATAATACCCTGTATTCACGTATATACAATTGTTGCTGTATAGGTTTTTCCCAGTGACTGTTATCTGGACTGATAAGTTATTGGTAGCCGTTACTGTGTCTTATCGTCAATCACAGTGTGTAACTGTAAATTGCATTTTTCAGTAGTGTCTGACCAGTTTGTGGCTTGTTGTTCAGCCAGACATTGACATTCCAAAGCAATGAAGTAAATGACATGGATTCATCACATTGTTCTGCATCATAACAAACTAGCTGGACCAGCAGCTGCATTAAATTAGAAGCTCATATCTGCAACGTGAGATCCGCAACAGCTGCAAGTTTGAAGAGTTGCGGATTTACGGTGCTATTACATTAGAACAGGCTATGAGTTACGGGCTTGAGAGGCAAACCCGTAAACCATTTGTTGCCCGTTGGATGTGAGGCAGTGAACGTGATCAATTAATCTAACTTATAGTTACGAGTTGGGATGGAGCCAATGGCAAAATAGATTGTCAGAATTACGTCACTGAAAAGTGGAGGTGGGATTTCCAAAGTCGTACAGGGTTCAATTAAGAGTTACGATCAGATCCAAATTCCAAATGTAAAGCAATATTGATAAAGCCGTAAATATGATATTGTATCACATGCAAGTTACTGTATATGTATTAACACATTGATTGCCGGATCACAACAAAGCCTTAGTTTTAAGACTTTTTAATCTTTTTCACTTCAACATATTTCATAGTAGTATTAATTCTCTTTTCACACATTGTATTCACATTTTCTTTCTGGTTCACTCATGATAAATAAACAAAGACAACACCATCTCTTTTGAAGGATCAATATGTTTTTATTTTAATTCACAAATATTTCATCCATTGACAGTTTCTGTTGGGGTACTCAGGCTCATAGTGGGTTCATTATTTCATTTCACCCAAAATGCACATCTAATTTATGATTAAATCCAATATAATTTAAGATCAAATTCATATATAATTCATTAAGTATAGTTTGTTATTTTCAGCACCTCTCATGACATACACTGGCGTATTCTGCTAAATTTGGTTAATTGACTTTGCATTTGGAACTGGTCCAGCCAGTCCTGGTCTTTATTTTTGTGTACTTGGTTCAATCTATATGACTATGCACATACTGTACTTATGAAGTAGTTCCTAACACAGCTACACTTACCTCTGTATGCTTCATGTTACCTAGGTAACAGCAATGCTTAAATAGCCATCTCAAATGGCTCCATCCAGTTGTTCCTTTGACAAAGACGTCTGACGTTGAAACGCGCAAGGCTCATGTGTGACACTACGTGCATCCTGACGTGCGTATGCATCCTTAGACCTGGTAGTTCAGTGCCTGTGGCCCGGCTCTCTCCCAATCTAATCCCATTCCTTATAGACATGATAACGATACTGTATCCAAATAGACCCTACAGCCACTGCTTTATTTGCAATGTTCAAATATGTTCAACTTATCTAAGGTGCTTAGTCTGGATAACAGATAGTCATTTATAACTAAAGGTCAGAAAGGAAGGGGGGGGGGGGGGCAACTTATCTATAGTGGATTACCACAATATATCCAGTTCCCTGGACACTCCGTAGGTAATGGATAGGAAGGGCAACCCTAGAGGACCATGTAGGCCCCTTTTAATAAATAGCACACTGACAAAGCATTGGAGATTAGTATCCCTCTATTAGGAGTTGAAAGTAGCAAGTTTTGCTATAACATGGGATAACTATACTCCATACAATTAGCCATCTTTTAGAATATCCTTTTCCTATGTAGGATTTTAGTTGTTGTTATTCATTGTTGTGATTTGTAATTATTAATAAAGTTTGAACTATTTGCATTATATACTAGCCCCTTTGTGTTCTAAGTGGTTAATGTATTTGGGAGTTGCAAACACCCAGGTTTAATAGAGCATTCTTTATGTACGTGGATCAATATAACACAAAAAATATACATGAAATAAAGTATTTTTCTTAACAGATTTGCAGGCTTGAAAATGTGCTATTAATCACTTTCCCTTTTAATATTAGTACAGTAGTATGTTTTTATTTGCAGTTAAAGTGCTACTTATTGGATTTGTTTTTCAAGGTGATGTGATTCTTTAAATAGTTTGGTTTCTTTCAGATTTTTTTTTTTTTTTTTTTTTTTTTTTATAGGTAGTAGCTAGTCTAATAAGAGTGCTTCTGATGAAAGCTTTATGGGTAACCAAAATCCATCCGATTCCAGCTTCTGGAATATCATTTTGTGAAAAATAGAGTTTGATATCTTCTTCAACTTGAGTTTGGATGGGGGGATTTGAGATCAGCATTTCATTTAGTCTCCAGTTAAATTTTGTTTTAAGATTAATGCCTAAATCAATTTTATTGATACAGCGGAGTGATCTGACCAGGGGCATGGGAGTATTTGGACTTCTTTTGAGTGGTCAAATAGTTTGGAATCTATTAAGGCATTTATCCTAGAATATGAATTATTTATATGGGAAAAGTATGTATATTCTTTGTCATCAGTCATGTCCCCTCCATCTATAAGCTCTAGTTTTATGTGTTTATTAGTTTAAGTGTTTTTAGAATAGTGTGTATCAGATAGATACTTGGATCTATCTAGACTTGGCTGTAACGCTAGGTTGAGATCGCCTCCCATAATAATTGTGCCTGTTTCAATGGAGATAAGAGTATTTCAAGTTTAGTTAGCCATGTTGTGGGGAGTAGTAGTGGGCGCATAGAGGTTAATTAATGAAACCTTATTATTTAGAATGGTCCCGGGTAAAATATGAGTAAGTTATCTTTCATAAAAATGTCCCCTTCAAACTTGAGAGTACAATAAATTAGGATAGCTGCTCCAGTCTTTTTGTTTTTTTGGTTGCAAGTATAAAAAATGGGATAATCTTTGTGTAGGAAAGAAGGAGCTTTATTGTTAGCAAAATGGGTCTCTTGCAGAAAGATTACTGATGGTTTAAAACTTTTATAATAAAGGATTTCCTACGCTTGAAGGGGGGAGTTAATGCTGGTTAAGAATGTGTAGTTAATATTTGTCATAGGGTTGGTGGGTGAGTGTTAGAATTACTGATATTTAAGTTACCTGATGAGGGGTCACCCATTTGTAAAGGGATATCAGCTTCCCCGGACTCCGGTGTATATCCTCTTAGCCTCCAGTTTATTTTGTAGGTCTTAGTTGTGTCATTCAGGGATAGGAAACAAAGCAAAAATACAAACACATTAGAATAATTAAATAACAAACTGGTTAAATTTGCATAGAGATTCTCCTTATACTCATTTGAGTATTCATTAATTTAGGGTGGGGGGTCATAAGAAAACAGACAAATTAAATTGAAGTATTTCAAGTATACCCAGGGTAAAATACCCATTAATAGTTTATAATTCAGGTTTTTATCAGGGCTTTTGCTAGGGTCTTGATTCATTACCTTTTTAAGATTGTTTGTAAGTTCTATATATTGTCTTGTGGGGACTTTAGAACATTACTATATTCTTTAGCTAGGTTTGTTTTCAGTTATGTGTGTCGTTAATAGCAGTGGAATATCAATCATTACATTTTAACTTTTTATCTGTATTAAACACTGTTTTGACTATATCAAAGTAGCACATTTAGTCAAGTGTAAACATTCAAAGATATTTTGATAACAGGTGTGTAAATTACTTTATCAGAGTTCTATAAAAGTTATATTTTTTTAATTCTAATAGATATTACTTAGTCTAATTTAAGAATATAGTAGTAATTTGTGTAAAAGATAAACATTGTAAGCTAAAAGCAATTAAATGTTTCTCCACCAAAGTTCAGCACATTTTCTTAAGTTCCAAGTATTAGGGGTCTGAGACTTTTTTAGATTGTTTTTCGTAGGTTCTGTCCATATCTGATTAGGTCTATTCATATCAGAAGGATCAGTTTGTTTTTCTTGACCTTCTTCAGTGTATAGTCGTAGATGAAGTAGTGGGTTCTTGCTTTCTTCAGGGGTGTAAACTTTATAGGTTGAACCTTGATATTGGAATATCACAGCAAATGGGAAACCCAATTTATAGGGTATTTTAAGCTTGGTAAGAGACAATAGAGTGGGTTTCATAGCTTTGCGTTTTTAGTATGGGTTACAGGCGATAAGTCCAAGTATACTTGAAGAGAGGTTCCGTCTGAACCTTTTATTTCAGGCATTTCTCTGGAGGTAGAGAAAACGAAGTCTCTAGCTTTTTGCTGTGTAAACCTGAGTATAAAGTCCTTGGACAGGTTTTGATCTCCCGATAATCCAAGGGATTTACTGCTTTGACATATTGCTTCAGATCTAGGGTGTTTTTGGGCATCCCTCTGATTCAAATGTTGTGCCTGCAGGAGCGGTTCCCTAAATCTTCTACTATATTTTCCAATTCTTAAATTCTGGGAGAATTTTGTCCAACTTCTTGTTTGTCTGTTTCATTTATGTGTTGTTTATCTTTTGTTTTTTCAAGTAATTGTGTTATTTGGCCCAGTGAGTGTAGATCTTTTCTAAGACCTTCAACTGCGTGGGGAATATGTTCATGGAGCATCTTTTCTACTTTAGCTAGAGTGTTCTGCTAATTCCATATGTTGGGTTGATTGCTTTGTATTATCTTCACTTTCTGAGACAGCAGATTGGCCAGAGTAAGAGCCATGTGATGGAGATTTTTGAGTGTCTGAAGCTCTAAATATTTCCGTAATGTTTTTATTAGTGATGCTCTTTTTAGGTTTGCCCATTTTGTCGGTTATGTTGTAATTTACTTGAAGACACTTGTATCGGATTTAAGATTTGGTGGTGTAAACTTGGGAACTTTTATAGACCTATCATTTTTGTAGTTTGTAGTGTTATAGGTGATTTAAATATAACATGTTTACGTTGTATGCTTGCTGGTAGCCCTTTTGGGGGTATTTTTTAGGCCATATTTGGTAGTGGTCTTATCTATTGTTTAGGTATGTAAAAAAATGTAATACAGATTTTATTTGTATGGCAGCTTTAAAGGCAGCTTGTTAAAATATTTACAAGTCCTTTTTGAAAGGGTCAATAATGTCCTTGGAGGTTTAAGTAGAATTACAGTGCCACACTCATTCCTGTCCCCAAGATAGCGGAGTTGTTGTTTCTTTTTTCAATGAGGCGGGTATAGCTGTGTGACGCAGCAGTAAATATATGGTGGTGTGATTACCCCTTGGTCGCCTCATACAGTGTAGTGTTGAATATGGGGGTGGATTTAGTGCGTTAGGGCTTTAGGTATGTGGTGTTATCCCCCCACACCAATTATATGCTTTTATAGACCTTTCCTCCATCTTTTCCTAGCTTCTCCTGGGGGTACCTTGTCTGTGTTGGTTGTGGTGAGCCTTCGTCTCTTCGTTGTCTCTTGTTGTTTGTGCTGCCTGTAATTGGTCTCTTTTGTAGTTTCGGGCCTCGGGTGATGTTTAGGAGAAACATCACCCGAGGCCCGAAACTACAAAAGAGACCAATCACAGGCAGCACAAACAACTCGAGACAACGAAGAGACGAAGGCTCACCACAACCAACACAGACAAGGTACCCCCTGGAGCAACAGTGACAGCCACTACAGGGAGACACAACATCCTCCCAGAAAAAAAATGTGACAGGTAGAGCTGAAGACGGAGGCTACGCACAACAATTCGAGCAACCCAAGCCAGGAGGGCTTAGGTTGCTCGAATTGTTGTGCGTAGCCTCCGTCTTCAGCTCTACCTGTCACATTTTTTTTCTGGGAGGATGTTGTGTCTCCCTGTAGTGGCTGTCACTGTTGCTGGGGTTGTGTTTGACAGCTCTAGTTACTGGGATTTTTCTTTAATCAGAGGAAAAATCAGGAAAGGCAGGGAATGAGCCTAGGCCTCAGCCTACCTCAACCATGTGTAATTGAAATGTGATGCAGCCCACTGCAGTTTGGTATGGTTCTGTTCAGCAGACGATCTTGGATTCAAATATGATGGTTTTGTTTGTAAAAAATGATATTTTGTAGGCTAAATTACAAAAAATTAGGCCTACACCTGTAGAGCTTTAGCTGCGCACATCTTGAAGCAATAAATATATTGTTATGCCTCTGTAGGACCCTTGGGGGATCCATGAGACATTGGTGGTACTTGAAATTATTGATCCAGAGGAAGACATACAGGGAGTGCAGAATTATTAGGCAAGTTGTATTTTTGAGGATTAATTTTATTATTGAACAACAACCATGTTCTCAATGAACCCAAAAAACTCATTAATATCAAAGCTGAATATTTTTGGAAGTAGTTTTTAGTTTGTTTTTAGTTTTAGCTATTTTAGGGGGATATCTGTGTGTGCAGGTGACTATTACTGTGCATAATTATTAGGCAACTTAACAAAAAACAAATATATACCCATTTCAATTATTTATTTTTACCAGTGAAACCAATATAACATCTCAACATTCACAAATATACATTTCTGACATTCAAAAACAAAACAAAAACAAATCAGTGACCAATATAGCCACCTTTCTTTGCAAGGACACTCAAAAGCCTGCCATCCATGGATTCTGTCAGTGTTTTGATCTGTTCACCATCAACATTGCGTGCAGCAGCAACCACAGCCTCCCAGACACTGTTTAGAGAGGTGTACTGTTTTCCCTCCTTGTAAATCTCACGTTTGATGATGGACCACAGGTTCTCAATGGGGTTCAGATCAGGTGAACAAGGAGGCCATGTCATTAGATTTTCTTCTTTTATACCCTTTCTTCCCAGCCACGCTGTGGAGTACTTGGACGCGTGTGATGGAGCATTGTCCTGCATGAAAATCATGTTTTTCTTGAAGGATGCAGACTTCTTCCTCTACCACTGCTTGAAGAAGGTGTCTTTCAGGAACTGGCAGTAGGACTGGGAGTTGAGCTTGACTCCATCCTCAACCCGAAAAGGCCCCACAAGCTCATCTTCGATGATACCAGCCCAAACCAGTACTCCACCTCCACCTTGCTGGCGTCTGAGTCGGACTGGAGCTCTCTGCCCTTTACCAATCCAGCCATGGGCCCATCCACCTGGCCCATCAAGACTCACTCTCATTTCATCAGTCCATAAAACCTTAGAAAAATCAGTCTTGAGATATTTCTTGGCCCAGTCTTGACGTTTCAGCTTGTGTGTCTTGTTCAGTGGTGGTCGTCTTTCAGCCTTTCTTACCTTGGCCATGTCTCTGAGTATTGCACACCTTGTGCTTTTGGGCACTCCAGTGAAGTTGCAGCTCTGAAATATGGCCAAACTGGTGGCAAGTGGCATCGTGGCAGCTGCACGCTTGACTTTTCTCAGTTCATGGGCAGTTATTTTGCGCCTTGGTTTTTCCACACGCTTCTTGCGACCCTGTTGACTATTTTGAATGAAACGCTTGATTGTTCGATGATCACGCTTCAGAAGCTTTGCAATTTTAAGAGTGCTGCATCCCTCTGCAAAATATCTCACTATTTTTGACTTTTCTGAGCCTGTCAAGTCCTTCTTTTGACCCATTTTGCCAAAGGAAAGGAAGTTGCCTAATAATTATGCACACCTGATATAGGGTGTTGATGTCATTAGACCACACCCCTTCTCATTACAGAGATGCACATCACCTAATATGCTTAATTGGTAGTAGGCTTTCGAGCCTATACAGCTTGGAGTAAGACAACATGCATAAAGAGGATGATGTGGTCAAAATACTCATTTGCCTAATAATTCTGCACTCCCTGTAGAGAAAAAACCCCATTGATTAAAAAATATATCCAATACCCTTTTTTAAAGTTATCCATTGATTCTTTGTCCTTCTAACCTCAAGAGATGTCCTCTTGTCAGTTGAAAACCTCTTGGTACAAAAAGTGTGCCTGACAAAACCTTTTTATAGAGAAAAGTTTAATTTGGTTAGTCTTTCTTCATAATTTAGCCCCTCCATTCCCCTTATTAGTTTTGTTGCCCTTCTCTGTATTTTTTCCAGCTCTAAAATGTCCTTTTCAAGTGTTGCCCAAAATTGTTCTCCATATTCCAAATGAGGGTGGAATTTGTATAGTGGCAAAATTATATTTGCTTCCCTTGATTCTATACCCTTCTTAATGTATGCTTATATTTTACTTGCCGTTGCAGATGTTGCTTGGCATTGAGCACTGTTACCTAGGTGGTTGTCCACAAGTACGTCCAAACAATATCAGCTACCCCTAGATCTGCTCCATTAAGATTATAAATTGCATGGCTATTTTTCCTTCCCAGATGCATAACTTTACATTTATTTGTATTAAATCTCATCTGCCATTTAGTTGCCCATTTCTCTAATTTATGCAAATATCTTTGGAGGGAAAGTACATCATTTTCTGGTTTTAATTACCTTGCACATCTTACTATGGTCAGCAAAAATTGAAACAATACTTTACAGTCCTACTTCTAAGTCATTAATAAATATGTTAGAGAGGATCTAATACTGAACCCCACTTACCACATTAGTCCAATCTGAGAGTGCTCCATTTACAACCACCCTTTGCTTCCTGTCTCTTAGCCCAATCTCAATCCATGAGCAGATATTTACTGCAATTCTGGATTCCTTTATTTTGCACAGTAGTCTTCCATGTGGCACTGTATCAAAAGCCTTTACAAGAATCCAAAAATACTACATCCACTGAGTTGCCTTGATCCAAGTTCCTACTAACCTCCTCAAACTAATTTGATTTGTTTGACATGACCTATCCCTCATAAATCTGTGTTGATTACTGGTAATAATCCTGATCAAATAGACATATTCTTGTATACTATCTCTTATTAGCCCTTCTATTAGCTCTTTCTGTCTCCATGGGCTAGCACATGGCATTGGTAGTATCTAGGGAAAACATTACCTTGGAAGTCCTTGCCTTAAGCTTATTTCCTACTTCTATAAAATCATTATTTAGGACAATCCATCTTCCACTTACTTTGTCATTGGTACCAATAAGTACCAAGACTACTGGTTCATTTCCAGCCCCTTCCAATAATTTATCTACCCGATCCACTGCTGCCAAACCTGCGCACCTGGGAGACAGCAAACTGTTTTGATTGCTGGTATCTGGATGACAAATCACCCTGTCTACCTTCCTAATAATGGTCCCCTATCACCATAATTTGTCTCTTGCTCTGCCTATTCTGCTGTCCCAGTAGAACCTGGCATTGCCAAACAGTTTCACTCGATCTGGCAAATCTGTTGGTGTTTGTCAAACCAGATCTGGCCTGTCTTCTCCTCCTCTTGTTTTCCCTGCTTCCTCTTGTAACGGCAACTTGGCTACCTCCCTGAACATCCTCACTAGCCCCATCTCCACTCTCCATGCTAGATCCAGCTAAACTGTGCTCAGTGAGCACCAACTCCCTTTCCCGTTGAGCAATATTCATAAGTGCTGCAAATCTCCAATTTGAGCTTCAAGATAGGCAACATGCTTACACCTGACACAGATGTATGGACCCTGGATCATCTGTTCCAGTAGTGCATACATGTGACAGGATGTACACGGAATGAGGTTGTCACTGGACTGAATCATAAGTGCTAATTCCAAAATATAGTGAGAAAACAAATCAATATATTTGTATAAGGCTTAATAACAAAATCTTTTTTTTCTTTTCCTTCTTTGTTTTTCCCTTCTCCTTTTTCTTGGTACTCCCTCCTTTTGTTCAAACTCCCACACTTACTTACAGTGCCTTGCAAAATTATTCACAGCCCCCCCCCCCCCCCCCCTTGGTATTTTTCATGTTATTTTGCCTCACAACCTGGAATTAACATGGATTGTTTTAGGATTTGCATAATTTAATTTACAGAATATGCCCACAACTTTGAAGATGTTTCTTTTTTTTTTTAATTATTATTATTATTATTATTGTGAAGCAAACAACAAATAGGACAAAATAACAGAAAAAGTCAATGTGCATAACTATTCAACCCCTAAAGTCAATAATTTGTTGAGCCACCTTTTGCGGCAATCACAGCTCCAAGTCGCTTTGGCCAAGTCGCTTTGGATAAGTCTCTATGAGCTTGCCACATCTTACCACTGGGATTTTTGCCCATTCCATGCGCTTGTGAACAGCAATCTTTAAGTCTGACCACAGATTTTCTAATGGTTTGAGGTCTGGGCTTTGACTAGGCCATTCCAACACATTTACATGTTTTTCTTTAAACAACTCAAGTGTTGCTTTAGCAGTGTGTTTGGGGTCATTGTCCTGCTGGAAGGTGAACCTCCATCCAAGCCTCAAATCTCGCACAGAGTGGTACAGGTTTTGCTCAAGAATATCCCTGTATTTAGCACCATCCATCTTTTCCTCAACTCTGACCAGTTTCCCAGTCCCGGCTGCTGAAAAAAAAACCCACAGCATGATGCTGCCACCACCATGTTTCACTGTGGGGATGGTGTTCTTTGGGTCATGTGATGTGTTGGGTTTGCATAGAACATAGCGTTTTTCTTTGATGGCCTAAAAGTTTGATTTTAGTCTCATCAGACCAGAGCACCTTCCTCCATACATTTTGGGAGTCTCCCACATGCCTTTTTGCAAGCTCAAAACGTGCCATTTTGTTTGTTGCTGAAAGTAATGGCTTTCTTCTGGCCACTCTGCCATAAAGCCCAACTCTATGGAGCGTACGGCTTATTGCTATCCTGTGTTCCCTGCTGTGGAACTCTGCAGCTTCTCCAGGGTTACCTAAGATAGATTTGACAGTGCTCCTGGGGATCATCTAAGATTTGGATATTTTTTTTATAACCTAACCCTTACTTGTACTTCTCAACAACATTGTCCCTTACTTGTTTGGAGAGTTCCTTGGTCTTCATGGCAGTGTTTGGTTAGTGGTGCCTCTTGCTTAGGTGTTGCAGCCTCTGGGGCCTTTCAAAAAAGGTGTGTATATGTAATGACAGATCATGTGACACTTAGATTGCACACAGGTGGACATCATTTCCCTAATTATGTGACTTCTGAAGGTAATTGGTTGCACCAGAGCTTTTTATGGGCTTCATAACAAAGGGGTTGAATACATACGCACATGCCAATTTTCTGTTTTCTATTTCTAAAAAATAGTTTTATGTATATATTTTTCTCACTTCACCAACTTAAACTATTGTGTTCAGATTAACAAAACATTGAACCTAAGGCTGTAATGTAACAAAATAGGTAAAAAGTCAAGGGGGTGGATACTTTTGCAAGGCACTGTATACTATAACTGCACTTTTACAAGAACTGTTCTGACTGCTCATCTGCACAATAATCCGTGCACACTGCAAAGAAACACACTTTACATTTTAGAAGTAACTCATAGTTATATGTGAATATATGTAGATGAATAATCGGTGTATCGCAGTGTATAGTGATACCTTTTTTATTGGACAAACATATTTGTTAGAATGACGAGTTTTCGAGAGTAGCATCTATCTTTATCAAGTATTGCTTCTGACTTGATAAAGAGAGGTACAGCTCTCGCAAGCTCATCATTCTAACAAATATGTTTGTCCAATTAAGAAAGGCATCACTATAAACTGCAATACTCTGATTATTAATTTTGATTACTGGACACAAGATATATAGATAGATAATAATAATATAGTGTATTTTTTAAAAAATTTTATTTATATTTTCTTACAGGAGAGGAGAGTTGTCAGTGAGAGATGGCGTGATCTCAATGACTATGAGGATGAGGAACATCAGTTTACTCTCCGTATGGGAAACAAGATGCAGCTGGCTGTAACAATGGACAGTAAAGTAAAGCCCTCTGCTATCTCTAAATATGAACCTTGTCTGATTATTTTCTTTAATAAACTGTTGCCTACTAAACTACTGAAGATTTAATCAACATCTTACAAGGTCTTTCTATATGGTTTGTCTGTTTGGATTCACTTGCCTGCCTCCTGTTATTGCATACAGGGTACTAGAGCCGTCAGTAAGAATACAGAGCAAGATTGCCTTCAGCTTACGAGGGAACTTTCTGATGTAACCATAGAAGATGCAGATCGTCTGTTCACTTACGGCAGAGGACGTCGTATGCAGATTGCAATTACAATGGAAAAAGTGAGTGCTTTACATATTTGCTTTGTAGAATCTTCTCTTAAGCAGTCATGTGTTAAGAATATAGTTAATAGTGGCACTTGCTAAATATACTTTTTCTTTCCATAGCTTAACACTAAATTCTTGCGTGGAAGCCTTAACTCTAAAAGCTTTTAAATAGTGCAGGGCTGCATAAAGGAACAGATAAAATATATAACGTCTAACGACAATTTTTTAAGAAAATACTACATCTAGTTCCTAGATGTGATATTGTGGAAGATGTGATGAGATGTGGAAGGATCCTGTATTTTACTGGATGTATATTCTGTATCTATTTACTTTTATGTCCATTGTTTTATTAAGAAGTGCTTATAATCTCTGTTTTTACTGCCTAAAAATCAAATATGGACTCCCTGTATGGGTCTGCCCATTAGAGCACTTGCAGACACAGACTCTCTGTAGGGCTGCATGTGTAGTATCCTAGTCCATCAAAGGTTCACGTCTCGGCAGCATGTTGAGAAGAGATGGTCACTGATTGGTTAGTATAAGGCACAGCAGACCCATACAGGGACTATTTTTTATTTTATGCAGTCAAATCAGAGCTTATAAGCCCTGCTTAATAAAATAAAGTACATAGATATATAATATCCCTGTGTATCTATTTACTTCTAATAATCTTTCATATCCCTTCCATCACATATATAGTTGTGAGCGTACGAGTTGTTGCTAACGCTGCGGGCTCGCGTAGCGAGCCGAGGCCCTCGCGTAGCGAGGGCCGCGGCTCGCGCAGCGAGCCGAGGCCCTCGCAAAGCGAGGGCACTGCCCGAGGGTCTCAGTTGCTGCAAGGAGCGCCGAAGGCGCTCCTTGCCAGCAACTGAGACCCTCGGGCAGTGCCCTCGCGAAGCGAGGGCACTGCCCGAGGGTCTCAGTTGCTGGCATGGAGCGCCGAAGGCGCTCCATGCCAGCAACTGAGGACCCTCGCGAAGCGAGGGCCTCAGTTGCTGGCATGGAGCGCCGTAGGCGCTCCATGCCAGCACCTGAGGACCTCGCAAAGCGAGGGCCGCAGTTGCTGGCATGGAGCGCCGAAGGCGCTCCTTGCCAGCAACTGCGACCCTCGCAAACTTCACCTCGCAACCCAAACAGTACGACACACACATTACGACACTCGCAAACAACATACGACACACGTTCACACACATTACGGACTCGCAACACTCGGACGCAACTCGCGAACATTAGAAAATGTCAAACACAATACATACACACACCACATACATAAAAAACTTACCTACACCAAGAGGGAGCACCCAGCACCTCAAAAATACAACTTACACCTCGATTTTACTTCAAATAAAACAGTTTAGACACTAAAAAAAAAACGAAGCGAGAGAAAAAATGGCCGCCGAACAAAACGAAAACGAGGCTACAGCACTCTAAACTCGCAAAACACCACAAGAAACTCGCAAAACACCACAAAACACCTACGGATATTCCGATACAAACGTATAACACACATTACTCGCCATTTCTCGCCAATGCGGAAGTACACGACTACGCTAACGGTTTGGTCTCGCGCACGCACAGTGTTACACTGCACACATTCAGCACGCTTACACAGCAGATCCACACCACTAATGCTGCAGCAACATCAAAACACATTCACAGCTCTTCCACACAATGCTTTAAAATAGGTAAAGTATGTTCATTTATTAATGTATTATATATTTCATTATTACACACTAAACAGCATTAGCTACCTTACAATTTCATTGCCGTCATTTTTTGACGGGCAATTCGCTAGTAACTAAGAAAATGCTGTATCTAATTGTTTGACGTATGATGCTTTCAGTTCGGGAGCAGGTGCTAGTCCTTTTACAGATATCCCAAATTCTATACATACTTTTCTCAGTTAACAGTTATTCTCATAGGAGAAGATTACATTTTAGAATGCAGCAAAGACTTAACCATGTAGTAACCCAGGATAGAAGTCAGTCTAAATATTATCAAAAAATACAAGACAAAGCATGATTCTCTTTCTTTTGACAAAACATTGAGTTTTGCTTTTTCAGTGTACTGTAATCATAACAAAGCCCCGTTACATGCTCAAAAGGGTGAAGCCACAAGGGCTTTTTAAATGGATATGGAAGGTTTCCAGTTTATAATAAGATAAGCTACCTAAGTATATAAGTTATTTACCAACATAAAGGTATATGGAAGTTCCATGGACTATGATGCATCTGATAGAGGAGAATCCGTACTGCATGATGATAACAATAAGCATTAATAAACATACCCTAACATTTCTTTAGTTTTCAGGCAGTTGATTTTCAGAAGTAAAGCCGCTGAAAATCCAGGTTAAATTAGCATAAAATTCATAATTGGTTGTGTGTGGCCAGTCAGAGGCAGGAACAACAATGTATCTGTTTTGTAAACATTGTAAAGCATTAAGCCAAGATGAATAACTACAAGCAGAACCGAGTCTGTCTCAAGTCTTTCTAGCACAAATAGTTTTTTGTATTTTAAGGTAATCTGGTAATTTAATTACCAATGCAAATTATTTTCTGTAATTTCAAAGATAATAATTCACTGTTAAAACATGAGATTTTATATATCCAGGTGTATTGCTATTTAGACCCCACATAAAGTATGAAGATCTACTTGTTCAATACAGTGACGGGAAAAAAATGGTTTATAGAACGCTGAGGAGCGTTTTTCCAATATTTTTTATTGAGTTATAAAGCATGTTTGAATAACAAAATGAATATAACACAATACATTCCGTTACATTTCATTTATGTTCATATAAATTAATAATGTTACATGTTCAATAACTCCTTTTTGTTTTTTCTTTTTATTCTTTTTCCTATTTTTCTTTTTTCCCCCATCCCAATCATCTTCTATTCTCATCTTTAAACTAATAATTTGTAATAATTTGTTTATGAAATCAAATGCATGTGATAACATGAAAGAAAAAAACTCATATTATGGCAATTTGATCAGTTCAAATCTTGAGTTTTCTAATCAGAAAATCACATCCACTTCCATATTTATTTTTTTAAATTTCTACCTCTGTACCAGTTTTCTACCTCCATTATATTTTATAATAAGATCCAACATGCTAGCTCTGTGTAGGAACAAAATAAAAAATACAGCTGAAGGGACCCTGCACGGATATGTCTCTGTATTCCTCTTTTACTCTCGCTTAATTCAGTGAATCACTTACATGATGGCTTGGATACATTTTTTGGTCTAAATACTTTTTAGAGATTTTTATTCAAAATGTGAATCTTCTCTTTGGTCCTGTACGGAGGAGGATATTAGTATGATGACTTTTTTCCAATATGAGGGTAACAAAAACATCTATTTTTTAGAAATAACTGTTGCCATGGTACTGTATGTGTTTTCAGTGACGACAACCTATAAAATCGATGTTCTTCTTGGCTCTGTGCTGTGAGGGATTCTTGTTTCTTCTTTTTGTTTCTTGTATTTATTAATACATTGATCAGAAGAGATCTAAACACGTTGAACTTGATGGACTAAGTCTTTATTCAACCTCAATTACTATATGACAATTCTTTCTGTTCTAGTTTGATCATTGCATTTCCCAAATGGCCTAAAGATGGCGACGCAGCTCCATGAATTAGAAAATGTGCTACAAGTATGAATTCTACTTGAGGTCTGGTGGCTGGCTGTAGTTTTGGCCCTCTTTTTGGTTTGTCATGATAAATTGATGACTGCTGCTGTTCAGTCGTGTTCGATTCTATGCGGCCCTATGGATTGCAGCATGTCAGGCACATCTTGTGTCTGGTTGTGCTTACCTATAATGTTATCTTGGCAAAGATAATGGAGTGGATTGCTAGACCCTTCTCCAGTGGACCGTGATGTCTCTCACCTGTCTACTATGACCCATCCATCTTGGGTGACCCTACATGGTATTGCTCACAGCTTCATTGAGGTTTACAAACCCCTTCACCACGACAAGGTAGCGATCCATAACGTGAAATGGATGATTAGTGGTGTGATTACTTAGCTGGTGTTGTCTGAATCTCTAAATGTAAGCACCATGGATGCCGGCTTAGTGCTACTATGTATTATAAATGCTTACTTTACATAGAATGTACTGCATATTTGTCCGGTTCAGCTTATGGTGGGCAAAAGAGTGATAGAAGCCTTCACCATACAGAGTACAGTAGATAAATACTACAATTTATGCTCACATTTGTCTAAATATAAGTTCAAGAACTTATTTCCTGCGAACTCATTTGCATGCCCCACCCAAAGCCACTTTAATCCAAATACACTAAACTGAGCCATGTATAAAAAGTGCTTCTGTCTGATTCCTCTGCCCAGTGTCTGTTGCATCAGCTGTGACTGGGAATCTATGCAGCAGACAGAGCTCTGAAGCTTTATACAAAGACGATTGAGGTCAGATGTGTTGTAGGCTAAATTTTGGTGACAAAAACCGATTATTTAAAGCAAAATGTTTTAGTCCCATATTTTCAGTTCTTTTTTAAAGAACTAGAACTAATAATCAACAATGTTTTAAAAATATTACAAAATAAAAATCTTTAATATAACACTTATTTGCCTTAAAACAGACCTCCCTATTTATCATAGCTCTATTTCCAAAGCTTCCTCCTGCATGAAAGGCAGATAAGCAAAGCCAATTATGGATGGTATAAAAAGGCATACAATTCACTGCCTAGCAATGAGTTTCTCATATTTTAAGGTCACAACCTTTATGACCAGAAGCATTGATTGGTCAGAGTTATTAGAAGAAATGAATGGTGATGGACAGGACTGCATACAATTGCATAAATAGTTAATACATTTAATATTATTATTTATTAATAATTTATTTAGGATTATTTTTATGTTTTTGGTCTATTATCAATATTACTACTTTTAAATTAGCCAAATCAAAATCACAGGACTACAGCGTCCCCTTAAATCAATCAATCTCTCTCTCGTAAATTTTAAACTGGTGTTTGAGTGTGCATTTGGAAGTGTAAGGGTTAAGCTGGGGCCTTATTAGCTTTGTAAGTACTTTATTTCCTTGTGATAAATTCTGGATGGCGGCGGCGCTCATACTACACCAGCGACATTGCTTCCTTTTATGGTTAGAAGCTTCAGACAAAAAGAATGCAATGTCAGTTGGCAGCAGCAGAGCACAATACCACTGAACAAGGGGATTTAACTAGCACTGCTTGGAAAAGCACGCTTGTCACAAATAATGCTGGCTAACCTGTTTGATAATCCTGAATAGGCTATTAAACTGCTGGAAATGGGGTGCACAACAGTTACCAGAAAGATTTGGGGTGTTCATCTAGTGTAGATAAGCAGAAACATGTATTGATTTATAGAAAGTGCAATGACTTTATAAACTTGCTCATTTTGTTGTTGTCATTCTTAAAGCTATATGGAAGTTTCATGGATTATGAATGCATCTTATAGAAGAGAATTGGTAGTGCATGAAAACATTTTTATTTTTTGCACAACAAAATCCCAAATAAACAGTAATAAATGTCATGCTCAGGAGGATCACTGGACTGTGGAGCTAACAGAATGTTATGGGCCCTGGACTGGTGTTGGTTAATACTGTGTAATGTTGTATAGTATTGTGTAATCTTCCCCATTTTAAAGCATTGTGTCAGGGCAACATGCACGTTGGGACTATTGTAACCATGATGGAAACTATGATTCATTGTTTCTATATTGCTATGTAATTCCCTCATGTATATAATAACCTGTGTAAGAGTTTAATATGGTCATGTTGGATAATGATTTTTCTTGGGTATTATAATAAAACATGTTATGTCGGACACCCAGGGAGGGGGCACTTGGTCCCGGTATTGGGAATGTGGGGAGCAAGGGAAGGGGACCTCACCCATACAATTAAAGAGACAGCTACATGTTTAGGCTTAGCTGTAAATAAGTTGTGCTCTGTTTGACTATACATATACATGATTATGTGTCATTCTAGACTGAAGACTTTTGTTATTTTACTGATCTAATCATTTGCTTGTTTCCTGATTTTCCTGCTTGGTCCTATATTAACGGTCCATCACCTACGCTCCTGTGTTCCTGGATCCTAATGATTAGTGTTCCTGAGCAGAATAAGCTGGCTGGGGCCTGAGATCCAAACTATCACAATCCAAGGGTTGTTCCTGTGAGCTAAAAGCAGTAGGTTTTGTATTTTAAGTGGTCCCGTTACCCTAAAGTTTTCCAAATTTCTTCTTTTGAGTTGATTTTGAGAAGGAATGCCCCTAAATTTGAAGAAAAAGGAACCCTTTTTTTAGTGCACACCTATGAATCTCAATAGTGAAAGAGACCCAATTTGATTAAAACTTGGCTCTTAATAACTTATTTAAAAAATGGATTAATAAAAGGCTAAAAAATTAGACGCTGCAATAAAGAACAGGAAATAGGAATTGGTATAGGGATACTATCTTACTGGTAATTAAATATCAGGTGCTAGTACTCCTTTAAATATTGTCTATAAGGTGCTATAATAAGGTGCTTTTATAGTGTGCTTACCTAACGTGCCACTATTATACACTGTTAAATAAAAATTGATGTAAAGTGTTGGTAAAAGACAATAATATATGTCTTCTACTATGTCGAATTCTTTTGTGATAATAAAGTGCTGTATTGCGGGAGTACTAAAACTGCCTCTTTTTTTCTCCGTCCGTATATCCCTTTGTGTATCCCTTGTAATTTCCCTATTTAGTACATTTGATCCTGTTAGGAGTAGCTAGATGATTCAAGGGCATTTTCTAACTCTTTATCATATTTTCATTGATTCACTGTGTCCCTGAAACTCTATATGACTCCTTTTAGCGTGGAGATAGCGGTTAGGACGCCTCGCGATGACGTCACTAATGCGCGCCCCACGTTGCTGCGTCTTTCCCGTCGCACGTTTCTCAATTTCCTCAGAACCCCTTTAAATGTTTTAATATGTATATTTGACCCTTAGTGGCACCCTATGCAAAAGGTCATTACAATAATTTACATCTAGAGCCACCAACCCATCTTTTTCTATGCCCCTAAATTAGCATAAAATTCATGAGATGTAGCCAATCTGAGGTAGGTACAACAATGTATCGGTTTCCCTCTCACTAGCTGAGACAAAACTGCAGCTGTGATACTGACAGCTGATTGGCTAGGGCACATCTCCACACAGCTCATTGACCAAGATGCTCTGCCTACATAGGTGCCTTCGGGGTGAAGCTCTCACATGAAGTTTCACTTGTAGTTTGAATATACAGAATTCCTCAAAAAAATGATTTGCTATGAGACGCGCAATCAGACAGACTTGCATACAGGAGATGTTGCTTTAAAAGGTAACATACATATTTGTTTATGTGAATCTTCGCCGATTAGTGGGAGCTGCCATTACTATTTGATTTATCTACCTTGTTCCGGGAGGGGCCCTTTTTAATAACCAAAACATTATAATTTGCTTTTGTTGGAAACTCATAGAAAGACTCTGATTATTATAGGATATGTTTCCTGTCTATTCTATCACATCTCCGCATCTTTCTTTTATGTGCAAAAAAGCCTGATGGTGTGGTCTAGGGCTCTTCCTTTTATATGATTCTGGGAATTGTCTGCAAGCAGCTTCCTATGTGGTCTAGGAATGAAAGGAAAGCATTATTAATGTTTGGTCGTTCATTGGGGCCAACTTACTGTGACCCCACGTCAGCCACTGCCACTCGGCTCCTTCAAGATCATGTTCATTGCTTCAGAAACCTCATCTATCCATCCCCCTTATTTGTATACCTTCAATCATTCCCAGCATCAGGGTCTTCTGTGGGGAATCCTACCTTCTGATGATATGGCTAAAATATTTGAACTTTAGCCTCCTGATCAAACCTTCCAGTGAAAAGTTTGGCTTCACTTCCTGTAGTATTGAATCTTCTTGCAATCCAAGGGACTTCAAGCCGTTTTCTCCAACACAACAATTCAAAGTCACCATCTGCAGAGATCTTGAAGCCCAGAAAAATAAAATCTCCCACTGCCTCCACACACCCATACTACTAAATATTTTTGCTGGAAATTTTTGCCTGCCCCTGTGTGTGTATGTATATATGTTTTTAGAGCTGAAACCATATAGACTTTATTTTAAAAGTAATGTATTGAACTTTTTATTGATGATCTTGAAGAGAAACCTTTTATATTCATTCTTCTAGGAAGAAGAGAAGCAGAAGTCAGAGTGGAGAAGAACAGAATCGGATACTCCTACAGAGAAGGAGCAAACTAAGAAGGTGAGATTTATTACTTTCTGTATTCCTTATCCAAAGAAAAAAGTAACTGGAAATAGCAGCAGTTTGTTTCTTTTGCTGTTCCTTAAGATCAGTGGTACTAAGAGGAACCCTTGTATTGCTTACCAGTGAGATGTAAACTGAAAAATAGAAATACTGTCTGTTCAATTGAAATAAATACAACAGATTTGGTTCTGCTTGTGCCATTGGCAGTGTGTGTGTGTTTATGTACTGTGATTGTTGCTGTTGTTTAGTGGTTCAGTTGGTTCTGACTCTCCATGCAGCGATATGCCTGTCTATATTTTTGTAGGTTTTCTCATTCATATCTGAAATGAAATTTAGAAAACGTGAAACTGATTTTTAACAATATGATTACAGCCTAAAGTTTAAAGTTCTTAACACAAAATCCATGAGTGCATGGACCTACTTCTTTTTTATTTATCACTTGCTTAATAAAAGACAATCCTGTTATTATTTTTATTATCAGAATTCTTATTACCTTCTTAAAAATATATAAAATGACATGTATTCCATAGTGATAATTATAGGGGTTGCATGACCAAAGCATACACGATGATGCATGGTCCTGCTCTTGTAAGTGGGTGTTTATTCAAGACACAAGAGGAGATGATTGCTGATGGTGGTCCTCTGAGGTATCAGACTCCTTATACATGAGGAGATTGTTTAACTTGAATAGCTTACATCCGGTAACAAGTTGTGGCTTCCCTGAATATATATTTTAAGTAGCTATAAAGAGGGAGAGAGTCTGACTGAGCATGTTAGAAATTCCCAGCACAAGAGACGAGTGTGAGGAGACGATGGGTTCAGAGATACGCATGTCGTGGCCAGAGCGGAGGGGGCAGTTAGGGGACTATTTGTATTTGTGAATAATATACCAGTGTATTATAAGCTTTGTTTTTATTGCCTAGAATCAATCAAATAGTTGCTGTATGGGTCTGTCCACTGCCGCATATGCAGATTCAGTATAGCTGGATGTGCAGTGCAGTGTCCAAGCCTATCAGGGACCACGTCTGTGCTACATTTAGCAGAGAGATGGTTACTGATTTGTTAGTATGAGACTGCACTACAGAGTGTTACCAATCAGTGGCCATCACTCCGTAACGTTCTGCAACAGACGTGGTCCCAGATAGTCTAGAACACTACACTGCACATTCAGCCCTACACAGTCTGTGTATGCATAGGCTGCTGTGGGCAGACCCATACAGGGACTATTTGGTTAATTTTAGGTAATAAAAACGGTGCTTATACGCACTACTTAATAAAATAAAGTCCATTCAAGTAAATAGATACACAGGGATATTATATACCTTGTAAACTCCAGAAACCTTCCATATCCATTTAAGATGATTCATAATGGGGAGATTCTAGTAAGATGAAGGTCAATTAAGAGTGAGTTCCAGCAATCAATGCAGGAAATTTGTTTAATTGTTATTTTAGTTGCTTCTTCCACTTACAGAACTTATTACAGCATTGCACCTCCTGCAGTCTTCTGACATCAGCGTCTCTATGTGCTTCAGCAACTGTTTCTATTTAGTAATACAGAATACTCACCATGGGCTTTTTTACCGACAGGAAAGTCAGAAATGTGAACTGATTCCTGAGCTCACCCTAACAATGACAGGACAAGAGCGTCAGGAGTACCTGCGATGGAAGAAAGAAAGAGAACAAATTGACCTGGAGCGCCTGGCTCGGCATAAGAATTCAAAAGGGGAATGGAGGCGTGCCTGGGATATGGAGAAGACAGAGAAAATGTAAGAAGCAGAAGCTTTACATATACTGCTGCCTGTTAGAAATGGTTACTGTAGGTGTTGCTTGTGTCACTGCGTTTGTCATAGTTATACATTAGACATTAAAGTTAGTTATTTGCACCCCCTCCGTATTTTTTTATTGTGAGTAAATGCCAGTTGTATGTATCTTTCAATGGATAAATTCCTTATTACCTATAGTTTTAAATGATCTGAATCTGGAACAATCACTGTGTCCCTTTAAGGGGATATGCATGGTTTAAAATAAACTACCTAAGTGTGTGTTTGCAACTAAACATCAGTCTGAAACCTTCCAAACAGTGCCTACAAAGCTCCTCCCCCAGAAGTGTTTCTATTCTTATTAGATGTACTAGCCATTCAGACTGTTTCTCAACAGCATGTTTTGAAGTGCTGCTGAGATATAATCTGGGATTGGTTAGTACATTTAGTATGATCTGCTGGGGAGGTTGATATATACTTAGGTGTATTATCTTAATATTAGAATTAGACCATAAGAATCTAATTTTTTCTCTTTATATTTCCATATAGGTTTGAAGATGACCTCCTTTATGTTGATGCAATTCCGGCTGGACCGTGTTTAAGAAGAGGTGAGCAACTTAAGAAGCGTTTTTGGAACATGCCTAGAAACTGAAAACCAAAGTACTTGGATGTAGTATGCCAGACTTATCTGGATAATAAAACTTGCCTTCATCCACACTAAATACTGTGCACAAAAATACATCACTTATTATGGAACACACACTGGCACGGTCAGTTTTCCTTGGTATATCCTCATTTTGTCCAAGACCTTATACCCTGGATAAGGTTCTTGTGGAATTTCAGTGTTATTAGTATTTGAGTATCTAGTCTGTTTTGTTTTTTGTTGGCAGCGTATTTTTTGTGTGTGTGTTGTATAACTATATGTTTCTTATTTTAATGTCTCTAATTTTTGAATGTAACAAAAAACACAAACTTTAATGCACAACATAGGTTTTGTATGAATATTTAATGTCACATCAGAACTGAGATTTATGATTATATGTGCTTGGTAGCCAACAGTGGCTTAAAATGGTTTTGAATGCTTATTGTCATTTAAAATAAGTCACTGTCACACAAACACACAATAGCTTGGCATATTCCATGAAATACTTTTGTGTTTTTTATCATCTATAAAAGTTGTGTATAGAGAAAATATGTAATGTGGGTCTGTGGTGTATTTATTACTTTCTACTAAATTACTAATGTAAATTATACACTTAGTAAAAACACCAAAATAAGGAATTATAATAGGTATTCCAGCAAAAACAATGTACTAACACCAGAATCATTCCAATTTATTAAAAATGTCTGACTCCTAAAACCCCTGCTTGTTGGGTGTTT
Organism: Discoglossus pictus; assembly: GCA_027410445.1. Lineage (NCBI taxonomy): Eukaryota > Metazoa > Chordata > Amphibia > Anura > Alytidae > Discoglossus > Discoglossus pictus. The sequence continues at coordinate 228,398,726 of CM050168.1, read as the reverse complement.
GTATTTTTCACTATTTAAATGTATTGTTTGAAATGTTGGTAATGACATTCTCATTAATATACTGAGCTGGAATATTATAATCTCTATTCTGTAAAACTTCCTGTAAATGTATTTAGTGTTTCCTGTGGGACATATACAGCCTCATTTAAATTAGAAAAACGTTCTAACGAGGTTTGAACGTTAGGGCTGCGAGCTGGAAATATGACCGTTTACCGACTCAACGGCAGGGGGGGTACTGTAATCACCCCGGTGGCACCTAACATTATCCCCTCTCCCATCGGGACCCTGGAAGTTTCCCCACATTAACCCTGTGCAGCGGGGGTCCCTGATCAGGACCCCCGCTGCGTTTGAAATTTCCCGCCTCACAGGTCCTTAAAGGACAATAAAGGTCCTGAAAGGACCGCGCGCAAATAAAAAAAAAATACCCTCCCGCGCGAGTATTATAAGTACCCCCCCTAGGCACCTAAAATTAACCCCATCACTCATGGGGCTCTATACAGAGCCACATGAGCCCTTAATTAACCCTGTCACTCATGGGGCTCTATACAGAGCCCCATGAGCCCATAATTAACCCTATCAGTCTCATATGGGTCTATACAGACCCTTTTGGGACACAAATTAACCCCATTAGGCCAAAGGGGTATATATAGACCCATGTAGGACACTAATTAACCCCTATAATAACCCCATAAGTGCCACGAAGGTCCTCCAGGACCCTCATGACACAGTCTAAACACTACACTAGTAACCCTAACTATACCCCATTAACCCCTTAATCCTAACTATACCCTTTTAACTCTATCTGGACCCAATAACCATAACTGTACCTATTTACCCCCAAACTGGACCATACCCTAACTGAGCATATTTAACCCCATCCCTGATGGGGGTCCATACAGACCCCTGTAAGCCTCTCTTTTTAACCCAATCAGTCCCATAAGGGTCTATGAAGACCCTCATGTGACAATTAGAACCCTTATATTAACCCCATAAGTGCCATGAGGGTCCCCAGGACTCTCATGACACCAAGTACACACACTACATTACACTATCCCCCCCCAACAAAAAATTAAAAAAAGAACATTACAACCCCCCCACTACAAAAAATAAAAAAGAATTACACACCTGCAAAGAAAATATACACATATATACATATCATTACAATGCAGCAATATATACATTACATATCCCCTGACTACAAAATATTACCCCCTATCTATTAAACGTTAACCCTATCTACATAACATTACCCCCTATCTATAACACATTAAACCCTAAATATAAGCTAAAATAGAATAAATAAGACCACTTACCTTTGCAGATGTCCCTTCAGATCACACCCCTAGGAAAAAAGGAAACATCAAATTAGTACAGAATTAAACACTACATAGAATAAATACACATTCAAAATACTGTAATAAACTTACCTTTCCAGCATGTCCCCGTCCATCTTCTTGTCTTCTCCGGCTCAGCCCCTGGAAAAAAGAAGCATCACATTAGTCACACATACACAAATAAAAACAACATAAATAGACAATAAACATTCTAAATTTTAAAACTTACCTGTCCCTTATGGTCCCATCCTCCTCTTCTGCCCCTATTGGGCCCTTGAAGAATCTGCACTCTAAAAAAACAAAAAGTAAAAAAGTAACGGAGCTCCTCCTTCGATAAACTCCCCGACGCTAATGAGGCTTCTAGGCCTTCTGGTAAAACAAAAAACGAATAGCGCCTTCTGATTGGCTGAAATTTGATTGACAGCCATTTCAGCCAATCTGAAGACACCAAGAGGTGAGTCAATCAGAATGGGATACACCCCTATATCCCATTCTGATTAGTTTAAAAAAAGGTTGTCATCAGCCAATCAGAAGGCACTATTGCCTTCTGCCAATCACAATAGGATACATCCCACGTGGTGATTGGCTGAAGGCATCTCCGCCTTCTGATTGTCTTCTATCTGACAGTGACAACAGCTAATCAGAAGGTTCTATTCCCTTCAGCCAATCAGAATGAGATACATTGTGATAGGCTGAAGGCAATAGTGCCTTATGATTGGCTGATGGACCTGTCAATCTTTTTTAAACCAATCAGAATGGGATATAGGGATGTATCCCATTCTGATTGGCTCACAACTTGGCTTATAGGGGTTAATTAGTGTCCCATAAGGGTCTGTATAGACCCTTATGAGACTGATAGGGCTAATTATGGGGTTCTGTATAGAGCTCCATAGGTTATGGGGGTCATTAGGGGCTCATGAGGCTCTCTATGGAGTCCATGAGTGACAGGGTTAATTAAGGGCTCAAGGGGCTCTGTATAGAGCCCCATGAGTGACGGGGTTAATTTTAGGTGCATGGGGGGGTACTTATCGTACCCCCGTGGCAGGGGTTAATTTTTAATTTAAGAGCGGGTCCTTTCAGGACCTTTATCGTCCTTTTGAGGACCTTCGAGGCGGGGACACCCGTTGCAAGGGGGTTAATGTGGGGACACTTCGGGGGTCCCAATGGGGACCTCCAGCATAGAGGTGGCTAATTACAGTACCCCCGCAGCCAGGATTGGTTAATAGTGTGTCGCTGGCCCTTTAAGGACCCGCAGCGGGAAGTTTGAATACTTTTAAATGCAGCGGGAGTTCATGTCGATGCCAATCAGCGACCACCGCTGCAAGGGTTAATGTGGGGAGGCTGTGGGGGTCCCTATATAGATCCCTGCAGCATGGGGGTGTGTTTAGGGTGCAGAGGGATGCAGAAGAATAGGGATCTGGCTGCTGCGAGACAGCACGTATAGGCTTTCGTAGGGCTAGCGGGTACTTTTTTGTGCTCGTTGGGATATTAGCGAGGGACGAGGTTTACCCCCTAGATTAAGGTGTGTTCGTAGCTCTCCTTCAAGCTATTTTGGCCATAATCTCACTAAGTCGGCTGCAAGGAAAATTTTGAGGAATCGGCCCTTGCTAACGGCTCTACGAGGCCTAGACCGAGTCAACAACGAGGAGAATTTAATGAGGCTGATAGTGTCTCTGTTAATTATCTACCAATCACAGGAGATTATGGGGAGATGATCTAATGTTGGCTTCTCAGCCAATCCTGTGTGAAATCAACATCCGTAAAAACTGTGGTTGCATTTAGTGCTTCTGGTGAGGGAGCCTCATGGTAAATGTAAACTTTTACAGTTTTATTTTTTGTTTGCTTAATTTTATAAAAGATTTAGTCTATTCTGCATGTTTATGGTGATTGGTAATTTCCCTGTCCTTTTTAAATAGTTCAAAAGTTACTAGAATTAAAAAATATACTAGTATCTTAAGGCTACATGTATTGTCATAGTCCTGTATATCTTCTGTTCCCCTGGGATTTTGAAAATGCTTATCATGAAGGAAGTTTATGTATATACAATACCTGCATTTCTCTGAATTCTGAGCAAGAAATTATAATTTTTTTTAAATTATTTTAGATGTTCAAATGTGAACGCAAATGTACTATTTATTTACTGTATGGTGGAGGCTTCTATCGCTCTTTTGCCCACCATAAATTAAAAGATTGCTGTGGTAAACTACCTCCCAACAAATCTACTACAAAGGCTAGGAACCAGCACCACACCGATGAGAAGCACTAATCTTGAAACCGCTGTCCATGGGTAGGTTTCCTGGCTTGTGTATAATCCATCTTGGGCTTTGCTTAAAGCTGTTTTATACAGCAGGTGCATGCTTAAAAGGAGCCATGTTTAAAATGGTATTTGGATTAAAGAGCTAAGCTTTTGTGGGCTCATTTGCATGTCCCTGCCTGGGTTCACAGAATGCAGTGCAAGAACTGTATTTCTTGGAATTCTGAGCAGGAAACATGTTTATAACTTATTTTAGATGTTAAAATGTTCTATGTCTCGGACTCCTATTCCTGTGGCCCTAGGCAGTAGTAGTCCCTACCCCTGGATTGTCACATACTATTTACTATATACAGTGGATATAAAAAGTCTACACACCCCTGTTAAAATGTCAGGTGTGCTGTAAAAAAATTAGACAAAGATAAATAATTTCAGAACTTTTTCCACCTTTAATGTGAAATGTGACTTATAAACTGTACAACTCAATTGAAAAACAAACTGAAATCTTTTAGGTGGAGGGAAGAAAAAGAAAAATAATGTTGTTGCATAAGTCTGCACACCCTCTATTAACTGGGGATGTTGCTGTGTTCAGAATTTAAGCAATCAAATTCCAAAACGTGTTAAATAGGAGTCAGCATACACCTGCCATCATTTAAAGTGCCTCTGATTAACCCCAAATAAAGTTCAGCTGCTCTAGTCGGTCTTTCCTGAAATTTTCTTAGTCGCATCCCACAGCAAAAGCCATTGTCCACAGAGAGCTTCCAGATCATCAGAGGGATCTCATTGTTAAAAGGTATCAGTCAGGAGAAGGGTACAAAAGAATTTCCAAGGCATTAGATATACCATGGAACACAATGAAGACAGTCATCATCAAGTGGAGAAAATATGGCACAACAGTGACATTACCAAGAACTGGAGCTCCCTCCAAAATTGATGAAAAGACGAGAAGAAAACTGGTCTCGGAGGCTACCAAGAGGCCTACAGCAACATTAAAGGAGCTGCAGGAATATCTGGCAAGTACTGGCTGTGTGGTACATGTGACAACAATCTCCCGTATTCTTCATATGTCTGGGCTATAGGATAGAGTGGCAAGACAAAAGCCTTTTCTTACGAAGAAAAACACCCAAGCCAGGCTACATTTTGCAAAAACACATCTGAAGTCTCCCAAAGCATGTGGGAAAAGGTGTTATGGTCTGATGAAACCAAGGTTGAACTTTTTGGCCATAATTCCAAAAGATATGTTTGGCGCAAAAACAACACTGCACATCACCAAAAGAACACCATACCCACAGTGAAGCATGGTGGTGGCAGCATCATGCTTTGGGGCTGTTTTTCTTCAGCTGGAACTGGGGCCTTAGTTAAGATAGAGGGAATTATGAACAGTTCCAAATACCAGTCTATATTGGCACAAAACCTTCAGGATTCTGCTAGAAAGCTGAACATGAAGAGGAACTTCATCTTTCAGCATGACAATGACCCAAAGCATACATCCAAATCAACAAAGGAATGGCTTCACCAGAAGTAGATTGAAGTTTTGGAATGGCCCAGCCAGAGCCCAGACCTGAATACGATTGAAAATCTGTGGGGTGATCTGAAGAGGGCTGTGCACAGGAGATGCCCTCGCAATCTGACAGATTTGGAGTGTTTTTGCAAAGAAGAGTGGGCAAATCTTGCCAAGTCAAAATGTGCCATGCTGATAGACTCCTACCCAAAAAGACTGAGTGCTGTAATAAAATCAAAGTGTGCTTCAACAATGTATTAGTTTGAGGTGGAAAAAGTTTGGAAATGATTTATCTTTGTCTAATTTTTTTGCAGCACAGAAACCTGACATTTTAACAGGGGTGTGTAGACTTTTTCTATCCACTGTGTATGTGTGTGTGTGTATATATATATATATATATATATATATATATATATATATATATATATATATATATATATATATATATATATATATATATATATATATATATATATTATAACATTAGTGCAGGGCAAAAGCTCTTTGCCAAGAAAAATGGCACTTGTTTGTATAAACTACCATTAGCAGCTGTACAAGCCGTAACAAACAAATTTAGAGAAAATCAGAAGTTTTGTAGATGGTTTATGAATATAGAAATCAACTGTGTTTGTAACATTACTTCTTCAGAGCTAGTTCATGCCCGGTGTGTATGTATGTATATGTATGGGTCACTACCACTTGCGGGGTCAGTGCCCTGTTTTAACAAACTCTTAACCTTAATAGAGGAAGGCACAGGAGGCTTTTCCACTCTTAATACACGTTATTTACACTTCAGCATTGTATAAGAACTAAGCAAATAAAATCCAGCATCCTTAAAGCAGACAGTCCACTCTGAATTGGACTCCAGTAGTTAGTTCCCTCTTCTGTCAGGGATTACTTCTCAGGGGTTACTTGCCTGTAGTCTCATGTCTGTCTCTTTCTCTCTCTCCCTCGGAGCAGTTTCTCTCTCACTCCTCTGGTTGAAGCAGTCTCTATCTCCCTCTGCAGCTGTTCTCCTACTGGGTAATCACCTTTCTGGGGTCTCTTTCTGGACTGCACGCTTTTGAAACTCTCATGCTTGGAGCATCGGCCTCTGCTCTCCAACTCCAACTCAGGCCTTTCCTCACTTGGGCCTGTGTCTCCCAGGCAGCTCCAAGCCTGCAGCTCCACACGCTGTCTCACAGACAGGCTTCTGGCAGGGACCACGCTCATTTCTCCAACGGAGCCTTTTATAGCAGGAGTTAACTCACTCCCTGCTGGAATGAATTCCATTTTACCTCCAGATTGGCCTCTAGGGGTCACTATATATATATATATATATATATATATATATATATATATATATATATATATATATATATATATATATATATATACTAGCGAATTGCCTGTAAAAAAATGAAGGCAATGAAATTGTAAGGTAGCTAATGGTGTTTTGTGTCTACTACTTAAATATGTAATACAATTAATAAATGAATATAGTTTACCTATTTTAAAGCATTGTGTTGAAGAGCTGGCAATGTGTTTTGATGTTGCTGCAGCATTAGTGGTGTTGAGCTGCTGTGTAAGCTTGATAAATGTGTGTAGTGTTTAATAGTGTGCGTCCGCAAGACCAAACCGTTAGCGTAGTTGTGTACTTCTGCATTAGCGTAAAATGGCGGGTAATGTGTGGTATGCGTCTTAGCGGAATATCTGTAGGTCGTCATTTTTTCTCTCGCTTAGAGATTATTTTTTTTTAAGTGTCTAAACTCTTTTATTTCTAGTTAACTGAAGGTGTAAGTTGTTTTCTTTGAGGTCATGGATGCTTCCTCTTGCTGTAGGTAAGCTTTTTATGTATGTGCTGTGTGTATTTATTGTGTTTAAAATGTTGTCATGTTCGCGAGTTGCGGGCGTTTTTTGCGAGGTCGTAATGTGTGGTAACGTGTCTCATATGTTTTTTGCGTTGCGAGGTATAGTTTGCGAGTTTCGCGGTTGTCGGCGCTCCATACCAGCAACTGAGGCCCTCGCCCGCAGCCCTCGCTACGCGAGCCCGCAAGCGTTAGCAACAACTCGTATGCTCACAACTATATATGTGATATATATATATATATATTTATATATTTATATATATATATATATATATATATATATATAGTAACATACATACATACACGCACACATTATTATCGTTATTATTGTAGTTTATAACGCGCCAACATATTCCGTAGCTCTGTATGTATATATATATATATATATATATATATATATATATATATTGTGACACGCTCTGGATCCGTGCCTTAGTTTTCAGCAAAATGGAGGACTCGGGAAGCTTTGACACGCTTGAAAAGGCTTTAATGTATATTGTCAGCTTACAAAAATAAACAAAACAAAAATAACACCTAGCTTCTTTGAAGCACTCACTACACATTAGATGCAGTCCCCTCACTGCTCTGCAGTAATATGAAATACAGGCTAATTATACAGCAACAGAGGCCTGTATTTTTATCTGTTTTAGAGTCCACTCCTTTCAGGGTCTGCACTCCATTTGCAGAGGAGCTGTGTCTGTTTCACTTCTCTGGTCACACTGGACACTCTTCTCAGTGTTGTGTCTGTCAGTTGTGCTGGCTGTACACTTAAGAACCTTACTGGCTTCCCAGATCTCCCTGACCTCTCTCTGGCCACAAAGAGCTGTCCCGGGTTTGCTCTGCCTCTGCACAGGCTCCACACTTCCAAACAATTCTCCAATTGGAGGTAGTAGCAGGCCTAGATTGCAGCCACACTCCTGCCTTTTGAGCAGGTTGTTAACTCTCACTTCTCCTGGGGAGAAGCATTGAAGAGCTCTCTTCTGACCTCTGGTGGCACTTCACCACAATATATATATATATATATATATATATATATATATATATATATATATATATATATATATATATATAATTATTATTATTAATTTTCCATTGTACAGTGGTTTTTTGTTCGGAGAACGGAGACTGCACGCAGTACCAAAGTTTGATCTTTTAAATGTGTCTTTTGTTTTTTTAATTGATTGAATATATTCAATTATAGATTAGTGTCTAATTCAAAGATATCACTCCTGGTCTAAGGGCATTAGTGGCCTTTTAAGATATATCTACTAACTGTGCTGGATATAGAGAAATGGAGCAGTATGTGCACTTTTCCTGTTTGCAGCTCTGTCCCCCGTTTTAGTTTATTTTCTGAAATAATTACAGATAGGAGTCAAGCTACATATTCCCTGTTTGACAAACACTCTCACTTAATCGGCTTTATCAGACACAACCGGCATCCAATTTAAAAAAAATTAAGATTTAAATCTACTTTTTTTCTCCTTTTTTTTTAATGCTTTAAATGACTTAGATTAGTTAGCAGTAGCTATTTTATAGATAGTGTAAGGGTTTTTAGGGGGTTTAGGGGTAGTTAGGGCTTTCAAAATAGCGACTCTAAAGCAACCGGCAACTACACTTATCCGGCAATAGGCAATCCCCATAGGTGCCGGATAATGGGGAGTTTACTATATATATATATATATATATATATATATATATATATATATATATATATATATATATATCTATAGATAGATATATAGATAGATATATATATAGATATATTGGAATTCAGTGAATTTTGACTAGGAAAATGTTTCAGTACTCGTCACTCTTACTAAAACCTATATGAGGTTTTATCCAGCATTTCCGGAAGGAGAAGCAACTCTGTACGTGTCGTTTTTGCTACTTGTAGAGCCTTCTGGAACTAATTAATGACGTGTATCGAGGTACCACTGCATGTTCTGGAACTAATTAATGACGGGTATCGAGGTACCACTGTGTGTATATGTATCTATGTGTGTGTGTATATATATATGTATATATATATATATATATATATATATATATATATATATATATATATATATATAATTAGTAAATAAATAGAACCTCTGTGTTCACATTTGAATGTCTAAAGCAAGTTAAAAAACCTAATTCCAGCTCAGAATTCTGAGAAAAACAGTTATTACACTGCATTCTGGGAAATGCCTCACTCTTCAATCCATAGCCATTTTCAAATACAGCTTTCTTTAAGCTTATCGGTGCTGTATTACACAGCTTTAATGCAAAGCCAAGGTTGGAATAAACACAAGCTGATAATCCTATCCATGTACAGCTGTTTCAAGCTTACTGGCTATCATCAGCATGGAGCGGGATCTCAGCCTGTGTTGTGCATCTTATGAGTAGGTAGTTCACCACAACAATCATTTATAATATGGTGGTTAAAAGAGCGATAGAAGCCCTCCGTACAGTAAATAAATAGTACACTTTTGAATGTCTAAAGCAAGTTAAAAAAAACTGCTTCCAGCTCAGAATTCCGAGAAAAACAGTTATTACACTGCATTCTGGGAAGCTGAGCTGGGACACGCAAATGTGCCCACAAATGCCTCGCTCTTCAATCCGTAGCCATTTTCAAACTTGGCTTCTTTTTAAGTTTATGCCTGCTGTATTACACAGCTTTAATGCAAAGCCAAACATATGCCTGTTTTATTTTGGCAGAGCATTTAAAAATATTGAGCAGTAAGATCTCTCTGACATTATAGGAGGGCGGGAGCTGGATGGAGGGGACATTATCTGCGCTAATAAGAAGGAATCTGCAGCTGATTGGAAACAGAAAAGCAATTGGAAAGCAGGAAATTGCAGCCATACAAACATGAGACTGACCTTGAACTCCCTGCTGACTGGGCCCATTAATATACTGAGCCTCTGGTGTATTGTCAGGGCATGAGAACCATCTGCATCAAGGCAACATGAGCTTTATTGGGTTCTATGCTTAAAGGGACGCTGGAGTTGTTTGTTACTAATTAGTATTATGGAAGGAAACAAATCAATACGTTGTGCAGCTACTAGCAGATGTGGTTATCTCCACCCTCTGTTAGGTGTTGAGCAGAGACAGACAAGCAGCCTGAAGTCCTAATTAGCACACCAAAGCAGCTAATTAATATATGCATGAGCTGCTCATTTGCATATAAATACAGCCACATCCTCATGGAATTTCCCAGGACTGCTTCATTTTAGAAAACACTACATATAGCTAGTTTATCATGCTCTTTAAGAATAAGCTAAAATCAACTTGCTATTGGGGTGACCAAGTCCCTTTAAAGCCAATTCTACAAAAAGACAACAACACAGAGGAGTGACAATACGCACAGATATAAAGAAACCCCTGAACTCCATCTTTACAGTGTGATCTTTGGTACAACTATTGTAAGATAGACTTTAAAGCCATAGTGCTGAGTAACACCATTGGTTCTACCCCATTGGTTCAGTAAAACCTTTTTTAGTTGGTGGTCTTGTTCTGTTTTGTTACTCAACATGGCATTCTGGTCTGCCTGTTTGTTCAGTTTGTGCAGAGCAATTTTCAGTTTAGTTTCATTGCGAGATGGCTGGAAACTTAAAAGGCCGCTGCAGTTTAGTAAAAATTGCATATGCTTGTGAAGTACATTAGCAGCTATGCAAGATAGGGACATGAAAGCATGTTTAGAGAAAATGTTTGATGACTCCAGTTGTATCATGGAGGGATTTCATATTGGACTGGCAACCTAAGCGGAACGGATATGGGTCTGTACACTGCCATTGACGTGTGTGAGTGAGTACTATGTGAAGAGGATGTCATACGTACAGAACTCATCTGAATCTACATTTCCTTCTAGGTTTATAATCCTAGTAGGAACAAAGGCATTATGTCTGTCATCATTAATGCAAAGGTAAATTACAATAGTTACAATTTTATAGGCTGTAATTTATTTTAAAATGGGTAAAACTATCAAGACACTTTCTTCAAAACAGATATATATATATATATATATATATATATATATATATATATATATATATATATTTTTTTTTATATATATATATATATATATATATATATATATATAGCAATTATTTCACATATGGTGGGCTAAGAGTGATAGACAGTAGTACATTAGTGATTCTTTTTGAATGGCTCAAAAATAAGTTAATAAAAACTTATTTCCTGCTCAAAATTTCTCAGTAATACAGTATATGCACTGCACTCATTTTAAACATGGCTCCTTTTTTAAGCATATGCTTGCTGTATTTCACAGTCTTAGGCATAGCAATGGATGGATTTTGCACAAACCAGGTCATTTAACCACATACAGCACTATTTCAAAGTACAGTTTTTCGAATAAGGAATAGCACATTAGTAATTCCATTTGAATGTCTAAAAAATAAGTTAATACAAACTTATTTCCTACTGAAATTTCTCAGAAATACAGTATATGCACTGCACTCTGGGAAAACTGGGTGGAACATGCAAATGAGACCACATAATGTATATATATATATATATATATATATATATATATATATATATATATATCACATAAATGGTTGTCAAACTGAGACGTCGTCACGCTTTGCGAGGTGCGTACAAGTTAGGCGGCACTCATTGCTTGCGTAGGACTTGGCCGATGAGCACCAAAGGCGCTCATCGCTGCAAGGCGAGCCGTTAAACCGTAGCACTTAGCCAATGAGCGCCAAAGGCGCTCATCGCTGTGAACCACTAAACCATAGCACTTAGCTGATGCGAGGCGAATCGTTACGCGGGACTTAGAAAAATAAATACGAGGCGCAGGACTTAGAAAAAAATACGAGACAAGAGACTTAGAAAAAAAAATACCAGATTAGCGGCTGAACGAAAAACACACTAAATACAAGATTAAAATTACAAAACATCGCAGACAGCATGGGGCAACAGCAGAGACGTCTGTGAGTGAGCTGGAAGGCAAATTTAACTTGATATAGGTGATTTTCGCCACTCGGAAAGCAAGGAAAAAAATGGCCACCGGAAAAAATGAAAACGAGGCTACACTACCCCCGATCACGCAAAACACTGCAAAAGGCTTAGCACTTTACACATCACACTACGACCTACAAGATACCCTATTACAAAAGCTGGAAAATACTCACGAGACACGTACCACATAAATAGCATTACGACTATACAATACCGCTTTACACAATAAACCATCGCTTTACCTCGCGCACGCAGCCTATTTAGAATGCACACTTCAAACATTCATACACTTTAGAAGCAGAGCAACAACACTCACAATGTATATTCTATGTAGACGCAAAATACAAACAGATTGTTAGCTCTTCAGCCTATTGCTCGCTGCATATATCAATTATAAATAAAGTATATTAACTGATTTAAGAAATCATTCATTATTACTTTATTATATATACATAGAAATATATCTCTCTCTCAGAGGACCAAAAGTACACGACAGGAGAGGCTCGCAATAATGTGTGTATGTGTGTGTTACTGACCCCTTTCCAGGGCCTGGATCCTGGTCCATTTAGCCACCATAGAGGACAGACTGCCCTATTGGAAAATGGGTAGATTAATTACGTATCGATATGGGCAGGTGGGTGGGTGAATAGCCCCAAGACATAATACCATAGTGTACCACCATGCTTCATGTGTGACTGAGTGATCAGTGATCATTATGGGGTTATAACAGGATGTGCTGAGTATGCAGTGATCAGACGCCTCTATTGTATATCTGTTCTGGTCCATTGTTAGCAAATTAAGTTAATCACATCTGCTATGTACTCTAAGGTCTGGACACAGAGATGGCAGGATGTGTATTGGAAGGTAGCCCTATACTGACTTTTCAAAAATAAAACTGTTCACTTCTGGAGTCAAATAGAAATTGTGTTTTTCTTATTTTGCTCCTGGTGGCTGCGATACTGGGCCTATCTCAACCCTGCAAATACCCTGGCCTAGTCGCTACCACAGGTAGGTTACTGAGGCTCCTGGAAGGGCTGATTCCTGATGGAGAGACTCTGATACAGAAGCCAGATACCAGAGTGCTGGTGCTGAGATTTCCAAGAACCCAAGCGGTCCTTGTGGGTAGTTAACCTGTAGTCTATAGCAGGTGGCCCTGGGCAGTAATAGCCCCTACCCCCAGATTGTCAATATATATATATATATATATATATATATATATATATATATATATATATATATATATATATATATATATATTCACACCTCTCAGCCATTTTATGATTTCAATGAAATGTTGTATATTATGCCAACTCTCTTATGTTGCTTCTACTCTTTTATAACGCTGGAAGTGAGGTTCTCCAAACAGAACAATAATACTGGAAGCCTCGAATTGCTGATTATTTAAAATAAAATGACAGTGAATTGGAAATCAGTATTCATATGCTGCTATGTTGATGCGCAAACTTCCGCTTGGTCTGTTGGCAAACAGTATTACTTGTAGTTAAATTGCATGTAAAAATGTATTTCATTTTAAAAGTTTTGTTGTTTTTTTTGTTTTTTGCATTACAGGAGATTTTGTTGGAAAAAAGTTCCAAGATAGAACTTTTGTGGCTCCCAAAAAAGGTGAGTGACTCCATTCACTCTCAGGCCATGATTGAAGAGTATTGGCACGATTACATGAACCAGTTAGTTTTACAGAGCAGAATAACCTGTGCTTTGTACTCATCACTTTTAAATAAAATTGTTCTTGCGATAAGTGCAGTCTCCAGTGTGGTAATTTTGTGTAACAGATTGTTGATATTGTTGTGTTTGGGTATACCCTGTTTAATGATGTAGATAGTTTCCGGGAAGACCAAGTGCCCAAGTGAAACAGTGTTAAATGGGGTCAACCTTTGACCAAGAACAAATAAATGTTACTGTGTTTTTATATTAAACGTGCAAAATATAGTATACATAACACATACTATATGCACACAGAAATACAAACTTTATTTTTATATGTATATACATTTTATATAGGACTTTTCCTCCTAACTGAGCGTTATAATGAATCCGAGCATTAGTTGGCGAATGGTGTGCAAAAACAGTGTTATACCAGTGATGAAAGGTGTAGCGTTAAATGGGGTCTACCTGTATCTGTATACACACACATGATTATATAGATTATTTTTATATATATATATATATATATATATATATATATATATATATATATATATATATATTATGTGTGTGTATTTGAAAGCTTTGAGTCTCACTAAAAGCATAATTAGGCAGGAATAGTCAAAATGCATCTGCTGGACCCTGGAGACATTCATTCTATGTTGGTGGAAGTTGTGTGTGTTTTTACATTTGTGAAGAGCAATGCTTGTATTTCCTAATGCACACAGCCTGCTTTGGGCCTGAAATGGGTGTGGTGCCAATTTCAGTTCAGATCTATCTCTCCCCAAACTGATAGATAAATAAACCCACCGTCATGATCCACTCTCCAGCTCTCATGACCTGAAGGAAAAAAGATGAAATAGAATCCTCTACTTCAACAATTAATTTTTATTTATTGTTTTAAATATTTATGTCCATGACTTACACAGCTAGTAATGTTTCGCTTGTTACATACTTCACCAACATGTCGTTTTTCCTGAACTACAGTGATCCTTTAAGCGCCCCGTGCTAAAGGATAGCGAATGGAGTCAAACATTAGCATTGTGCAGCTGTATTTCTGAAGAACTTTTTACTTTAGAACAAAATACTACAATGGCACACAGCCCAGGTTTGTGTGGGTTGACAAGAAATAAAATAATTTATTGGATTAAACGGATTGTTTATTTTTTTTGTTTTTTTTAGGTCTTGGGAAAACGGTTGGAACATCTGGTGATAATGCTCCTAAAACAATTCTGGCGATGAGCAGTAAAGCACAAGGAAAAGACAGACTGACCGGCAGAGCTAAGAGGTACATTAACACTAAACCAGAGGTTCTCAATTTTTTTGGGGTACCAGTTGAGTACTCACCTGCACTCTTGGGGACCGGCTGGGCCTATCCTCCAGCGCTCCTAGATATACTTTATGATTTACTGTGTTTATTTACTTTTGCAATGATTTTAATAGAATTCAGTTACTGCATATAAAGTGTCTAGCTCATCTTTTGAGAACCATTGCTCTGAAGAGTAGGCTGATTTATTATCTTCTGTCTGCCCGTTCAGCTTAAATTAACTCTGAAGATGCTCATACACCTAGCCCAAAAGTCCTGTTTGTCACTTCCACTTCTGCTCACTTCCAGTTCAACTTACCTACTACCCTTTCTACAAAGTAGTAGATGAAAAATTAATGTTGTGACATGTGGTGTTCTAGTAAGTGGTTTGTATAAATATGTATAATGACACAGACTAGGCATGATTCTTCTTTATCACCTCCACCTCCCTAGATAAGGACAGTTATAAAGAGGGAGGTCCTATATAATAAATTAGGATTGAAATACCCAATGTTCATGCACAGTTGTCTTATCAGTTCCACTTTTTTAATAACAAACAATTGTAGGTGTTTTTTCGATACTTTTGGGCAATAAAATGGGCCTTTTGTGAGCTCTGCAAGAACAACTCCGTTCCATTAGTGCAGATGTTGTTGTATTTTTAGATGGCTGAATAATCCCTTTAAGTGGATTCCTGTACAACACAGAAGCACCTTGTGTACCTCTGCCAATCTGGAGCAATATGTTTCATTCTGTACTGAAAGCTGTCAGACTAACAATAGAACACATTGTGGTCACTAAGGGACCGCCGAGTATTCCTCTGGGCCGCTCAACAAACAAGCCCAGAGAAGGAAACCTGTATTTATTTAGTGCTAATATTTAACCTGTTTACTGCCAGGTAACTAGTAATGCTTTGGGAAGTGAAAGGGTTAGAAGATTGCTAAAATTTAATTATTTTAATAACATATAATATTTTGCATTAATAATGGGCAAAAGGTTTTACAACATTGAGAAATAAATAATAATAATAAAATTCTAATGATTATAGAATTTTTCTATTAAGGCCCACTGTGATCATTTTTCTCTGTGGAATAACAAAACCGGATACCCAACCTTTAGATTTTCAACTATTTTATATACAAATATTATTTACTGTGGGCTTCTGTTTTTGTTATTCAGCTGGTCCTTTTTACTTTCTGAGGAAGGTTTGTCCTTGTAAATTATTGAGATTTCCATTAGTCATGTTGAAAGCATGGGCAGTTTTAGCTGACCCATCCCCTTTCTTTATCCCCATTCAAAGTTTCCTCTCAACTCAGGAAGTTGATCAGCAGAAACCAAAATGAAACAAAAGAAAATGGTATATTCCATGCCAGAAATCAAATTGGTGGATTTTATAGCCGCATAATTGCATATAAAATGCAATACATTAGAAGCTGTATTTAAAGGCATTGAACCTCTTTTGAAGTGTACTCTCTTACACACTCTTCTGTCCTTACATAGCCACATAGGGTGACCTTGGATACAGGCAAGAACTGCTTTCAGTTCTAGTGACCTAAAAATAGGATTCAATTGGAAGGGCAATTCACAAAAAAAACAAAAACATTTTAATACATTTTTTTACACAACATAAAAGTTAGTATTACGTGTGTTTGGTATGTCCCTGTGCAGTGTGCAAGCTCATCTTAATTAATGAGGAACCTCTTATTTTGATTGCTGAGATCCATAACAACATCTTGCATCTGCAGAACAAGTCGAGACGTATTTAAGAAGCAGCTGATGAAACAAATGCATGTTCTTGTGTTGTATTTTTTCCGTTAGCAGTTTCATGGTGATCGCTTCATTACTATGATAAGGTCAGGAACGTATAGAAATATTGTTAATTTCATTTGGTCGCTGTTCTGGTCAAAAAATAATAATTGTTTTATTTAGCCGTAAACTACAGTACTTGAAGCAAAAATTAAAGGTAGCTTCCAGCAGACACCTTTCCTTCCAGCTCCTTCTATGTGTCTGGAGATGAAAGAGGATCTGTCCAATAGGCTATTCTAAATTATATGACCAGTGTATACCCTCACAGGGAATAAAGTGTGTTATCAGGATAATAATTTAATCAGGAACCAGCCCCCCACTAATGATATCTATATGATCAAAACAGCCGACTGTGGGCAGGTCTTTTAACTCCTGCATATTCCTTTCTATCCTAGACATCAAAACTGTGTAATACAGTGAGCATATGCCTAAAAAGAGCCATGTGTAAAGTGGTATTGTATTAAAGGGGGAAATGCATTGTCATGAACAGAAGGGCCCACTGGACTGTTTGGGATTCATCACTTATTATATGTGTGGTCAGAAGGTACTAACAACTTGCTTAACAGTCATATCTGGGATATTCAAAGGGTTAAATAATTCAAAATAATTTATATGGCCCTGCGATCGGCCACGTGTGAAGGCTCTGGCTTTAGTCATGAAGGGGGGAGCTAGTTTTATGGCTCTGTAAGAGGAGAAAAAAATGTGTAATGAGAACAAGAAAACCATGTGGGTGAGGGGGGTATCAAGCTATTTGCCCAGGAGGATGGGCTCGAACTGAGGGGAAGTGTTTGGTGTTTTGTTTCATCTTTCAGTTTTTTTAGATATCTCTGTAACAATAAAGAAGTGCCAGTTTGCTTTTGGGCACCCTAAACAAAGGTGGTGTCGTAGTCTGCTTGTACTAATCAAAGGTACATGGTGTGTGGTTCTTCGATCCTAAGAAAAGGGGTCTGATGGTGCCTGTCTCTTCAGAAATGATGCTGTCATCTGGTGTCTGCTGGTGTCGAGATTTGAACAAACAGTTGCGACCCATAGAGAGAGAATTGGGGTGAGCTCAGTCCAAAGGACTGCAGAGTAATGGACCTTCTAAAGCAATGAATGGCATTCCTGGAATTGTGGCAGGACCATGAGCTGTCAGGCTGGCTGAAGAAACTGGTATGGAAAGAGATTGCCTTGGAGAAACACTATCATGCCAGTATAGGGCCTGTTGGTTCCCTTGGAGAGGATCTCTATGTTTGATTGGAGCTAATAGATGGGCTCTGGGAGATCCTGAATGTGGCATGGCGACTGTATAGAGGAAAAATAACTTGTTTCTTAAACACTGTCAAGGTCTGGGGCTAGAACATGGTCCCCGGAGGCAAATTTGCTGGAACCCCTGATTCAGCAAAAGCTGCAGCTGGAGGCTGAGTATGTTGAATTTCTGGATGAGGCATTCATGGTGGGGTTTTGGCCATCCAGTTGGGAGGAACCCTGTCAGGCAGACAGGGAGAAAGAGGACTGGTTACCAGAGGTCTGGGGAGAGGATATTACAGACTCTGGGTCAGGCCCAGTTCATTTTTGCTACAACTGGGACAGATGAGGATGGTACCATACATTATGGGTATATCTCAAAAGCAGTGGAGCCTGAGTCTCAGACAGGAATAGCAGGCCAGATGGAGGGCCTGGGAGAGTTCTGGAAGGAACCAGAGATGGATTGTGAACCTAGAATGGGGTAACTGCGTATAACTACAGTTCAAGAACCAGCCATGGATACAGGGGCGAACCCAGAGAATAACCTTGGGACTGTGTCGGCCCAAGGGGGCCAGCCATACCCAAATGCCTGTGGCACAATTGCTAATCACAAGGCAGTTGAGAAGACAGAGAATGTCTGTCAAACTGATGGCCCAATGGAATGTCTGGATGAGAGCTGTGAGGTCCTGCCAGGGAACACTGTGGCCATTGACTCCGAAGGAGGCGAGTTCTGTGCCCAGGCGGTGGTTCCATAGAGAGGGGGATGTGACATGCTGATCCAGATGCAACCTAGAGAATTGGAGTCTTTAGACCAGGCCACAACATTGGGTGCCTGGCTTACAGATCCATCCAGTACATTCCCCCTTGGAATTACTATTTTTCTGGGCGCCCCAGGGGAGTGTTTTACCCAGGCAGTGGGGCAGAAGAGTGCATCAGCCCTGGTTTTTGGGGGATGGGATGGCAATGGCACCCTTGGACTGTATTCATTACCCTGGCACAGAGCACTGTTGTCAGAACCCAGGCCAAACAGAGAGTCTGGATGGGATTAGCTATGTTCACTGTGCCCTGGGAATGGACTGTTGGTCTAGCATGGAGCTCCAGCTGATATAAATGTCAGAGAGCTAGCCACAGACCAGAGGGCAGCGGAGGTTATGACCCCTGATATCCTGCCAAACAGAGACACAGCAAATCCGTTAGAGGGACCACATTCCTTATTGTGTGCCCATCAAGGAGAGCTGGAGCACAATGCCCTGACTGTTGTTCCAGACGAGATGGAATACAGCGCATCAACTGTTGTCCAAGGAGATGGAGAAATGGAGTCCCATGCCTAGACCATTGCTCCAGGTGAGCAGGGGTACTGTGCCCAGTCTGCGGTGCAGGGGAAAGTGGAGCCTCCAGTCCAGACCACCATAATGGATGTTGGGTTCAGGATCAGACTGGTATGTTCCTCCCTGGAGGTATTAGTTTATGGGACTCCCAAGAAAAATGTTTCCCCTCAGACATTGGGAGAAGGAGGGCATTGGCCCTGGCTTTTGGGAAGGGGGTCATCCATGTCACCTTGGGAACTGTCACCTGGACTGTGTACCTTCCTGGGACCGGTTGGACTTGGTGAACTAATATGCTCAAGGACTGTTTTAGATGCAGCTGCCCAAGGAAATTGTATTCCCCAATGGTTGGGGAGGGAGGGGGCATGTGCCATGGCCCAGGGGAGGTGGATGGCAATTGAGCCATGGAGGCTGTGCCCAAAATTGTGTGCCCATTGGAATTGGAAATGTGGACTGTGAGGCAATTACAACTCTATCCCTTGCACAAGTAAAATCAGTGTGGCTATAAATTTGTCCGGCAGGACAAATTCCTAGGCCACACTAGGATGGTGGAATCTAGCTGTTATGAACAGAAGGGCCCACTAGACTGTTTGGGGTTCATCAGTTATTATATGTGTCGTCATAAGGTACTGACAACTTGCTTAACAGTCATATCTGGGATATTCAAAGGGTTAAATAATTCTATAGAATTTATATGGTCCTGTGATCGGCCACGTGTGAAGGCTCTGGCTTTAGTCATGAAGGGGGGAGCTAGTTTTATGGCTCTGTTAGAGGAGAAAAAAATGTGTAATGAGAACAAAAAAAGCCATGTGGGTGAGGGGGGTAGCAAGCAATTTGCCCAGGAGGATGGGCTAGAACTGAGGGGACGTCTTTGGTGTTTTGTGTCATCTTTCAGTTTTTTTAGATATCTCTGTAACAATAAAGAAGTGCCAGTCTGATTTTGGACACACTAAACAAAGGTGGTGTCGTAGTCTGCTTTTACTAATCAAAGGTACATGGTGTGTGATACTTAGATCCAAAATAAAACACTACTGATCCTCCACTATCCGATGCCTTTATAATCCAGGAAATTTATATATGCCTTTAAGTACAGGGTCTTTTAGTAACCAATCAGTGGAAACATTCTGCAGCAGGCTATTTGAGAGAGATCATTGATTGGCTAATTTGAAAAACTGCACTTCACATTCTGTGTATTCATTAGCGGCATGATCCATAGAGGGCAGACCCATACAGGTAGAAATTGTTTGATTTTATGACGAAGATAACAGAGCTTATAAGTACTTGTTAACAAAATAAAGTACATAAAAGTAAATATATACACAGGGATATTATATACCTGGTAATATCCATGAGCCTTCTATATCCATTTATGTTGCTAATCTTTAATACATGTAAGGTCTGCACCTTAACAAGCTGTTTGACACTGTTGATCACAGTAAGAACATGTTACTCTATATAGAACAGTGTCTTCGATAAGAGAGTTGTTATTCCTGATGGACAAAACAGGCAAATGAGCAAAGTCTCCAAAGACATTAAGTTTAGTAAACACCAGAGCAGAGACAGAGGCTCATGTCAAAGAAGTATTGTTAAAACCATTAAATCCAACTGATAACTTGGATATAAAAAAAAAAAACACTTTCAAATTAACAGCCTATCCTAGTGGCATCTTTATAGCCTACTCAGGAAGAATTAAACATGATAATTAGCAAACTGTTTTACCAATAATCCATCTCAAATGTTTACCTGCTGTATGCAATTTTGCTTTATAAAGATGCTTTACA
Organism: Discoglossus pictus; assembly: GCA_027410445.1. NCBI lineage: Eukaryota > Metazoa > Chordata > Amphibia > Anura > Alytidae > Discoglossus > Discoglossus pictus. Next base: position 228,377,720 of record CM050168.1, on the reverse strand, counting down.
ATATACTGAATAGAGCAGCTAAGATAAACCTCCTCCACAAGCTGTAGACAGGCTGGCAGTACAATATAAAAGGCTTATGGAAGGTACCTGAAAGTTACTAGGTATATAATATACCTGTGTATCTTTTTACTTTTATATACTTTATCGCATTAAGAAATGCTTATAAGCTCTGTTTTTAGCCTAAAATCAAACAAATAGTCCCTGTATGGGTCTGCCCACGCAGCGTAGGCTGGATGTACAGTGTAGTGTCCTAGCCTGTCAGGAACTACATATCGGCAGCATCATGCAGAATGTTGTTGAGAGATGGTCACTGATTGGTTAGTATGAACCCCAGCACAGCAGAGTCTGTGTCTGCATAAGCTGCAGAGAGCAGACCCATAGAGGGACTATTTGTTTATTTTTAGGCAGTAGAAACGGTTTATAATCACATCTTAATAAAATAAAGTACATAAAAGTAAATAGATACACAGGCAAAGTCCACTAATTATAAGATTTTATCTACAAATACTTTTTTGCTCATGAAGTTTGTTTTTGTTGTTGTTTAGTCGTTCAGTTGCGTCCGACTCCCTGTGACTCAGCACGCCAGGTGCATCTCTGTCACTGCCCCTCTTAGCTCCATCAAGTTTATGTTCATTGCTTCAGTGACCTCATCTATCCATCTCCGCCTCTGTCGTCCCCTTCTTCTTGTGCCTTCCATCTGTCCCAGCATAAGAGTCTGTCGTTTCATGATATGGCCAAAATATTTGAGCTTCAGCCTCATGATCATACCTACCAGTGAACAGTTTGTCTTGATTTCCTGAAGTATTGATTTATTGGATCTTCTTGCAGTCCAAGGGACTCTAAGCAGTCTTCTCCAACACCACAATTCAAAGGCGTAAATTCTAAGGCACTCAGACTTCTTTATGGTCCAACTCTCACATCCGTATGTTACTACTGGGAATACCATAGTTGAACTATGCAGACCTTTGTTGATAGTTTAATATCTTTATTTTTTACTAGCTTGTCCAAGCTTACCACAGCTTTCCTCCCCTGAAGAAAACCTCTTTTAATTTCATGACTACAGTCACCATCTGCAGAGATCTTGAATCTCAGGAAAGTAAAATCTGTCACTGCCTCCAGATTGCCGTTTGCCATGATCTTCGTCTTTTTAACGTTGAGCAGCAGCCCAGCTTTTGCATGCATTACCTCATTAATAGACTAGGAAATTGCCCATCAAAAATGACAGGAATGAAATTGTAAGGCTGGCAATGCTGGTTGGCATACAAGGTGAGGCTTTTGGTCCTCGTTGGTTGTATTTTCAAAGTCCTACGTGCCTGGCATGGTTAGTGTAAGTGTAACTGTTTGCTCCGTTGTGTATTTTCTAAGTTCTGCGCGCCTGGCTTTGCAGAGCCTCATTTTCATACTGTTTCAGAATTTTTATGTTTTTTGTCCGACATTTTTTTTTCTCGATTTGGCCAATTTTAGAGGGACTGAAAAACGGCAAATATGGCAGAAAATCTCTTGCAACCTCACTTTCAGACTTCCTGGCTCTCCCCCTGTGCTGTGTGTGAGTGTGTTTTTTTTTTTTTTTTTTTATTATTATTATTATTTTGGTTGTTTTTTTGAGTTACGTGCTTCAACTGCTCACGGTGAGGGTGGTGCTCATTGCAGCCTAAGTGCTATCAGCTGCTTTGCCTCGCTTTGCAAGGCTCGCATTTGTGACGGCGCCGCTGACTGCAATGAGCGCCTTTGGCGGTCATTGCAGCCTAAGTGCTATGTGGCTGCCTTGCTTTGCAATGCTCGCATATGTGACGGCAGCGATCGCTCGCTTCACGAGTCTTGCGGTTGCGCCCTCGCTTTGCGAGGGACGCAACTGCGTTACCAACATCGCAAACGTCACCAACATCACAAGATCTACAACTATATATATATTATACTTTAGTTCCTTCTCACTTTCAGCCATCAGAGTAGTATCATCAACATATCTGAGGTTGTTGATATTCCTTACCATACTTCTAAATACATATTTCTATATACTTCCCTTTTTCGTTATTTTGGCATATTTTCCGCCATTTAGTGTTTTTAGTATAAAATTAATAAGGTATTTGTACATTTTTATTTTTTTCTTAACCATCTTTATAACCCTAGAAAAAGGATTATGACCAAGTTCTATTCTGATATTTACCTGTTTACACAATAAAGTATTTTATTCAAAAAATGTTTAAATCTTTCCACAAGACTGTATTACTGGGATCACTGAAGCTCTGGATTGGTCAGAAACTATTTGCAGTTATTTATAAGGCTTCCAAACTGTAAACTCAGACATTGTAAAAAGAGCCCAACCTCTCTGAATACATGAACCTCATGGGGCCTCATTCTATAACGGCCGTAGGAGATGCATGGCCGCAAGGACCGGCCGCAAGCTACATCTGTATTCTATTCCCTTGCGGCCGAGGGCTCCGGCCGGCTCCCTGCTATCCCTTGCGGCCTTCTGCGCCGCAGGGAAAGCCTTTGATCTCACGCGGCTGCAATAGTTTTGGCTGCAAGAAAGCCAAGGTCGCTATTCAAATGCTACGTGAACCCTTCCGTCAAGGCCGTAATTAGCTAAAACCGAGCCGCAGCTTACTTACACCAAAAAGTTCCTGCAAGGCTCTTATTTACAAATCAGAGTACCAATACTTTGATGAGACGTGAAAGTGATTGTAGGTGTTAGAATTCATAGCACAACATACCTCTACACTCAAATCTGAAAATCATTTTTATTGTAATTCATGTTCAATTTCCATGTCCAGAGTCCCACGGGCTTGGAGCACATCAGACCCGCAACGGCTGCAGGATTAGCCTCCGCAAAGACCGTAAATGGGTAAAATAGACCCACAGGTCGCAAAGGGCTTACTTACAATAATACACTAATTAAGCAAATAGAAAAGCCATCCTGTACTTTTATTTAAAGTGAAAGTGATGTTTGGTCTCAGAATGAATAGCTCAACATTCCCCTACTCTCAAATCTGCAAATAAAGAAATTTAATTTCATGTTCAAGTTTTGTGTTCTATCTATCATGCAAGCCCGAACAGGTTTGAATAACGAGCTACGGGCTTGGAGGACATTAACCCTCCAAGCCCGCACGCTCTTGAATAACGAGCTACGTGCTTGGAGGGCATTCACCCTCCAAGTCCGCACAGGCTTGAATAACGAGCTACGGGCTTGGTCATTGAAGTGACGGATTTTAAACCTAAAATCAAAGATTATAATTTGGCGATGTGCAAGCTTGAGAATGTTTTGCTATTAATCCTCATGTCCCCCATTGTGTTCCCCATCATTTACTTCAACCTTTGAACTCGTACGGGTTCTAACAACGAGCCCGCGGGACTTGGGACAGAAAATAAACCAGAAGTGAAATATTGGATTTGGGCGATGTGCAAGCTTGAGAGGGTGTTGCTATTAATCCTCATGTCCCCCATTATGTTGCCTATCATTTACAGTGCTATCTTGAATTTATATTTGCATTTACAGTTTTCTGACTTTGCAGCCTTGAAACCCAATTTACAGGCGCGCGGGAAACGCTTGCGGACAATTGCATAATTTGCGGCCAGCCGTAAGGGGGACATCCTTGTGGCGCCGTCCATTTGAATAGCAGCGTAGCAGTAGCTCTACACAGGGCCGTAAGATGGCCGCAAGGAATCGCAGCATTGTGGCCATTTTTGAGGCCGTTAATAGAATGAGGCCCATGGAGAGCTGCGGTTTATGTAGAAGTACTTCATTGCACAATCTTCTATACGACAAGTCAGGGAGTGTGTATTGAGTGCTAGGGCTAACGTACTCAAAAGGACATGGGAGGCTCCTAGATGTTACTAGGTAAATAATAACCCTGTGTATCGATTTACTTTTATTTACTTTATTTTATAAAGAAGTGATTCAAATATTTTTTTTCAACCTAAAATTGTGGAATTTGTACCTGTTTGGGTCTGCCTTCTGTAGCTCATGAATACACAGACTGTGAAGTGCCGTATTAGAAATTAGACTATCAGTGATCTCTCTCAAGTAACAAGTTGCCACTAATTGATTACTGTCATGATCTTCCTGACTACCCGTTCTTGGGACTTATGTGATCCAGTGGGGTGTGACTGGGCTAAGTCTGTTTATAGTTATTTAATGTTATATTAAGTTGATTACCATATGTATGTTAATTACTGTATGTTATGTTGTTTCCCTATGTGTGATTGACTTGTGATGTGTGATTCTATATGTTGGTTCAATAAGTGTTAAATTATGTTGTGTTGTCGGTCTGTAACTGTCAGAGAGCAGTTAGGCAGTTAGGATCCTGCTGTGTGGACAAGTCTTCTCCTAATGAAGAGGGAGAGTCTGATCTTAATTAAGCTATCTAAAGTTTGTTTATGCTTCTAATCAAAAGGGAGGTAACATAATTTGTATATATATATATATATATATATATATATATATATATATATAATGTGTCAGAATCCATAGTGAAGAGAGTATTAATTTTTATATATATATATATATATATATATATATATATATATATAGTAAATAAAAAGTACATCTGTGCTCACATTTGAATGTCTAAAGCAAGTTAAAAAACCTGCTTCTAGCTCAGAGTTCCGAGAAAAACAGTTATTACACTGCATTCTGGGAAGTTGAGCTGGGACACACAAATATGCCCACAAATGCCTCGCTCTTCATTCGGTAGCCATCATCAAACATGGCTTCCTTTAAGCTTATACATGCTGTATTACACAGCTTTAATGCAAAGCCAAGGTTGGAATAAACACATACATATATAGAATAAGATATCTGGCGGATATATATGTGTCAGTGTACATAGTAAAGAAAATGTCTGTCCTGATCCTGTGCAATTGATGAACTGTGTATGTGCTCCTAATAAAAGGGGAGGAAAATGAAGTGTGTGTATACTCCTAATGAAAGGGGAGGAGACCTGTCTAGAAGATGTATGTATATGTCCACATCACATATATAGTTGTGAGCAAGCGGGCTGTTGCTAACGTTTGCAAAGCGAGGGCCTCAGTTGCTGGCATGGAGCGCCAAAGGCGCTCCGTGCCAGCAACTGCGGACCTCGCAAAATTTACGTAGTTACGAAAACAAAATACGAGACACGTTACAACCCATTATGACATCGCAAAAATCGTTTGAAACCCATGTACATGAATAACATGAAAAGCATAATAAATACACACAACAAATACATAAAAAGCTTACCTACAGCAAGGGGGGGCACCCAGGACCTCGAAAACTGAAGTTACACCTCAATTTAACTCCAAATAAAAAAGTTTAGACACTCAAAAATTCCCTAAGCGAGAGAAAAAATGTGAGCCGAAAAAAACGAAAACGAGGCTACAGCAGTCTAATGACGTGAAACACCTACGTATTTCCCGAAAAAGACATACGAGATTCAAAAACAAGGACGCAACCCGCGCGACCGCAAAAACATTACACACATAATAAATACACACAAAAAACACATAAAAAGCTTACCCACAGCAAGGTGGTGCACCCAGGACCTCTGCAAGTGAAGTTACACCTCGATTTAACTCCAAATTTCGGAGTTTAGATACCCGAAAATCACCTAAGCAAGAGAAAAAATGGCCGCCGAACAAAACGAAAACGAGGCTAAAGGACCCTAAACACGTAAAACACCACCAAACAGCTACGGATATTCAGAAAAAGTCGACGACATCCGAAACGAAGCACGCTAAATCAGCCACAGCCGCATACCACACATTAGCCGCCATTTTAGAACAATAACTTATACAATCCGGAAGTACACAGCTACCCTAACGGATTTTCCTCGCGCACGCACACTATTACACTGCACACATTGCTGACACTTACACAGTAGCTCCACAGCACTGAAAACACACATTGTATGCTGCCGCAACATCAAAACAGATTGCCAGCTCTTCAACACAATGCTTCCTGCATATATTACTTCAAAATAGGTAAAGTATATTAATTTATTAAGGTATTATTTATTTAATTACCATACACCAAACAGCATTAGCTCACTTACAATTTCATTGCCGTCATTTTTTGACGGGCAATATTCTAGTTATCACATATATAGTTGTGGATCTTGAGATGTTGGTGACGTTTGCGATGTTGATCACACAGTTGCAACCTCGCAAAGCGAGCCAGTGGCACCCTCACATATGTGAGCCTCACGAAGCGAGTCGAAGCAGCTGCGCAGCACTTAGGCTGCAATGAGCGCCAGAGGCGCTCTTTGCAACCAGCGGCGCCGTTACACAAAGCTGACCCTGTGTTTATATTTTTAAATACTGCATCTGAGTAAGGACATTTTAGAGACATCAGCTCTCTTGGTGAAGGAATACAAAGAACCTGGTGCATCTGCTGCGTAGGTTTGTCCATAACGGTCTTATCAAGTCCAACTGAAGAAAGCAGATCACCACAATTACTTTGAGACATTGCACCCCCTATACTTAGAAGTACATCGTCTTCATGAGCTGCCGAGGGGAAAAACATTAAAGAACTATTTGTAAGATTTTAGGCAGAAATTACACTTTTAAGCACTTATAAATAAAATAAAGTACACGATAGTAAAGCGATAAATAGGTTTATTACATACCTAGTTAAATCCAGAAACTTTCCATGTTTCATTAAAGGGATAGTAAGCTCATAGAACTTGCTCTGCTGCATCTGGCAGAGCAAGTTATGTTATAATCAAAAAATCTTGTGTGTTGTTATTGATTTGTTTATTTTTCACTTTATTATTTTTATATTTGTTTACTCAAACTTACATGCTCCAATGCTCCACACCCCCAAGCCTAACTTGTGTGTCAGTGCTGCAGCCATTGGCTGTATAGAAACGAGTGTTTGTGCTTTAAATCAATGGGGAAGTATCATCCAATCAGATACTCCCTCCAGAAGCTCATTTGCATATTCAAGACTTCTGGATTCTGAGAGCACAGGTTGCTTGTCTCATGACTCTTAACAGCATAACAGAGAAAATGGCACCAAACCCTGCAATAATAGTTGCGGCAAACTATGCCAACACATCTGCAGAGAGGACACAGCTACGCACAACAACAAGACCCACAACATTGGAGGCTCATATTCATGTACATCATCAAATGTAGTGTACATTATAAAATGTACTGTATGTGAAAGGGGGTGCTGCATTGTGGAAACCGGCCTGAAACTACACATGCGAATGAACCTCCACTGAAGCTCCATCAAAAAGCACCATGAAGACCGTCATTATACTCAAGTTGGACACCATTTCACCCAAGAGAATCACTCCATCCAGAACCTCAAAATAAAAGTACTCAGAGGGAATTTCAGAACTATCCAACAGCGGAAAACTTTTGAATTAAAAATGAATACATTTTTTAATGCAAATGATTTGGGCATTAACATCGACTTAGGCTTTCTGGCCCACTATCTTAATGTCTTATAGCTAACACATTCCACTTACCTCCCCTCCCTTTGTTTGCTGTTTTTGTAAGCTACATGCTATGCTGAAATGTATTGCTCTTTATTTTACTCTGCTGTGTTCTTATCTACAACCTGATCTGTAGACTTACTTACTGACCTATCAGGACATTATTCACAACGCTGGTCTATTTCTCACTTAACTCTGGCCAATGAATTTTGTTTTTCCAATTTTTTTTTTTTTTTTTTGCATCTCTTTCTGTTTACTGTTTTTAGTTCATACTTGTATCAGAATCGCTTTTTGACTTGATAAAGAGAGGCATTATCTCTCGAAAGCTTGTCGCTTTATTATGAATAAGTTTGTCCAATAACAAAGGTATCACTGTTCACTGCAATACTCTGATTATTTAACTGGATTACTGAACATTCACGGCTACCTCACTCTTCATATATATATAATTTTTTTTATATACAGTATACCCAATAAATAATGAGGAGAAGCCAATATATAGAAACATACATTTTTATTTGTTTTATTTATGTTCAAATACTTTATGTTTTTATGCTTGCCCCTTACTTTAGACATAGTTTGTCCCTTCAGAAAGAGAGAGGAATAAATAGCTGCCAAGCAAGGCAGATCAGCCTCTATCCATGATGTCACTATAGTGCTGAGCACACCCCCCTGTCAATCGAATTCATTCTCATACAGTTTAATGGAGATGCACGACGACGCCCTGCGACCTGGTTGGTTGGAGTAGTTTAGGGGGAAGAACAGAACTCTGTCTGAACTGTGAACCGAGGGGGGACTGTCTCTAAACTGTAAACAGCTTTAAAATCATACATTTCTGTAGAACTGATTTCTCAATGAAAAATTGACATATTTCAAAAATTAAAAAAGTATTTCAACATGTCTTTTGAAGATCTATAATATGGTGTGGTCCAATATGTGCTAAATTTACTATTCATTTAAGGAAAACTCATAATGATTAAACACCACAAGTTCTGACAAGCACATTTTTGTGCAAGGTCTCTTCACAATCCAGAACTTCCCAATTAATGGGAGATGTCAATATAATTACCAAACACTTCAGCTCTACAAGAAAGCCAAGTGATGCAGAGGTTTCATTGATAAAGTCACACATGCGGCGAAACAACTGCCAGGCTAGATTTGCCCTTGCTAAGAAATTTTGCAGTTTTTTTTTTTAAAGGTTTTAAGTCTTTTTGGGATCTGTTCACTACATTGCCTAACTTCTCACAATTGTGTGATGTATCTATTGGAGCTTTATTTATTATTGCTTACTAAGCATTTCGGGCTACAATGTGTTATTTACAACATTGTTCCATAATAATTATAAGCACTTATCTGTTATTACACAATTCACACCGCAGTCTGATTTTTGATGTGCACAATAGCAGTTTTAGTCCTTAATGGTATATGGACGCTTACCTTTTTCTAATCTAGCACATTCCGTTTATATTGGTAACACACATTATATGGAGTCATTCTAAACACATACACATTTGTTTTATTTATAAAAAGTGGTTTCCACACCCCCAGAGGATCCTACATAGGCATCTGGTACTAACCAATAGAAACACTGCATTCAAGTAAGTTTTGTGGCCCTATACTAACCTTCCAGCCAGTAGCAGCACAGTGCAGAGATCCAGAGCAGCTAGGTCATTCTAGGGAGGAGAGAGGTGTGTGTGATGGGAACAAATGACTACACATCCCTTGATTCTTTGCTGCATAGACTGAATCCCCATACATTGCAACAACACTATAGCTGCTCTTGGTTGGCTGCGTAAATTATAAAATGTATGCTTATTTAGCTTGGACTTTCAGGGGCATTCCTTCATAGACTCAACTACCAGAAAACTCAACACATTTAACAAACTTTAAGGAAGGTTTATTAATGTTTTATGTAATATTTTCATTCACTACTGATATTACTCTATCAGATGCATTCATAATCCATGAAACTTCCATATACCTTTAAGTAGCCTTTAAGCAATTAGACATATTATTCTAGAGTTACAGATAGTTTTGGGCCTATAACCCTCGTTAATACTTCCATATACTAGGTAACCCCTCAGAAGCAAGCTATGATTCCTGTCACGCTACTTATAGGCATATGCAGTTATAGTCCTATACTTGTAATTTTGACGTTAGTAGCAGCGTTATTTTCAATATCTATAAATAAAATACATTTTGCATTTTAACTTTTAATTGATCAGAGGTTTCACTTAGGATAACATTAAGACTTGTGGTTGATGGCTGATTTCTATATTATTACTGATCATGTGTTTTTTTTTTTTTAAGGTGGGGTAGCATGGAGGGAGGCGATGCTTCATGCATGTTGGAAGAACTTTCCACACAGGTAAGTATCCAGTTGATATCTTTACTCATTCCCTATTTGTATCACAGAAAACATGTCTGGTCTTCGTATATTGCTGTAAATTATACATGACGGGGCAATACAATTTTTATGCCATGGGAATGCCGTTTGACACACAATGTAAACAGTTTTGTACTCCAAGGACCTTCAGCGCTCATTGCGAGCCTTGCGCTGACAGTCTTCGTCGCTCATCGCGTGCCTCTCCTGTCGTGTACTTTCGGTCCTCTGAGCACCTTCATCAGTCATGATAAAGAGAGATATATATTTTTATGTAATTGTAGTTAAGTAATAATGAATTATTTATTGAATAAATTAATATACTTTAAGTATTTAAAATTAATATATGCAGCCTGAAGAGCTAACAATCTGTTTGTATTTTCGGACAGCATAGAATATACAGTTTGAGTGTTGGTGCCCTGATGATAAAGTGTAATGAATGTTCCAAGTGTGTATCACATATATAGTTGTGAGCGTATGAGTTGTTGCTAACGCTGCGGGCTCGCGTAGCGAGGGCACTGCCCGAGGGTCTCAGTTGCTGGCATGGAGCGCCAAAGGCGAAGCGAGGGCCTCAGTTGGCGCTCCATGCCAGCACCTGAGGACCTCGCAAAGCGAGGGCCGCAGTTGCTGGCATGGAGCGCGACCCTCGCAAACTTCACGTCGCAACCCAAACAGTACGACACACACATTACGACACTCGCAAACAACATACGACACACGTTCACACACATTACGGCCTCGCAACACTCGGACGCAACTCGCGAACATTACAAAATGTAAAACACAATACATACACACAGCACATACATAAAAACCTTACCTACACCAAGAGGGAGCACGCAGGACCTAAAAAATGCAACTTAGACCTCGATTTTACTCGAAATAAAAGAGTTTAGAGACTAAAAAAAAATCTAAGCGAGAGAAAAAATGGCCGCCGAACAAAACGAAAACGAGGCTACAGCACTCTAAACTCGCAAAACACCACAAGAAACTCGCAAAACACCACAAGAAACTCGCAAAACACCACAAGAAACTCGCAAACCGCCACAAACGACCTACGGATATTCATACCACACAGTGCACACATTCAGCATACTTACACAGCAGCTCCACACCACTAATGCTGCAGCAACATCAACACACATTGCCAGCTCTTCATCACAATGCTTCAAAAAAGGTACAGTATATTCATTTAGTAATGTATTACATATTTCATTATTATACACCAAACAGCATTAGCTACCTTACAATTTCATTGCCGTCATTTTTTGAAGGGCAATTCGCTAGTTATAAATATGCTGCGTGCGTGAGGTAAAGCCGTTGGTTTATTGTGTAAAGCAACATTGTATATTCGTAATGTTATTAATGTGTTACCCAGCTCGTGAGCATTTTCCAGCTTTTGTAATAGTGTGTTTTCTAGTTCCTAGTTTGATGTGTAAAGTGCTACACATTTTGGCAGTGTTTTGCGCGATCTGGGGTCATGAAGCCTCGTTTTAATTTTTTACGGCGGCCATTTTTTTCCTCGCTTAGGCGATTTTCGAGTGGCGCAAATCGTCTAATTCTGCCTAAATTTGCGTTCCATCTCACTCCCAGATGTCCTGGCTGTTGCTCCGTTCTGTCTGTGATGTTTTTGTAAAAAATTTTTGTTGTATTTAGTGTTTTTCTATTGTTTTTTTTTGTTAACGACTCTCCTCGCTTCGCAAGGCTCGCATCGATGAACGCCTTCTGCGCTCATCGGCTAAGTGCTACGTGTTAACGGCTCACTTCGCAAGGCTCGCAGCAATGAGCGCCTTTGGCGCTCATCGACTAAGTTCTACTTGTTAATGGCTCGGCTCACTTCACAAGGAATGAGCACCTGTGGCGCTTATCACCTAACTCGTACGCACCACACAAAGTGTGACAATGTCTCGCAGTTTCTGCTAGTTATACACAGATCAGACACAGGGTATGTGATAGTGGGTAGAAAGAGGATTGATAAACTTCACATATTCAGCAAGAGGTTGTTCTGGAAACTGTTAAGGGGAACTGTCGCCCAAAAATCAAGTTTTTATTATTTTATTTTTTTATTTTTTTTAAAGAGCATGAAAAACTGTATCTATGTTGTGTTATACATTTTGTTATAAAGTGAATCAATCCTGGGACATTACATGTTGTTGTTGCTGCATTTATGTGCAAATGAGTATATCATGCATTTTAATTAGATTCTTTGATGAGCGGATTAGGATCACAGTCTGCTGGTCTGTCTATGTAGTGGTCAAACTAAAGATCCCCAAAAGAAGGGGGGGGGGGGGTCCACTACACTACAGAAAATAATTAGACCGCACCCCCTCAGAGGAAGGCCCCAGTGCACTGCCAGCACCAGCGGTAGATCTGCCCCTTAGTGGTATATTTAAAGTGTTAAGCTTTTCTCATCCACCTTTGTTCTTGAGGACTGGCAGATAAGGATACCATCTCCTGTAATTGTATTATTGTATATAACCTATTTTAATATTGTTGCAGGAAGGCCTTGATTGCCCAGATAATGCTGGACTGCCTCTTACTGATACAGAAACTCCCAAGTGTCCACAAGAGAAGATAAATGAAGGAGTCCAAGAGCTATATAACTGTATAAAACAAAGGTGCCCACCAGGAAATTTGGGCAAAGCAGTGAATGGTTCTAGGCATCAGTGCGCTGGCATCACAGATTCATGTTGTGAGTTTATAAAATGTTCCGAAGTAAACAAAGCACAGGAAGGGTCCAGTGGCACAGAAAACATATTGGACATTACTCCCCTGGAGGGTGATGTGAGAACGGATACGGGCGCAGATTTACCCAAAGAGGGTATAGCCATGGAATATCTGTCAGTGCTGAACAGTGACAGAGAGCTAAAATCAGGACAGATGCTGCAAGCTGTAGAAGAGGAGGCTGAAAGCAGAGACTGCTTTACTAACACACAGGTGAGACCAGAAGTAAGAGACAGGGCAGAACATATCATAGGGATATGGAAGGTTCCTGGATGTTACTAGGTATATAATATCCCTGTGTATCTATTTACTTTTTTGGGGGCCTTTGTCCATTTTCATTAGAAAGAGCTTGTTAAAATGGTGCATTGTGCCAGGATAGGCAAAAGGAAGACCTGGCTCCAAATTTTCTGTTCCCTTTCTTAAAGATCTCCACTACATTATTAAAAGTATATGGAAGTTTCCTGGGTTCTGAATGCGTCTGATAGAGGAGAATCAGTACTGTATGAAAATAATATTTTTTGCATAAAAAAAAAATAAACATTAATAAACTGAGTCTAATGTTTGCAAAATGTCTTCGATTTTGATTTGAGAAGGAATGCCCTTGAAAATTCAGGCTAAATTATCATAAAATTCATAATTAGTGGTGTCCAATCAGAGGGTAGATACAACAATTTGATAGGACACAACTCTGCACAGCTCATGGGCTAGGACTCTCTGCCTAAATAGGTGCATTGGGGGTGCAGCTCACAAAAGAAATGCCAAATGTACTTTGACAAATATACAGAATTCCTCAATAAAATTATGAGACGCCCAATCAGACAGACTTACACACAGGATATCCCACAAACTTCTGTATACCTTTTAAGTTTACTACATATACCTCCTGAAGACATCTTCCTCTATTGTTTTAGTGTCTTTATAGTGAAATGTATGTATATACTATATGTAAAATGGATACTTAACGTGCCTTATTTTCTTATTGTAGGTGGATTGCTGTTAACACCTGTTCTCCTTAAAATACAGATCTCCTTAAATAATTTCTACAGTGCTCCTGATTCAGTTATTACAAACTGAATGGAAATACTCCTGAAGATTGCACAGTACAGTTCTGACACTTTAATTTCAGTTATTGTTTTCCTCACCGGTGTGTGTATTTCTTTTATGCACTTTAGTTTTATTTTACTTGCCGCTTTTAGATTTGTCTTATGTTCAATTGCAAGGACTTGCAAGGTTTTAGCAAACTAGTCACCTTTAATAAAGCACCTAGAATAAGCACTCCAGTTACTGGGTATCAATCCATCAATATGTTTTTCTTTTCTTTCCTCAAAACGGCTTGATTTAATTTTGAGGCTGAACTTGAGCCCCCATTTGGAGAGCTCCAGTTTGGGGAAAAAATCTCCCTTGATAGATAAACATGGCAGGTTGGGGGTGGTGTATAGACCCTGCCAGCAAATATTGTCCAAATCAGAGGCGTTTGGAAGTGAGGAGTTAATAGCTGGAGGACCAAATCACAACTGCTTGAAAAATGATTTCAAGTGTTCTTGTGGTATCGGCCTCCGGTAAGATAATTTGCTTTGTGTGTTCCAAATCTCTATGCTTCCCTTTGTACAGTTTCAATGTGATTAAACGTTTTACATGTGGAGTTATTCTTTGAATTACTTGGGCATATTTTCTTATATTGTCTGTTGTCCTATTTTTTCTGAGTCCTTTTTAAATGACTGTGCTTGATAAAGCAAAATATTTTTACAAAGCAAAAGAAAACACTTATATTTTTACTTTTCCATGTAACTATTATTTTGTCTGACCTGCCATTTATCCTGAGATGATTTTATCTACTATTTTATCGGTAGGGATTTTGTCTTCTTGAAGAGGCTGATCACGTGCATTGGTCCATAGATAATGTCGTTAAAACCAAACCAGGAATTAACAAATGTTTTGAGGAACTACAGGAAAATAATTTTGTAATCCGTACTCTGGCAAGGAATATAAGATCCAGGAGTATAAGTAAGTTTTCTGATATGAAAAGACAAAATAAGCGTGGAGGAGAAATTCGAGCATGTTAATTAGACACACACTATAAAAGAGTGGTATATATATATATATATATATATATATATATAACAGAACTAGTAACTTGCCCATCATAAATGACGGTATCATATGTTATGTTCAATTGTCTGTTCTGTCTCTCTCTCTGTGCTCAGAGTGCTCTCCCTCTCTCTCCCTTACTTTCGAGCTCTCTCACTTTCTCTCCTGCTCTGTCTCCCTCCCTTTCTCTCCTGCTCTGTCTCCCTCCCTCTCTGCCTCCTCTCTCTCTTTCCCTCTCTCTTTCCCTCCCTCTCTGCCTCCTCTCTCCCCTGCCTCCTCTCTCCCCTGCCTCCTCTCTCCCCTGCCTCCTCTCTCCCCTGCCTCCTCTCTCCCCTGCCTCCTCTCTCCCCTGCCTCCTCTCTCCCCTGCCTCCTCTCTCCCCTGCCTCCTCTCTCCCCTGCCTCCTCTCTCCCCTGCCTCCTCTCTCCCCTGCCTCCTCTCTCCCCTGCCTCCTCTCTCCCCTGCCTCCTCTCTCCCCTGCCTCCTCTCTCCCCTGCCTCCTCTCTCCCCTGCCTCCTCTCTCCCCTGCCTCCTCTCTCCCCTGCCTCCTCTCTCCCCTGCCTCCTCTCTCCCCTGCCTCCTCTCTCCCCTCACTCTCCTCTCTCCCCTCACTCTCCTCTCCCCTCACTCTCCTCTCCCCTCACTCCTCTCTCCCCTCACTCTCTGCCTCCCCCGCCTCCTCTCTCCCTCACTCTCCCATCCTTCACTCTCCCATCCCTCACTCTCCCATCCCTCACTCTCCCATCCCTCACTCTCCCATCCCTCTTTCCCCCCTCCTCTCTCCCTTTCCCTTCCGCGTTTTGAAAATTGCCCTGCAGTGTGCAGTTAGCAGTTGTGTGTAATGCCTGTGCACAGTGCATCTTGCAGGCGTTACTCACAACTACTAACTATTTTATAGTGATACGTGTAGATTTGATCCTCACCTTATTTGACCTCAGGGTTTTGAGGTACTAAGATATCTCTTGTCAGATCCCCCAACTTGGTCAGGTGTCTGCATGGTCATCAAGGTAGAAGAGGTCTCGCGGTCTGTGCGCTTCCCACAAGAAGTCCATGATAATCAGTAGAAAAACTGGTATTTAAAAAAAATACTCCGCATTAAATAGTGGCTTTAGGACTAAATTGGTCTATGCACAATGATTATATTGATGCTTCTTTCTATGGGCTCATCAAATAAATAACGTATGAGAGAGCAAAGATATAAAATACAGTATTTATCTATTTTTGTAAATCAATGTATTTAAATCCATAAAATACAGTCTAAATAAAATAAAATACACTGTCAATTCAATATGGGTGATTATAGAGTGGTGTAAGTGACCTGCGCCAGATGTCGGTGTGCTCTTCTCTTACCCATGCTATGTATATAATCCAGAAACTAGCATTAGAGGAGACAAAGTTAATAAATAAACACTACATATTAAGATAAATTCTGCTAAATGAAGTAAACCGCAATTTTAACATTATTGTTGGTACTATAATTACAGTTTTTCATTTGAGACTCGTTCTGAGCAACACACTGTACAGTGCATGGCAGACCACTATTTTGGATAATTGAGATTACTGTGTGTGTATATGTATGTGTATAGTCACATTATTATGACCATCAGCTAATATCCTGAATAACCGCCATGTGCAGCACGGACAGCGACTAGATGGCGTTGTAGAGAGTCAATAAGATGTTGGATGGTTGGCAAGGGTATCTGGAGCCATGTGCAGACTGCAGTGCATCAGACAGCCGCTGAAGAGTGTGTGGTGGAGGATCCATGCGGCAAACATCAATCAAGTTGGTCCCACAGGTGTCCGATGGGGTTCAAGTCCAGGGAAGTACTTGGAAATCTTCGTCATGTTCCTCTAACCACTCCTGGATAATTCTGGCCATATGACATGTTGCATTGTCCTGCAGGAGATCACATCTGCTCAAGGTAAGACAGTCACCGTGTATGGGTGGTACTTAAAATGCAAGGATGGGTAGATAACCTAATAGGTTTAGAGTGCCTTCCAGAGGTGTGAGTGGACCCAGACAATACCAAGAAAACATTCCCCAGACCATAATGCTGCCGCCACCAGCTTGTGTTCTTCCAACAATGGTTGCAGCGTGTTTGTTCTCGGAGGTTTCGTGCCTGATCCGTCAACGTCCTTTCAGTCAATGGAGCAGAAAACGTGACTCATCAGAGAAAGCAACCCATTGCCAATCAGAAGAGGCATGTTTTGGTAGTGTTGCGTAAATTGAAGTTGTAACAGTAGTTTACTGTATATACACACACAAATACAGGGATTGTTCAGACAAAAAAACAATAGAGTTTCTGAATTTGGATTGGTCCTGCTATATGAATAGGAAATGCTGAGATACTGAATTAGTATTTGATGGACATGGAACACTATTCTTTTCTTCATGTATTTAAAAGAGAACATTTTAAACATGACCAACGTTTTTTTTTCATTGAAACTAACAGAAAATGCACAGAACATACGCACACTTGTAAATTTCATTGTCAGAGAAGTATGATTCATTTAGCTAAATTACTGCTCAATGGCTGATCGGGACAAAACCCTCAGATCAGTTAAACATTTGAATATTTTTTTTTTCTGCTTTGAAAGCTTCATTTTAAAAAAAAGCAACCACACAGTGGAACATTGGAACACACAAGTCCAGAGTGACTGGACAGCCAGGTAAATATTGTGCTCAAAAAGTTAAATTCAGATGAGTGGACTAAAAGCAACATGTTCTTAATAAATTAATTGAAGCTGTATCAGAGCTAGTGTCTGTGTCAAGCACTACAGGTGCTCAAAGACTTGAGGGACACACACTGACCACATATTCATGATGCACTGCAGCAGACTTTGAACAGGCCAGAGGACATGGCAGTGTGGAGACCATTGGAAGACTATGAGCATGGCCTCAACACCAGATCAAATAAACTGCTCAAGCCCTCACATCAGGTTATCAATCTAATATTGAGGAAATCTGAGCAGACATTGACCTTTATTCCTATGGCTAGGTCGTCTCACACAGAATGGCAGTAGAGCTTTATAAAGTGACCTGCAAATCATTCTATGATATATTAGAAACCTGTTGTCACATATAAGAGAGTATTTATGTTTTCGTTGGGGGTTAATAATTATTTGTCATATCATTTTTGGCCAAACTCTTCATGATTCTGAGGATAGAAGTCACTTGGTACCTTTAATTTACTTTTAAAATATTTTTAAAATGTATGCCTGTGCCTATAAATGTATTAAAGCTGGGCACAATCCTTTGAAGCAGAGCATAGCAAATGATTGAGTAGACTTGCCATTGGTCCTAGTGAAGTACACATCCGGCAAGGATTCTGTATTGATAAAATACATGTTTGAAAACCCTTCAGTTTCATTAACACCATAATTGGCCAGGGAAAAGTGATAAAGCCAGTTCTAACTGGGAAATGCAATAACTGTTGATGCTCCTACTGGTCCGTGGAGGCATCCTTAATATTTGGTATGGTAAAAGGCTTAACTTCCTGATATTCCTGGCTTGCCCGGTTCAGGTAGGTGTTAAATCCAATGACATCTAATTATCTTGCAAATCCCTACACCTTTTCCCACTGCCCCACCCTTCCCTCCACTTGCAGATAAAACTAAACACCTGCACCAGCTATCAGGAAGTGATGAAATAAAGACAAGATGTAACCTGCCATACCAAACAGTATGTTTCTCTCTCTTTTTAATGTTCATTACTTAAACTAATTAGTTACATACATCAAAAGCACATGCTGTTTTTCTGGAACTCCATTAACTGCTTTGGCCTCTGTTAATGGATCTATACAGTAAAACATTACCAGTTGTGGCATTTCTCTGAGCCAACCACTTCCAGTGTTATTTTGTTTATTTATAAATTAATGATTCCTGCTCAAATATTCCATGTGAAATGCACCAGAACAGGATATATTAACCAACCCCCTTTTTTTTTTATTATAAGTTCTGACCGTAGGATTAATACTAACTCTAGTATCATTTATTTTTAAATGTATTGTTTGGCTCCTTAGTCCTTGGCTGTGTGATTTTTAAAGGCAGTTTTCACAGCTAAGGTGATTAAGCCGAGCAGATTAGGTTTTTGACACTGTTCCTGGAGGAGACGGATTGGTTCTGTGTGCTCTGACATTAATTTCTTCTAAAGGTTCTCACAAGGCTGTAAAGTGCTGCAGTAAATTGAAGGTAAATGATTCCTTTAGTTAAATGGAAAATTAAAAGTAAAAAGACACATTTGTATACTCAGCTAGATGGAGGAGTAAAGGGCTTCTTATTTTCCCTAACAAGAAGAGTTCATTGCTTTAATTAAATTTTGATTGTTAACAACATTAATATTGGTTTATAATAGCAATATTCAATATTAAACTCACTTTCACAAATTAGAGCATCAGCTTCCAAGTGAGCTTATTGATCATCAAGTGAGAAGGGGGTTTAGGCTGAGATACAGGCTTAAAATGTTTAAAAGCAATCTGATCATAAGAGTTACTTCTGTTATTATTTAAATCACATATTACAAGGATCAGAGGAGATCTAAAAAGGCTGAACTTGATGTATTACATTTTTTACCTGAATTACTATATTATTAGGCTGCCCTCACAGCAAGGGCTTAAAAATGTATTATGGAACTAGTGATAATGTTGAAGCCTTGTGGGTTGAAAAAAATGGCGGAGGACCAAATCCTAGAAAAATAAAAGGTAGGCATATGCTATAACCCCCCAAATATAATGAGATCTAAAAAGGCTAAACTTGATGGACTAAATATTTTTTTCGACCTGAATTACTATATTATTAGGCTGCCTTCAAAGCAAGGATTTGTTACCAGGGGAAGCCATCCACGTCTCTAGCCAATGGAGAGCCTTGTGTTGTAACATTGTGCCTGAAAATTTAGCACTGCCTGCTAAACAGTTGCCTTCCCCAATTTACTTTATAGTGAAGCTCTTGAGTTTCATCTCTGAAAGGAAGTTCAGTACTGAATAGTATTAATGATCAATGCCTAATTAGCCATCTAGCTACTGTTGTTATGACATTATACAGTGGGTATAAAACCTTTCTTTACAATTAAGCACTTTAACAAATTGTGTATTTTGTTTGTGCACAGACTTTGGCTTGTATTTATCCTGTCACCTCTACCGCATAATTTGTATTTTGTGTTGAGGAGGGTCTAATGGAGCTAGTGATAATGTTGAAGCATTGTGGTGTGAGTTAAATAGTAAAGAAACAAATCCTAAAAACATAGTGGCAGGAATATGTTCTAAACCACCAAATATAATTAAATGTGAGGGATTGCAAACTTTTTTTACAGCTAAGCATGGTCAAGGTCTAATAATGGGAGATTTTATCTACCCCGAAATAAACTGTATGAGTGGTACAAGCAGTTCAGATAAGGTTCTTATCACAGTGCATTTAGTGAAATTAACCATTCTGATTTAATTATTTGTTTTTATCTGTATTTAAAGAGCCCTTACAAGTGCTTTTTTTGTCATGTATAAGCATAGACATCAAAATTGTAGAGGACCAAAAGTTATAAAAGAATGTTTAAACACATCCTAAAGTTGCCCAACAGGTTAGCAAGCTCCAATTTGCCTCCTCCACCTAAGGATTTTTCAGTGTAATTTTTACATAAAATCACTAGATTTAAAGCTCAGTTATCCAACACTTCCACTCTAAAATTATAGTAACACCTAAATGGAATTATCTTTCTTTATGTGAACTTTTAAGTTCTGCAGTTACCTCGGACCTTTGTTTAAAGGGTTGCTGTACAATGAAAAATAAATATGTTAATAAAATCGTTCAATCAATACTTGCAAAACATCTAAGCAATGTTTTCAACTAAATTAAACAAAAGGGGAAAACCCCACGTGAATTGTTTTAGGTATTAATCGTAAATATCCCAAAACCTGACAAAGACCTGAGTGGTTATAAAGACTTTCGCCCGATATCGCTCCAAACTACAGATATAAAGCTTTATGCTAAAATCCTGGCGCAAAGATTGAATTCAGTAATAAATAAATTGATGCTGTAGAGCAAACAGGCTTTGTGATAGGTAGGCAGGGCAATTATAACACAAGAAAATTAATTGACATTTTGACATACGTAAAAAGTAATGATTCCAATGGTCATAATGTCATTGGATGCAGAAAAGGCCTCCGACAGAGTCGGATGGGAGTTCATGGAACTTCCGCTGTTAAAACATGGGTTAGGCAATTTCACTAAATCTATAGGAGCTCTATATGACCTCCCATCCGCCTCTGTTGTTGGGCTTGGATGCAAATCGGACAGATTCGACATATCAAACGGAACAAGGCAGGGTTGCCCCCTGTCTCAAAATTTTTCTCTCTTATTACATACATCTGTTAACCAAACAGTACATTTCCTCCAAAAAGATTTCAATTTAGTGCATTCCCACCAGACATGTAAAGTATCAGCCCTTAGCCCACATTCTTTCCAACATAATGTAATATCCTTTTGTGAAAATGTGTTAATAGATTCTGGCGTATAATGCCACATGTTAACAATTTTAAAATATAATTCAAAATAGGCAGAGGACCTGGCGGATACTTTTTTTTTTTTTTTTATAGTATTCAGCCATTCTTCAATAGAACTATTAAATCTCCCATTTTTCTCCCAATTTAGCATACCAGCGGTTTTACGACTTTGTTCTTTTAAGGACAGAATCCTTTGGCATTTCGATATTCTCTGGGTGGTATTTTTATTACCGTATATACTCGAGTATAAGGCGAGTTTTTCAGCCCTTTTTTTAAGGCTAAAAAGGGCCCCCTCGGCTTAAACTCGAGACACTCCCCCTAGTGTCTCTCTAACCCCCCATGTCTCGCTACCCCCCCCCCCCGTTTCTCTCTAACCCCCTGTGTCTCTTTCCCTCCCCCTCCTCATCCTCAATCCCCTCCTCATCCCCTCCTCCTCATCAACCCCCCTCCTCCTCATCAACCCCCTCCTCACTGTCTCCCCTCTAAATACCTCCCCCTCACTTACCTGCTTCTTCTCCGGCCTCTACTCCGTCTTGACCCAGCGCGCATGTGACATCACATGCGCGCCGCGTCATTAGCATATACCGGGTGCCGGCACCCGGTATATGCTAATGACGCGGGAGGGGAGACAGTGAGGAGGGGGTTGATGAGGAGGAGGGGGTTGATGAGGAGGAGGGGGTTGATGAGGAGGAGGGGGGGGTGAGGAGGGGGGTTGAGGATGAGGTTGGGGGGGGGTGAGAAGGGGGACGAGGATGGGGGTTGAGGTTGAGGGGGTTGATGAGGAGAAGGCCGGTTGAGGAGTGGGGTTGAGGATGGGGGGTTGATGTTGAGGGGGGGTTGAGGATGAGGATAGGGGGTTGAGGGGGGAGGATTAAGATGGGGGGTTGAGGAATGAGGTTGAGGGGGGGTTGAGGAATGAGGTTGAGGGGGGAGGTTGAGGATGAGGAGGGAGGTTGAGGATGAGGAGGGAAGTTGAGAATGAGGAGGGCGGTTGAGGAGGGTGATAAGGGAGGGGAAAAGAGACACGGGAGAGAGAGGGGGGACACAGGGGGCAGCACATTTCCCACCCTCGGCTTATACTCGAGTCACTCATTTTACCCAGTATTTTGTGGTAAAATAGGTGCCTCGGCTTATACTCGGGTCGGCTTACACTCGAGTATATACGGTATATATCAATAATTCAAATATAGTTAGAAGTTTCATATTTTTTTTTAAATCATTTTTGTTTTAGGGAGCTCTGAATAGACATTAATTGCAACCACATATTTTTATTTAATTTAAACTTTTCCTGAATTTTTGGCCAGTTGAGTAGTACTCCACCTTCATAAAAGTAATTTATATAATTAAAACTTTTCTCTTTTCAAATTTCTGTACAAACCTTCTCTTGACTCACTTTTAATATTTCTATCGTAGTACCCAGAGAGGGACACTGTAAATATTTAATTTTAGTCTTAATTTTCATCCAAAACTTCAACAAGGACTTAATATTCCTTGTAAGGAAACTATTTTTTACTTCCTCCAAATTTGGAATCCATATTAATAAATGGATAGGAGTCTTCTCCAAGAAGTCCTTCTCCATTTGTTTCCAATTAGTAATTGATGACGGTATACTCCACTCCTCAAGCCTCCTCTTAGTGACCTCTCCAGAAATTCGAGCTTTTTTCCCCTGTAATATATAAAAATCTATATCTCATTGAATTTTTTTTAACCAATGTTTAGGAGGTACCTCCGGTATAGATCTGAAATTATAAGTTATTTTGGGAATAGCTATCATTTTAATTACCACAATTCTTGCTGTCCATGAAAGATGGATCAATCTCCAATCTGTCGTTATTAAAATTCTATGTATATTAGCCAAATTGTTTTTTAGGTCAAAAGAGAGGCATATTCCCAAGTGATTTATTTCCTCAGCATTCCAATTATAGGGGTAAAGATCTTTTAACTTAGCATTTATTTCTGGGGATAAGCCCCTGGTGATAATGTCTGTTTTTTGTCTATTAACCTTGAAATATGAGATTCTACTAAACTTACTCAGCAGTTTATCCAAATTGAACAATGATTTTTCAGGGTCTGTAAGGGTAACACTCCTATCATCCGCATATATGGTTGTTTTATATTCCCTGGTGCCAATTTTAACCCCTCTAATATCTTTTGTCATTCCTATTTTTTCAATTAATGGTTTGATAAAGAAGATAAACAACAATGGAGACAGGGGACACCCCTGTCTCGTTCCATTTGTAATGCGAAAGTAGCTTGTCTCAAACTTTGTACCCACAATTTTTGCTCTAAGATTGCTATAGAGAGCTTTTATTGCTTTACTGGCAAAACACCCATTCCATACCTCTGGAGTACTATTTGTATGAAGTCCCAGCTGACCCTGTCAAACGCTTTTTTAGCATCTAAAGACCGGGCCAGCATGGGAACTCCTTTTTTAACACTGAATGAGAGAAGATTTATTAGACTCCTGATGTTATCGCATCTTTGGCGCAACCTAACTAACCCTACTTGATCTGGATGGATAAGTCTATTAATTATTGGATCAAGCCTATTTTTTAAATATTTGGAATATATTTTCAAATCAAAATTTATTAGAGATATTGTTCTGTAATTTTTCTTATCAGCAGGATCCTTACCCTCTTTTAATATATCTATAACTTTGGCTTCTGTCATCTCAGCTAGAATATTCCTGCTGTTTTTATCTTGTTAAACATATTAAATAAGGGGGCTTTCAGTATATCTAAAAATGTTTGATAGAAGAGTTTGTCCAACCCGTCTATGCCAGGTGTCTTATTGTTTTTACTACTTTTTATCACAGACTCTACCTCCTTTTCCATTATGTTCCACTTCCGGGACTCTGGGTAGGTTGATATCACTTAGAAATTCCTCTATTTCACTTACTTCAGTTTTTTTTAACTCCTTTTGTATTTCCAAATTATAAATTTTGGAATAGTACTGATAGAAAATATTCCCTATTTCTTTAGGGTGCTGATGTAGCGTACCATCCTCTCCTCTCATTTCCTGAATAAAACTGGATATTCTTTTGTTTTTTCATTTTGTTTGCCAAATATTTGCCAGTCTTATCTCCCATAGCATATTTATTTACTTGCATCTTCCAAATTAATCTGTCCAGTTTATATTGTTGAATCTTTTTTTATCTGTTGCTCAATTATATCAATTTCCTTCGCAGTTTCTCCATTTGCAGATTTTTTATTGAGCCTTTGTTGTTCTTCTAATTCAATATATAAAGTTCTAAGTTTTTTACCTCTTTCTCTTTTTAATTTCGTTGCCTTAGCTATAAGTATACCCCTGGAATATGCCTTTAGCAAGCACCATAGAATAGATGCCGATGATGCTGATCTTGTATTTATATCCAGGATTTTTAACCTCTTCTACCTTTATTTTATCTCTTAGCAAGATTGATTCCATTTTCCAGTTGCTACTTTTTTATATAATTTCCAGTTGTTTTAAGTATTAATACTAGCGGAGCATGGTCCGATATTGCACTTATATCAATATTTATATCCACTGTG
This sequence comes from Discoglossus pictus, assembly GCA_027410445.1. Classification (NCBI taxonomy): domain Eukaryota; kingdom Metazoa; phylum Chordata; class Amphibia; order Anura; family Alytidae; genus Discoglossus; species Discoglossus pictus. The sequence goes on along the minus strand of CM050168.1, from coordinate 228,353,086 downwards.
GTGTTTAAGATGTCACCATCTCCCAAGATGTAATCAATTCTTGAATAAGTGTTAAATCTCTTTGAGAAACAAGTATAATCTTTTTGCGAGACGAAATCTTATTCTCCATAAGTTAAATAAATTCATGTCTATCAGCAGCTCCCTAGTTTTCTTTGAACCATATGTCCCAAGATTCTCTTTCTTTTCTTTAGGTCTGTATGATCTATCCTTCACTGGATCCAACGTAAGATTGAAATCTCCACAGATTTTTGTCATGCCTTTCTTGAACCTATTTACTAGCTTAAACGTTTGTCTTATAAACTTATCTTGTTTTTGATTTGGCCCATATATATTAGCTATTGTATATAAATTATTATCAATATAGCCCACCCAAATAATATATCGGCCATCGTCATCAATTTTTTGAAACTCGTCTTTCACTACTAAGCCCTTGCTAAACAATATAGATACACCTCTAGCTTTACTACTAAATGTAGAGTCTATACTATGTGTATATCGCCTATTCTTTAGCAAATAAATATAGTTGTTTTTTTTTTAAATGTGTTTCCTGTAAGCACAGGACATTTTGTTTTTCGTTTAGCATATTCTGCAAAAGCGATTCTTCTTTTTATTGGAGAATTTATTCCATTAATGTTGTGAGAAACTATCTTTAAAGACATCTATTTACCTGTCCTAATTTTATCTTTCCTCTTTATCTTCCTCTCTAATATCTCCCATTTTGCTCTTGACTTCTCATTCACCTTCCCATTCATACTATCTTTCAGACCTTAAAACTAGGGTACCGATGTTCTAAAATGGTTGGCGCTAATCGATGGTAGTGGTATAAGTTAAGTCTAGGAATTTCTTCCTTACTTAATAACTTAATTGTCTAATTTTAAACCTTCTCCAATTTCCTCTATTCTTCTTACCCCTTCTTACCCTTGCAAAAAAAAAAAAAAACTAAATTCCCCTCTATCAATGTAAGAGCATATCTTTATCAGAGAGGGAGCGCTATGTTTGAGAAGAAGAAAAAAAAAAAAAAGAGGAGAATTAGAATTTCTATTATCTTAATTTCTCACTTTCAATCTAAAAACAATTCAGGACAGTATGTCAGAGGAGAATGAGTAAAAGCAGCAACAAGGCAAAGCCATATTCCAAAAGATCCAAATATAGTCCAAAATAGAGACACTACTTTTGTTGCCATTCTGGAGCTAGCAATGTTAGTTTTGGCGGAGGGAATAGCTGAGTCACCATTTAAATATTTCAGGTTTTTAGCAGATCTCCCCCTTCTTTATAGATCTAATTTGATACCATTTAGAGTTTCTATTAATCGACAACCCTACTGGCGTAGTCATCTGTATATCAACTTTTCTCTTCTCAAGGATTCAGTAATTCTTGAAAACTCCTTTCGTTTAGATAGGGTGGATGTTGAAATATCCGAAAAGATTTTTATATTTTCGTAAGGTATCTTCATATCTTTTGCCTGAAAGCTTGCTTTAATTATAGCATCCTTCATTGATAAATGATGGATCCTCGCAATTACATCTCTTGGGGTTTTATTTTTCATAAATACAGAAATCAGAATCCTATTAAAAAAATCAAACCTATTTTCTACCTGAGAGAATCCTGGAACCAAAAACGAGAACAGATTTGTTAAATGTTCCTCTAATCCGACTTCTGTAATGGTTTCAGAAATTCCGCTAATACGGAGGTTATTTTTTCTAACTTTATCATCTAAATTAGAGATTTTATTATTTAGAGTTAGAACTTTCTCTTCCAAATCCAAGTTCTGTTTTTGGAGTGTGTTATAATCCAATATAATTTTATCCAATTTAGCCACTACCTCCATAGTTCTGATATTTACTGTTTTGATTTCTTTTACATTGTCTAGAATTTTATGTTTTTATTTCAGACATAAAGTTTATTTGAAACTCTTGTAGCAGTATTTTCATTTTTGCAACAGTAAGAAGTTCCTCATCTTGTATAGTTGAATCCTTACTAATAATACTCTCATTTAAACTCCCCATGCTTTGCCTGAGATTTTGTTCCATATCTGGGGAAAGAGGAAGGGGAATTTCCTGTGGTTTTCCTTCGTTTTTGGGTAGGAAGAATGTATTTGGCTTTTGATGATATGATTTTTTGTCCTTAGTTTTTGTTCTTGCTGGCATAATGAATTTCTTTTATTTTTGCTAGAACTACCAAACTCTTGAGTAAGCTTTTTATGCTTAATATTAGATGTTATCCCCTTTTTAGGGGTTTCCTGATTTGTGGGTCCCTTTGTATATATTTAGGGTAATCCTTCAGATCCAGAGTCCCAAGATATCCAATCATAGAAGATGCTACTAATCTACTTTTATTTATATATATATATATATATATATATATATATATATATATATATATATATATATATATATATAGTATATATTCCTCAGATAGCAAAGGAGAGTGTATAGTCCGCTATGCGATACTTATTTCTCCCAATACTTTTGTTTTATTAGCGGTATCCATCTTGCCGTGTATATGTATATATTAGGTTTAACCAGTCTTGATCTTTTAGACTTTGTTCTTATTTATTACATAAGGGCTAGAGACAGATCATAATTCATATCAAGATATAAGAGTCCAAAGAATTAAAGCAGCACTTTTCGGGAGTCAGTTTTACAATTTTTACACACTGACTAAATTTCCTTTTCCCTTTTTGTGTTTAAGGGCCTTTCAGTCCATTAATTACAATATCTTTTGCCACTGTCCTGGATTTCCAATTACATGATTTGCATTCACAATCCATAAATCGTGTTGGTTATCCTCTTATATAAACATATGTTCCCCCCCAGAAAAAGTATGTTTTATGTTTATTTTAAACCGCAATGTGGTATTTGCTGTTATCACAGCTTTTAATTATTTTGGGATGTCCAATCTACAGACCGTATAGATAGCATATCTATGGAATTTATACTTTGGTCTTTTACCCATCAGCTATGAGCCAAAAAGAGAGTGACTGATAAAGAGGGCCCAAGGATCAATTCCAGGGTGACAATTAATTTAGGGGCTATATGACCTCTGTGTTATCCCCTTTTGCTGCTTCATACTTTCATTATTTATAGTTTTTTTATAGCCTTTCCCATCCGTGTTATCAATGTCTTTTGCCCAAAGAAAAGAGGGTTGGCTTTCGTAAGCTTGCTGTGTTGGTCTCCAAGTGCGTCACTCACCCCCTGCACATGCATCAGCGTCCAATGTGCCGTTTGCGCCTTTCGCCTGTCCGTCTCTTAGAGACTTTTGCGCCGGTGTCAGTGGTGCAGCTAGCAACAGGTTCAGGGCATCCGCTCTCCTCGCTCTGATGTTACCTTCTGGGGTCTGAAGAGACACACGCCAGCCCTCTATCCACTATGCGGTGCCTGCCCTCAGCGTGTCAGACCTCCGGTGACCACTGCGGCAGAGCTCAGCACACAGGACGCAGCAAACAGTCGGTCTCTGGACGCGTTGCTCTCCTTGCAAAGGTATTATTTTGCGGGAGTCTCAGAGGGCGGTTGGAGAGTGGGAGGGCAGAAACCACAAGCTGCTACCATACTATAACTCCATCCGCCATTCTCCGCTCTGTCGGCTTCCATCACCATTTTCGGTCGCCACTTTCAAGATTTTATTAATAAATACATATATAATGGAAGAAAACCACAAATAACATTTTCTATAATTTCTAGGAATTTTAATAGGGTGGACTATCGTTCCCAGACATTTACCAGAATGTATCCTAATGCTGTCATGCTTTCTAATGTGATAGAGTGGAATATAACGGACATTAACATAGGATGGATGCAAAAAGAAAACCATAACGTAGTAAAGAGTAATATAAAATACTTAATTTGTATGACAAATATGTTAAAGAGAAGATAAAAAATGGAACATCTTATCAGAAAGACTTTGGAAATTCTGGGCTGTTAAATAAAAAAAACTGGAATTAAGAAAATATCCAAGTCCCTTAACTCTAATATCGACATTAGCAGAGAGATTAAATCTCCCAAATATACAACCAAGGGACATTCAACAGATCTCTGATTTATATATAGATAACTGTGACATTTTTAAAGTTATACAAGAAGAATTTAATATCCCTTCTTATCTTTGGTTAGATTATGATAACTTACTCTTTAAAATATCCGATTCTAACTATAAAGTACATATACAGAGGGAAAATTCAACCTTTGAAAAACTATACACTCCAAAAAAAGAAAGAAATTCTTAATATCTAATTGTTATCCGATTCTTAAAGACAAGTATGAAGGGGATAAAAGGAGTAATATGTATATATGGGAAAATGACATAGGCGAGACTTGGACGTATGAAATATGGACCAAAGCATTTGAATTTACTAATAATTATATAAAACATTATACTATGAGAGAAGTATACTGTAAAATTCTTAATAGGTGGTATCTCTCTCCACTTAATATGTCTACATTTTCAACTATAAAAAACAATAATGAGTGTTGGAGAATGTGTGGGAAAAAAGGAAATTTCTTTTACCTATGGTGGAAATGCCCACAAATCCAAAGTCTTTGGAAATTATGCTTTGAAAAAATATCTAGAATGACTGAAATTCATGTTATCCCATCCCCGGAGATTGCATTACTTCATATAATACCGAATAGAACAATAGAAAAGAGAGCATTTATTCTACAAATAATTTCAACGGTAAAACTACTAATAGCAGGAAAATGGAAACAAATACAGGTCCCCACTTGGAATGAAATAAAATATACAATGAATAAGCACTATCAGTTAGAAACAGGAGCAATATCTAGAGGTCTATCAAAAATGACACTAATAAAATGGAAAACATGGGTAAACTCCTCAGAAAAAGAATAAGGGCCTCATTCTATTAGCGGCCGCAGCTGTTGCGGGGCCGCAAGGACCGTCCGCAAGCTATTCGGCTATTCTATTCCCTTACGGCCGGGGGCTCCGGCAGGCTTGCGGCCGGTGCCTTGCTATCTCTTGCGGCCGAGGAAAGCCTTTGATCTAAAACGGCCGCAAGAGTTTCGGCCGTAAGAAATTCCTATTTGCAATTCAATTGCTCCGGGAAACCTCTCTGCAAGGCTAAAAGCGAGCCGCAGCTTACTTGCAGGAAAGAGGTCTCGCTAGCACCAATTAAGCACATAAAATAGCTCAAATAAAGCCATCCTGCACTTTGAGAAGACTATAAAGGGATTTTAGGTGTAAGAAAAAATAGCACATAATTATCCTGTACTCAAATCCGTAAAATATTTTATTTTTAATATCCGTAAAATATCCATGTAAAAAGTCCAGAGTGCTTGGAGCACCTCAGACACACCCACGCCGCAGCCGGAAAATAAACAGTTAATTTGAACTCGGGTTTGGGCAGATGTGCAAGCTTGAGAGTGGGTTACTTTTAATCCTCATGTCCCCCAATATGATCCCTAGCATTTACAGAGCTGTACAGTGCAGGCTTGAATTTATTTTTGAGTTTTTATATTTCTGAGATTACGGCCGGTTCCAAGATATGCGGCCGGCCGTAAGGGGAGATCCTTGCGGGGCCGTAAAATAGAATCGCGAGTTAACAGAACCCCCGCAAGGAATCGCAGCCTTACGGCCGATTTACGGCCGCTAATAGAATGAGGCCCTAAGTAATTATTCTAAAGATGAAAACAGGAGTTCCCCCCCACGTCCATATGTTTTGTGTTACATGTTAATCCTTTTTTTTTTTTTGTATTTGTTTAATTTAAGGCACATAGAAATAGATAAATAGAATCTGCATTATAGATATGTATTTGCATAATTAACCTAAACTAAAAATGCATTAACGTTTAATATGATTGTGACTGTAATTATAATTCTAATACAAATTTTTATGCAGCAAATGCTATTTGCAGAAATATTATAATGTATAAGCCTGTGCTATTTTGAAAAGTCATATGTTGTAAATTGATGATATGTGTTCATAGCATGAACATTGTTTGTTGTATTTTAAAACTTTGTAAATAAAAAATAAATAAATATGTTAAAAAAAAAAACTTTGAGTCTGATTAGGTGGAGAAAATTCATGAAACTAGCTTTTAATCAGCAAAAATAATTGTTGATGCCTCTGCTGGATCCTGGAGGCATCCATGATGCTTTGAGGAAACTTAAGTGTGTGTGTGAGGGAGTCAATTGTATTACTGGACAGCAGGGTACATATTTATTGACACAAACAGAGTGGAGGGAAGGGGGTTGGTGTCAAATGTATTAAGACCTGATTATTAAACATACCCTCTCTTCTCCAACTTCATCCTTCAGTAAGTGATAAAACAAAGATAAGATGGATTATTCTATATATAGTCTACAGAAATTCAGATTTTCTCTAAAAATGGTTGTATGTCCATGTCTTACACAGCTGCTAATATTGTCACTTACTGCACAAACATGCAGTTTTTCTTCAACTACAGTGGTCCATGAAGCACACCGTGATTTTCCAATAGATTGTACCTAATCCATTGCCATTTTTTTTTTTTTTGCCATCAGTCCCAGTGCTGCAATTATATTACTGTCCCTAAGCTTTTTTTTCACTGCTTCATCTCACAGAGTAGTTGGGTGTAGCAGCTTTCCAGCTTTTCTGTGCAAACCCGTGTGTGACCTTGTGCGTTCAATTTAGCAGAATTGATAGTGAGCAGACTGCAGAGAGGGCCGGAAATGTCATTCCATTACTAGGAGCAACAGGACCAGAAAAGCCTTTGTCCCTGAACCACGAATGTACGCAAGTCCTCCTCCGTCTGACGTCCTCTAATCCTACATGTTCAGTCTAAACATCGGGTACCACTGTGCAATTGTAAAAATAATCTTACACAACCAGCCAAACTTTAATGGTGTGTGTGGGTGTCTAAACCTGAGAGGGCAGGAATTTGTTAACGTATTTGTTTTAATACCTGCCGTGAACTTCAGCATGGCCAGTTATTTCATTCAAGTTTTCTGGTTTTGTATCTATAATAATCACTATAATATGTTGGGAACACTTACGATGTTGGTCACACTTTGCGGCCCACAGGTTTGCAACTGCGAGGGAGCCATCAACCAGGCACACAGGACTTAGCCGCAACAGCGAGGCAAGCAGTTGAGGGCCGCGGGACTTCGCCTGCAGTGAGATCCTCATCCTCCCTCCTAACCCCCTTGGCCCGCGTGACTTTGGTGCTCAGGCCCACGGGACTTAGCCTGCAGTGAGGGCCGCAATCCTCCTCCTCCCCCCCACCTCTCCAAAAACCCTCCTATCCACTTTCCCCTCTCTTCTTACCTTGACCCGCGCAGCTCCTTCTGCTGCAGCGCGTCTTCTTGCTGTGTTCATAGTGGCATATGCTAATTACATGACGTCACATGCTCATCGCGTCATTAGCATATGCCGTTTCCGGACACAGGCAGAAGACTTGCTGCAGGAGCTCAGCGGATCAAGGTAAGATAGGGAGGTTTTTGGAGAGGGGGGAAGGAGGAAGGATAAGGGGGTAAAGGGAGGAGGAGTATGAGACACAAGGGAGGGAGAGGAGGAGGGGAAGGAGACACGAGGGAGGTAGCGGATGAATGCCAAAGGTGCTCACAATGTGTGCCAAACAGCATTGCTACGCTTAAAATGTTATTCCTGTCATTTTTTACATGCAATTTTCTAGTAATAATTATAAAATACAGTGGTACCTCGGTTCTCGTCCTTAATCCAGTCCGGATGGTAGGATGAGTTCTAAACAGGCATTTCCAATACGGATCAATGTAAATTGAAATAGTCAGTTCCAGAAATTACACATTTTATTTTGAACTGATGGTGTTATTTTTGGATACAAAACCTTAAAACTAAACATGTCCAAGTATAGTTGTATTTTGTCTAGTTTTATGTCTGGACAGAAAGACAATTACTACAGAACAGGTAAACTTTCTAGACTCCACCATATCCATCACCAATGGCACACTCTACTCATTTGTATATAGGAAACCAGAAAGATGCAACTACCTACACAGCTCCAGTTTTCATCTCTCCCACACTAAACAAGTCATCATCTATAGTAAAGCTATTAGATTAAACAACCACCAAACCTAAAATAAACTTGTCAGCAGAAGATTGGCCAATGAACAAGAAGAGAGAGTGGAACTAAACCTTGTAACAAAAGTGCCTGTAAGTTATGTTAACACATTTAATGATGACTCAGCCATCCATAACAACAAGACTTAAAACATCAAAAGCTGCATTTTTAGAAGCAAAAATCGTATTGCATAAGGAAGGCAAAGATTCTTCACAATCCAATAGCTATAGACCAATCTCTTTAATCAATACTGATGTTAAATTATACTCCAAGATCTTGGCAAATAGACTGGCACCATTACTGCCATATGTGATTCATCCGGACCAGGAAGGCTTTATCCTGGGGAGGGAAGCGCCAGATAACACACTACGAATTTTCAGTCTCTTAGACATAGCCACCAGTGACAATATACCATTAATGTTGTTATCATTGGAAGATGAAAAAGCATTTGATAGAATTGATTGACTTTTATGAGAGAGATTCTATTGAGATTTGGTCCGAGTGAAAGCTTTCTAAAAAGCATTATGTCATTATACTCCAGCCCAAGACCATTCATCTTGTACCAGGGATTTAGATCACATCTATTTGATATTTCTAGGGGAACGAGACAGGGATGCCCCTTGTCCCCTCTGCTCTTCACACTATGTTTGGAACCATTAGCAATAAGAGACACTCCAGATATAAAAGGGATCCATTTAGGTGCCAAAGAGTATAAACTCAGTCTTTTCACAGACGACATACTACTGACTGTTACTGACCCATTAATTAGCCTTCCTAACATGTTTAAATTACACTCTAAATGTAGCCATATATCAGGATTTAAAGTAAACACTAATAAAATTGAAGCCTTAATATATCCTTGTCCAAACAATTGGAAAGCCTGTTGGCATTCAATTTTCCTTTTAAATAGTTATTGAAGCATATCACATACAGTATTTAGGAATTCAAATTCTGAGAGCAACAAACTTAATTTATGATGCCATATACCCCTACATTATCAAAGAAATACATACAGATATCAGAATTTGGTCTACCATCAATATCTCATAGTTTGGTAAAATCCACGCCATCAAAATTAACACCCTACCTAAATTACTATATTTGTTCCAGGCAATCCCAACATCAATTAAATTAAAATACTCTAAAACGCTGCAGAGGGTTATCTCAAGCTTCATTTGGAACAATAAAAAGCCCAGGATAAATAGAGCAACAATGACTGCATCAAAACAGAGAGGAGAGCTAGACTATCCTGATTTGATAAAGTACTACAAGGCAGCGAGACTAGCTCAACTAACCAAATGGTACATCAAGAATTCTCCTCCAGGGTGGGTAGAGATTGAAAAACAAATCCTCTGGGAACAAAACACAGTTTTGAATCAGGCACTGTGGCTAAAATACATAACAGGGTCACCTTAAAAGCGCCCCTGGCGAGTATAAGCCATTCCATTGTGTTATGATAAGAGATAAACAAAATAACTTGTTTAATAGAAAATAGTTCATGGCTAACCCCATTGTGGCTGCCTCACAAAGATCTTTCAATAAATAAAAACTTCCAACTAGGATGGTGGTTAAAGAAACAGCTCACAATAATAGCAGACCTATTGACGGATAGACAGATTTGGTCCACAACCAAATTTAGCTCAAGCTTCCAACTGCCACACAAGGAATGGCTTAACCTGAAGACAATTAACAATATAATAGGGCAAATTACAAAAAAAAAAAAAAACAATAAACTAGCTAGCAAAACACACTTCTAATACTGCTGTTTATATAATTCAGTGGATAAGAAAAACATCACAATACTGTACAACCATCTAAATGACCAAGCTGTCCCCAATAAACTACACTATAAAACCTCTTGGGCAGAGGAACTCTATATTATTATTATTATCGTTTATTTGTAGAGTGCCAACATATTCTGTAGCGCTATATATAAGTTAAGTTACTGACAAAGACAAGTTCAAGATTAACACATTGCAAAGAATGGAGGGCCCTGTCTTTGAGCTTGGAATCCGGTGTCCATAGCGCTTTCCCTAAAGCACCTTGCAGGATTGAAACTCGCAGACTTATAATCTAAAGGTTGAAGTTTGTATGTGGTACAGTAGGGAGAGAGTAGTGCTGAGCATGTTAGGGTGGAAGGTTATAGGCTTTTCTAAAGAGGTGTGCTTTTATTGAAGTTTTGAAGGATTTAAGGCAGGAGAATAGTCTCAGGAGGCGAACAAAGAGGGCGTGTGGGGGAGTATTTGGAGATGAGAGCAGAGATGTAAGGGGATGTGTAGTTGTTGAGGGCTTTATAACTTAAGGTCAAGATTTTACATTTTATTCTGAAGGCTAAGGGAAGCCAGTGGTGTGATTTACAAAGAGAAGTTGCCGACACTGAACGTTGTGTGCGGAAGATGAGTCTGGCGGAGGCATTCGATATGAATTGAAGTGGGGAGAGGCGAGTGGTGGGCAGGCCAACATGGAGTGATAGTCAATACAAGAAATTATGAGAGAGTGTATTAGAATCTTAGTAGTGTCTTGTGTGAGGTAATGGCGTATTCTGGAGATGTTTTTTAGATGGTGAAGGCAAGATTTAGTTAGTGACTGTATGTGAGAGATGAAAGAGAGGGCCAGGTCCAATAGAACCCAGGGACAACGGGCGAGTGATGATGGCATTGTTGACAGTGAGAAAGATGTGAGGAATTGAAGCTGTAGTAGAGGGTGGGAAGATTAAGAGTTCAGTCTTAGACATGTTGAGTTTTAGATGGTGGGTAGACATCCAAGAGGATATACTAGAGAGGCATTTGGAGACATGTGCTAAAAGAGTGGGGGGTAGATCTGGGGCTGAGAGGTAGATTTGAGTGTCATCTGCATAGAGATGGTACTGAAACCCAAAAGAGTTTATCAGGGTATCAAGTGAGGATGTATAGATGGAGAAGAGGAGGGGGCCTAGGACTGACCCTTGGGATACGCCAACAGACAGCGGTTGAGGAGAAGAAGAGGTGCCGGAGAAGGAGACGCTAAATGATTGTTCTTGGAGGTATGATGAGAACCACGAGAGAGCAGTGTCTCGAATGCCGAGGAAGGAGAGAATGTGGAGTAGAAGCGGATGGTCAACTGTGTCAAAGGCGGCAGAGAGATCCAGAAGAAGCAAAATGGAAAAGTGGCCTTGAGATTTGGCGGTGAGCAGGTCATTGGTGACTTTTGTGAGGGCTGTCTCAGTGGAGTGTTGGGGCCGAAAGCCGGGTTGGAAGGTGTCCAGAAGAGAGTTAGAGGAGATGAAACTGGTAAGGCGGTTATAGACGAGCCACTCCAGTAATGTAATGTGACTGTAACGTGTGTGTGTAGTGTGCCATGGTTGTGGATGAGATCAAGGACGTCTGCGTGTGGTTATGGGGGCAAAAGTGTCAAGGGTGGAAGAGAGAGTAGAGTGGTAGTTTGAGGTGGCAGTGTCAGGGCAGTTAAGGTTGGTGATAGGGCTGAGAAGAAGTTGGAGCACAGTGGAGATATAACTTTAGATGAAAAACAATGGGGAAAAATAATCAAACATTACATTAAAGCAGGGGTGTCCAAACTCGGTCCTGGAGGGCCACACACAGGCCTGGATTTGATGATAACCCTGCTGTGCCCAGGTGAGTCAATGACTTCTTCAGTCATCCCGATTGACTCACCTGTGCACAGAAAGGATATATTCAAATCCAGGCCTGGGTGCGGCCCTCCGGGATCAAACTTGGACACCCCTGCATTAAAGGAAAACTTGTATAAAACTATCATGAGATGGTATCTTACTCCAGCTAGACTTCAACAGTAAAATAAATTATTGTAGGGAAACTGTTCAAGAGGCTGTGCTAGTTTAGGTACTTGGAAACTTATGGTATGGGACTGCCCCAATATTAATCACATTTGGAAGGCAACGTATGACTCTTAAGAAACATTATGGAATTCAAAAATACAGCAAAAACCAGAGGAAGCATTATTGGGTTTGACAATTTCAGGTCTATCAAAATCAGCTAAATTCTTATCAAACCAAATATTCTTAGCAACTAGAAGCACAATCGCAAAACATTGGAGACTAACCGCCCCGACATACAAGACAGTACTACAGAAAATCAAATTAATTGAATCCATGAGCATCTTGTCGGCCGAGGTAGACGAGAGATACAGAAGATGGGCCTCCTGTTGGGATGTTTGGACTCTGAGAGCTGTAGGATGAGGTTGGTGGGAGAGTAATTTGTGGACTGACAAAATTCTCACTGCAAATCACTTCTGCATTCTTTCCTTTTCATCTTTTTTTTATTTTTTATGTGATATTTGTATATCTTAAATATATACAATTAGAATTACAAAAAGAAGATATAAGAAACGTTAGAAACTTTGTAAAAAACTTGAAAACTTATTGAAAAAAGATAGCAGAAAATATGTTTACTGTAGAATGTAAGCTTTTGTTAAAGCCAAGACATGTATTTTCATCTACAATGCATGTATGAATAACTTACAATTCTCACAATAAAAAAATAAAAAAAAGATTGTGTACATTCACATCCTCCAATGTGGTTTATATAATACAATGTACTTTATGTGAAACAGGCTGTTACATAGGAGAAACCAGCCAAAAACTGCTTATAAGGATGAACGTACACAGACATTCAATAAGAAAGCACAATGAAGACAGTTATTGTTCCCCAGTTGCACACCATTTTAGCCACCAAAACCACTCCATCCAAAACCTAAAAATCAAAATACTCAGAGGAAATTTTTTAAAACATCCAGGAGAGAAAAGCATTTGAAGTAAAGATGATCACATTCTTCAATACTAAAAATACAGGACTTAATATGGAGTTGGGTTTTCCAACACATTATCACAATTTCTTGTGTTTTTTTTCTTATTTTACAATAATATGCTTAGCATTCTTAGTGAGGTGTTTGTCCAACAGGAAAGATATCACTGTGGACTACCGTGTTCTGTGTTTTCATGTACATATTGGTGTATGTATGTTTCCTATACTATGTTGTGTTGAATCCCCCTATATGTATTTACCTGATGAGGTCAGATGCTGTCTCCACTCTCTCTGCATCACTGTTTTTATTCTAACTGAGGGTTCCATCTCATGTGTTTGACAGCAGCAGCCTAGAATCTGACACAAAGCAGCCTAGAATCTGAATGTCCCTAACAGCAAACTGTTTACTTAAGTGTACTTCATATGATCGTTCTATATATATATTTATATATGAGCTTGGTGTCTACGGTCCATAGGGTCACTGAGTGTCAGACATGACTGAACAACTGGATAGATAGATAGTTACATACATATATATATATGTATAAATGAGCTTGATGTGCCTTGCGTGCTGTGGTCCATAGGGTCACAGAGAGACAGACATGACTGAACAACTGAATATATAGATAGATATACAGTATATGTATAAATGAGCTTGATGGGCCTTGCATGCTGCACTCCATAGGGTCATGGAGTGTTCGACATGACTGAACTATAAAGATAGATAGATAGAAATGAGGTTGATGGTACAGTTCATAGGGTCATGTAAAGTCAAACCTGACTGAACAACTAAAAAAGAACAAAACTATTCACCCCCTTGACTTTTTATCTATTGTGTTACATTACAGCCTTAAGTTCAATGTCTTGTTAATCTGAATTTTATGTGATGGATCAGAACACAATAGTCTAAGTTGGTGAAGTGAAATGAGAAAAATATATACATAAACTATTTTTTGGAAATAGAAAACAGAAATTTGGCATGTGAGTATGTATTCACCCCCTTTGTACAACCAATTACCTTCAGAAGTCACATAATTAGTGAAATGATGTCCACCTGTGTGCAATCTAAGTGTCACATGATCTGTAATTACATATACACACCTTTTTGAAAGGCCCGTAGGCTGCAACATCTAATCAAGAGGCACCACTAACCAAACACTGCCTTGAAGACCAAGGAACTCTCCAAACAAGTAAGGGACAATGTTGTTGAGAAGTACAAGTCAGGGTTAGTTTATAAAATAATATCCAAATCTTTGATGATCCCCAGGAGCACCATCAAATCTATCATACTCAAATGGAAAGAACATGGCACAACAGCAAAAATGGCAAGAGACGGCCGCCCACCAAAACTCACGGTCTGGGCAAGGAGGGCATTAATCAGAGAGGTAGCACAGAGACCTAAGGTAACCCTGGGGGAGCTGCAGAGTTCCACAGCAGAGACTGGAGTATCTGTACATAGGACAACAATAAGCCGTACGCTCCATAGAGTTGGGCTTTATGGCAGAGTGGCCTGAAGAAAGCCATTACTTTTAGCCAAAAACAAAATAGCACGTTTTGAGTTTGCAAAAAGGCATGTGGGAGACTCCCAAAATGTATGGAGGAAAGTGCTCTGGTCCGATGAGACTAAAATTGAACTTTTCAGCCATCAAAGAAAACGCTATGTCCGGCGCAAACCCAACACAACACATCACCCAAAGAACACCATCCCCACAGTGAAACATGGTGGTGGCAGCATCATGCTGGGGGGATGTTTTTCAGCAGCTGGGACTGGGAAACTGGTCAGAGTTGAGGGAAAGATGGATGGTGCTAAATACAGGGATATTCTTGAGCAAAACCTGTACCACTCTGTGCGTGATTTGTGGCTAGGACGGAGGTTCACCTTCCAGCAGGACAATGACCCCAAACACACTGCTAAAGCAACTCTTGAGTGGTTTAAGGGGAAACATGTAAATGTGTTGGAATGGCCTAGTCCCAGCCCAGACCTCAATCCAATAGAAAATCTGTGGTCAGACTTAAAGATTGCTGTTCACAAGCGCAAACCATCCAACTTGAAGGAGCTGGAGCAATTTTGCAAGGAGGAATGGGCAAAAATCCCAGTGGTAAGATGTGGCAAGCTCATAGAGACTTATCCAAAGCGACTTGGAGCTGTGATTGCCGCAAAAGGTGGCTCTACAAAGTATTGACTTTAGGGGGGTGAATAGTTATGCACATTGACTTTTTCTGTTATTTTGTCCTATTTGTTGTTGGTTTCACAATAAAAAAAAAAATATCTTCAAAGTTGTGGGCATGTTCTGTAAATTAAATGATGCAAATCCTCAATCATGTTAATCCTCAAACATGTTAATTCCAGGTTGTGAGGCAACAAAACACGAAAAATGCCAAGGGGGTGAATACTTTTGCAAGTATATATATATATATATATATATATATATATATATATATATATATATATATATTCAGTATATTTAGATGAATAATCAGACTATTGCAGTATATAGTGATACCTTTCTTATTGGACAAATAATTTTGTCTTCTTACTACAATGTTTGTCAAATAAAAAAGGTATCACTATACACTGCAATAGTGTGATTACTCATCTATATATATTGTGCAGCCTCACTCTCTCTCTCTCTCTGCTGCTCCTGTCACACACAAGCTCTGTGTGTAGATGAAAAAGGGAGTGAACTTGCTACAATGGAAGGCTGCTGATTGGTACTAGATGGGACACACACCCCTGCATCCTGATTGGTTCAAGTAACAGAGATGAGACAGTGCCCCCCCCCCCCCCCCCCTGACTTTTAGCTCTAAGAGTCCAAGGGCAGGCAATCAGGCAAATAAGCACAAATGTTCTTTATTTCATATCTAAATGAAAAAAGCACGAATTTCAAACATTCAAAAAGCTTTTCAGTATGTTTTTAGACCTTTACTGTGATGTGGTCCAAACTGTGCTAAATTAAGTGGCCCTTTAATAGTGTTTGACACCTCCAATGGAAGGTTGTTATATTTATCTACTAACCTTTTTGTAAAGTAGTACTTTTAAACACAACCCCTAAATTGTCCACTCTCCATTTACCGATGGAGGGTCTCTTTTTTTTGTGTTTTGATTTTTATTATAGCTTTCGTAATTTTTTAAATCGTTGGATATATTTGCAGGTTTTTTTAAAGATATGTGTGTGTGTGTGTATATATATATATATATATATATATATATATATATATATATATATATACAGGGTTGAGTCACCTTATTATGACCACCACCTACTTTTTGACATCAGTAACCAATATAAGGTGATATGTAGGCATTCTGCAAACATATCAACCATCGATGTCATGGGTAAAATGTACAATTTATCCAGCTTTGAAAAGGGGATGATCATTGGCTTTCGGGCCAAAGGTGGCAGTATTTCTGAAACAGAGCAGTTTGTGAACTGTTCTTGTGCTGTTGTGGTTGAAATGTACGGTGACTGGACAAACGTCACAATTTCGATAAAACATTATGAGAACGGAGGAGCACCACATGACATTGATGTTGAGCATCTCACCATCCAAATGATCCAGGGGGCTACCAGACATGTGTCTAAAATGACAGTACATCGAACTCTGTTGCGTATGGGGCTCTGAAGCAAATGGCTGGTCACTACACCCATGCTGATGAAGGTTCATTGTCAGAAACGGCTTCAATTTGCACGACAGTACTCAAATTGTTGCCTTCTCTGATGAGTCATGTTTTCTGCTCCATGTACTGGACGGACATTGACGTGTCAGGCGCAAAATCTCTGAGAACAAACAATCGGCAGCATTATGGTCTAGGGAATGTTTTCTTGGCATTGTCTGAGCCCACTCATACCTCTGGAAGGCGCTCTAAACTGATTGGGTTATCTATCAATCCTTGCAGATCAAGTACACCCATACATGGTGACTGTCTTCCCTGGAGTGGACGGTATTTTCCAGCAGGTCAATGCAACATATCATACAGCCAGAAGTGTCCAGGAGTGGTTGGAGGAGCACTACAAAAACTTCCAAGTACTTCCGTGGCCTCCAATTTCCCCAGACTTGAACCCTATCAAGCACCTGGAATTAGTTGAAGTAGCATTAAACTAGGCCTGAGGAAACTAGCCCCTTGCATCCCTGCTTATGATGTCTGTTTATTAGAAGTCCCAGACCTCTATGGCATTGGCTTAGTAAATCCCTGAGCCTCCCTTTGAGAGATTCCGATACTTGATGCTGCTTCCCATATGGTGAATGGAGATTGTCTCCATTTATGAATAGTATTACTTGAGATTAGTGTCACAAAGAGCATAACAATGCGATTTTTTGCATATATGTGGATGCCTCTTAATTCAATGAGGAGTTAATATATATGGGCAAGTTTCTAGGACATGTCAGGTTGCTATATCCAGAGAGCCAGATTCTATATATTCCAACACATGTCTGTTAAAAGTACAGCTACATTTAGACATATTTATGTAGCGGGCTAACACACTAGAAATACATGGATTTACCATTTTAACAAATCATACCTTGATTTAAGGCTGGAATAATTGTATCCCTCCAATAGGAGAATACATATAAAGCAATTTTTGTGCCAATAGGATCAATATATTCTACACAATTGCCTTTTTTTATTTCCCGTTTTATTAGTTGCTGTTTTGTTTAAATCAAATTTATAATTATCTAGTCCCAATTATTCCCACTTTTTTGTATAGATTTTATTTAGAAAATAAAATGCCTCTTTTGAACCCTGTAGGTATCCATGATAAGTACCAAGGATCCACAAAAACCTATAGTGAGAGTGTGCAGATTCGGTTCACAAACTTTTTTCTTTCAGAAACTAACATTTCTTTTTCTCAGAACAGTGGCATAGCAGTCATATTATTAAATATCAGGTTAATCAATATTCCACTTTATAACATATCTATATGTGTTCATGTATTAATAGGTCCTTTCCCTCTTCAAATTCACCAGAAATGTACCACCCGTGACA
Organism: Discoglossus pictus; assembly: GCA_027410445.1. Taxonomy (NCBI): domain Eukaryota; kingdom Metazoa; phylum Chordata; class Amphibia; order Anura; family Alytidae; genus Discoglossus; species Discoglossus pictus. The sequence continues at coordinate 228,335,309 of CM050168.1, read as the reverse complement.
GCAGTAGTGCCGTCCACCAACTGCTAGATGGCGCTGCCGATTTTCAGTGCCCAAACCATAGAGTTAGGGTTAGGTAAACTTTCAGGGTTACAGTTAGGGTGAGGGTTAGGGCGAGGGTTAGGGTAACCTTCTAAGGTTACAACTTGTGTGAAATATCGGCAGCACTGTAAAATATCCACAGTGCCATCTAGCTGCTACTTGTTGGCACCGCAGCTATCAGTGCTGGCGAATTTACAACAGGATAGATCCTAATAATATAAAGGGATAACATTGCTTGCTCAGGGTCTAGGTTTTCTGTTTTCCATTATGGGTGCAGCCATTTTACTATTAGCAACTCTCTGTTTATGGCAAGACCTCATCCTTCTAATGAAGCAATCTGGCTCACATGTGTGTACTCCTTCATATTTCACTTGGTCATGCAATATGGGCAGTGATAACATGGTCACTGGTGACGTCAAATGGCCATATGACATCATGAGGATAACGTACATGTGCGTCCATGTTGTACATATATCTGCAACGGCAGCATTAGCACGGGGATTGGTCGTTCTATCAAGCGACAGCGTTCAATAGCGAAATGGCGATATCCATACTGGAAAATATGAATCCTAAATCTTGAGTACGTAATTATTCCTTTATATTACAAATGCATTGTTACATGTAAATATATTATAAAGATAAAAACTGATTTGATTGACAGTTTTTTCACCTTTAATAGCCATAGGACTTGATGGTCAATTTTGTGTAGTGCTTGCAGGGTAACATTCACCTCCATTTACTCAAGATCATTCCTGTTATAATCTGGCACTTATTTGCTCATCTTATACAGTCATATATATCGTACACATGCTCCACACGTGGTTTAATTTCACAGGCAGTACTAGGGCCTCATTCTATTATCGGCCGCAGCCGTTGCGGGGCCGCAAGGACCGGCCGCAAGCTATTCGGCTATTCTATTCGGCTATTCGGCCGGTGCCTTGCTATCTCTTGCGGCCGCTCGCGCCAGAGGAAAGCCTTTGATCTGAAACGGCCGCAAGAGTTTTGCAATTCAATTGCTCCGGGAAACCTCTCTGCAAGGCTAAAAACGAGCCGCAGCTTACTTGCAGGAAAGAGGTCTCGCTAGCACCAATTAAGCACATAAAATAGCCCAAATAAAGCCATCCTGCACTTTGAGAAGACTATAAAGGGATTTTAGGTGTTAGAAAAAATAGCACATAATTATCCTGTACTCAAATCCGTAAAATATTTAATTTTTAATATCCGTAAAATATACATGTAAAAAGTCCAGAGTGCTTGGAGCACCTCAGACACGCCCACGCAGCAGCCGGAAAATAAACAGTTAATTTGAACTCGGGTTTGGGCAGATGTGCAAGCTTGAGAGTGGGTTCCTTTTAATCCTCATGTCCCCCAATATGATCCCTAGCATTTACAGAGCTGTACAGTGCAGGCTTGAATTTATTTTTCAGTTTTTATATTTCACAGATTACGGCCGGTTCCAAGATATGCGGCCGGCCGTAAGATGAGATCCTTGCGGGGCCGTATAATAGAATCGCGAGTTAACTGAACCGCAGCCTTACGGCCGATTTACGGCCGCTAATAGAATGAGGCCCCTAGTATTTATAGCATGACTGAATTATTTTCCCATGATGTTCATGAACTTTCCATTATCACTTGCAATAAAATTTGCAATTGTTGAGAACTGACAACAAAATTGTCTGAAGGTACCTACTATTGGCATTTATAGTGAACAATCTGCATGTGTTTCAGGGGCGAGGGTAGTATATATATAGACATCCATGATATATTGGTAGAAGTTGTGTATGTGGAAGAGCTACATTTCTACAAAGCTTATTTGCATCTGTTGGTGCAACTTTCTGCATCTGTGTCTGTAAAAGGGAAGGGGTGTGGTGTCAATTTCAACTGTATCCCTTTATCTAATAAAGACTATTAACATCTCTCCGTTTCCTTCTCCTCACCCCTCCCTTCATTGATAAAGGACTACATTATGCTCCAGCTCTCAGAAAGTGATGCAACAAATATGAAATGCATTTCTACAATAAAGTACATAAAGTAAATAAATACACAGGGATATGATATACCTAGTAACATCCAGGGACCTTCCATATCCATTTAAGTACAAGCTTACATATATTACTATTAGGTGTAAATATACAAAATGGTGACAGACTGGGAGTTTATCCAACAAGAAGTTTCTGGCTGCTGGACCTTAGTTGTTTAGAGCGATGTAATATTTATTTTGCATTAAAATAACATTTTACACTCTAACATAAAAGGGTGATCATTAATCAATTGTAAAAAAAAAAAAATACAATTTTTATTTTTTTATATTTCATAGCATTCTGACGTTTAAGAGCCTCAGCTGAATGCCTGGAAACATTAACCCTGACCTCACTGACTAGTGTTATGAGAAATGTGCTGTTTCACTATAGTGGAGCAAAGCAAAATTGCCAATTTTGAATAAAGATATTAGCTCAAATTAGGCAAATTCTGTATATACTTATAAAATTGCATCTACACCTAATAATGTAAAAATGTGTATTTATTTATTGAATTCCATTTATGTAGCTAGACACCACAAGTGAAATTGTGCATGAGGTTTGCTGTGTTCGCAGTTAGATATTTCTGCTGAGTGATGCTGATGGTTTGGTTCATTTGCAGGCTCGGCATATGGCTGTTACTATAGCAACCAATTGCTACCTCATCCCAGCATCCTGCAATACGTCGCCCTTTTAAGATGCCTTGGGTTTTTCTCCCCCTCCTCAACTGCTCTTCTCTTGTGTGTTGCAGAAGGAAGCGGCTTCGTTCTATACAGGAGTGAAGGACGCAGGAGGGAAGACTAGGATGGATCTTATTCCCTGCAAGAAAGGACACCAGTATCCATGTGTGCAGGATCCAAGCACCGACAGCATCTTCTGACAGGGGCTGATTGGTCAGGTACAGAGGAATAAGATCATATGAGGATCAGAGAGATTAAAAAAAGGATCCTGCACCGGCTTGGATGACATGCTATGAGACCAGAAATACAACAGATTGCTATGTCCTAAGAAACAGAGGACATATATAGTATATTCCTTGGCTGGAATACTCCCAGGTGGATATTGTGCTGAAATCGCTCCAAGAAAGATCGAACCGTGGAGCACAGAGGTAAAAACCGGGGTGCAATGAAGGACAAAGACTTTGTTACCAATGTGGAGAGAGGCAAGCCCGCCACATACACTGGAGACAAGAAAGCAAAAATGACAGCCAAAACCAACAAGAAATGGGTGAGACTGGCTACGGTGTTTGCTTATGTGCTATCAGTGTCTTTGGCTGCTATTATACTAGCTATTTATTACAGCTTGATATGGAAGCCCGTAAGATCCAATGGTGAGTCCTCTGGTGGAAACACAGGCCTTGAGGTCAATACCCAGTTGGACAACAACACAGATGTCGGAACTGAGCAGGCACCCATTAGCAATCCGGCAAGCACTGCAATGACCCATATAGGTTCAGCAAGACGGGCATCTAGACTGGAAGAGGTCGGTGGGCATAAAACGGATTCAGACAATATGGTTACCCTGGACTCAGAAGTTGTTATAGTTGCTCATGGAGCTTTCACGGAAGAGAATGAGGTATTTACAAAAGCTCCTACTGTACTTCAGGAGGAAACCATGCCAATGGAGAGTCATTTTAAGGAGGACGCTGTGACGCCATCACACCCCAACTTCAACACACATGCAGGGACAGAGGCCTTAAATCCTAATACAGAAGATTTAACTATAAGAAATATATTGTCCACGCACAAGAGTCCAAGCCCTCTAGTTACTGGCATATCCCAATCCCTACAAGATTCACTCATACAGATAACCAAAGACAATAAAGATCTATCAGAGGATCTTCAAGGTTCGGCATCAGCACAGGGTGCACCAGACACCTCGTTTGCTCCTAATTTAGATGAGGAATCTCTTGTACATATAAGTACAACATCATTAAAGCATCAACCCACTGATGCTGAAGGAAGCCATGGGCCTGGGGGCTCTGTCGATAGCACATCCACATATCCAGAACATGCATCTGCTACAGGAAGCCTATAGGAGTTATCAGGATGGCTCCTCAGTGGGCACTCAAAGACTTTTTTCTTATCAAATAGAAAATATAGAAGACTGTTGAATTTTTAATGCAAATTACCATTGACCATCATCACTGGACTCCATATTCTCCCTTTGTAGCCAAACATCTTTCATCAGACTAATGGTACAGAAGGAATATTTTTTGTTAGGACACTTGTCTTTATAGATAGATAATATAATGTAATTATAGACTATGGAATAGAAACACAACATTTGGAAAACTGGACTTTATATATCTAAAAATATTTTATTTTTATTTAAATTGAGCAGATTTTGTTTTGACTGTTTGGGGGTGGGCTTGTTGTATAGCTATAGAGTATAAAATATTTAAATAGGAATAACTCATAAGGAATGGATCTCAGGTATGTTATGATAACAGGAATGCAAGTAGACAACCTGTACTTGTGTATATATTATATACACACACAAACACACAATTTACTGATATAAGGGCTATTGCTGTGAATGACACACTTCAGGTTTCAGACTTGTCGTTAATGCATTTGGCTAAACCCTTTCACTGGAGGGGCCAGCAAAGCATTGTTTTGGCTGTAATGTTACCTTTTCACGGCTTAATAAAGTCAGTGTGGTTTTGTATCCAGAAATTTGCATTTGTGAGAATGAAGGTGACATGTTTTAATTTGTGCATGTGAATCCGTCTCTCGTTAATGTATCACATGACACCATTCTGTGCTGAGATAGGTTTGCTGCAATTAAGCAATTAATCAATGCACTGACGAGCTTGCTGGAGTTGGCAGTCTACCTATATTTACATATTGATTTTCTTGTTTAATGCATTGGCGGAGAGTGCGTGGTTTGTGCTGGGAAGCGGAACTGTATTTATTTTCTTGGATACTGTATATTTACACATCTATTTGGCCATTGGCGGAGCTAATGAATAAATAAATAGTTTGGGGTCCCCCTTCCAACATCTCTATTCACCCTATGTGTTGTTGTTGTACTGGCCTTTAGTCATGTCCGACTCTCTGCGACCATATGAATGTAGCACCCAGGCACATTTGTCTGTGTTTCTGGTTGTGCTCATCCATAAGGTTTTCTTGGCACTGGAGTGGGTGTCAGTTCCTTCTCCAGTTCCTTCTCCAGTGGACAGCGATTTGTCTGACCACTCTGCTATGACCTGCCCATCTTGGGTGACCCTACATTGTATAGCTCACATCTTTATTGAGGTACACAAGCCCCTTCAACACAACATGGTAGCGATCCAGAAGGGAATATACCCTATATAATAAAGCCAAACATATATTTTGATGGTTAGATAACCTCTAGGGTGTTGATTATGTGCCCCCTCCCCTATTAAATTAAGAGTTTTTCTTTACTGCTGCCATCATCAGATTGCCCCAACCTGCTGTGGTACCGGTGCCTTGCATCTGCTGCACCAGCAGTCGCTCCGTCACTGTATCTGGAATTAAGCCCCCTCCCTCAGAGATTCAAGATATTAGACAAAGGTTTTTATACAATATAAAAGATAATATACAGGAGATGTGCTGGAACCATGTAATTTAACTGAATTGTATAGGTACATTGTTATTATTTATTTATGTTTTAATGATAAATAACTAGATACTTTCCAAGTGCATAACATTAATAATATACAGAAAAAGACAAATTGCTAAGGCAATAAAACTAATAAACTTTATTGGTAACATTCATAAAAATGAACCCATATATATGTTGATGAAATGAATATTTTCTTTCTTCCACATATATATGGGTTTATTTTTCTTCAGATGTAATTTTTACATTTTACCAGTAAAGTTTTATTCCCTTATCAATTTGTCTTGCTCTATATGTTTTTTTAAAGAACTACTGATAATGGGATAAACAAAAGAAATATTGATAGCGTGATAAAATGTTTAGTAAGGAAAAAAATAAAAACAAGCTTTAATCTTAAATGTATTGCCTATTTCTGCAGTTGGATGCTGTCCTGGCCATCTGTATTGTTGTCTTCTGTTAGCACATGTTTATTATCACGCAGTGGGAACCTAGGAGCAGTGGTGGAGCTACTGCTGGTGCAGCAGGTGCAAAGCATCTGTGCCCACAACATAATAGGGGTCCTCTGCTACTGGCAGTAAATGAGGAATCTTAATTTATTTTATGAAAATCGAAGTTAATTACTTCAAATAAAGGTGATATGATCATCAGTTTATATTTTGGATTTTTTGATTGATCCCAAGGGATGGATGGAGAAGTTGCAACGCGGTCCCCAAATTATTTTGCACCAGGGCCCTATATTCACTAGCTCTGCCGCTGCCTTGAAGGCCTGTGTAAGCTCACTGTCACTCAGAGAATTGTTATTAGCACTTTCATCCTACATATAATTGACTTGATTATCTGAGTTTTCAATCAGGTAGAATCCTTGGAGTTGAGAAATAACACAAGGGGGTACATTTTTATAAGACAAGGGTTGATGACCATGCCTGCATATAATTACATCTAATAGGCCATAATAATGTTTCATTTAATTTTTATAATATACTAAAACATTCTGCCCATTATTCCTTCTACTTTGATAAATCGAGCACTGAAAATATGGGACTACAGTGTCCCTTTAGTGTCTAATTAGTATTACACTATATAAGGAGGAATATTTATACTAGTTTATGTCTGGTTCTCTGGTATTGAATCTGACTGGTTTATACGGACTGAAATATGCTGCACTATTACTTTTTTGGGGGAGGGGGTTCTGGTGTAAGAAGTTCTTGGATATTAGATTGTATGGGGAAGATAGGAAGGGAACATATCGATATACACAGGATCCGGCCTGGACCAAGGTCTATACCTCAGATTCATACCCCGCTATTTTCCTTTAGAGTCAGTCTATCTCAAGAAACCAAAGGAAAAAAAATCATTTTTGTTCTTGCAACCGAGTACATTGACATTTGCAGTGAGCTTGTGATTTTGGCTTTGTCAGCACTTGCATAGACAAGCAATCTGCAGGAAGCAGTGAGTGAGGATGGCGGGTTGCAGAGCTACTGCTGGTGCAGCAGGTGCAAAGCACCAGGGTCCACAACTGGGTAGGAAGCCCATGCTACTGGCAATAAATGGATCTTAATTTATTAGATGAGCATAGCAGATAATTATTTTATAAAAATGTGATCTGATCAAATTAGCGATGATCTAACCATCTAACCATATTATTGGCTTTTCATTGAAACCTACAGGGTGGATAGAGAGGATGCAAGGGGGCCCCAAATTGTTTTGCACTCAGTCCCTCAGCTTCGCCAGTGGATAAACATACATGGACATTAAGATATGCATCAGTTTGTAATATTCAGTGCTTGTTAATCAATCGTTTGGGTTCTCTTGATAAAGAGCATTTTGTCACTTTAGTAAATTATTTTCTTTTTTCTTATATGTAGACATGGTGGATTCATTGGACTGGCTTTTATCCAGGGTGATATGTGCAGGGAAATATATACAGGTATACCCCGCTTAAAGCTATCCCATTTAGAGCTGATTCACTAAAGAGCTGTTTTTCCTGCCAGACCCCTTTTAATGCTAAACTCTGCTATAGCGTTGTTTTTGCCTGCCAAATCCCTTTTAATTCTCTGATTTTCTATAGCATTGCCCCACTATAGCGCTGTTTTTGCTGCGGAACCCTTTGAACGCTCTGATTCGCTATAAGAAAACAGAATCCAGGATGACCCAGAAACTTCAACATCAATAATTTTAAGTTTATATTTTTGCTAATGTTCAGTTTGTGTTAGTGTTATGTTTGCTGTTTCTTTGAAGTTCACATAAAACCAAAAAAGTTAAAATTTCAATTGAAATTGGTGTTTTTTTTCATGAGCTGTTTCGCTTAGCACTCCTATTGCCAGGAATATATATATATACAGCTATTGAGGTGTATATATATATATATATATATATATATATATATATATATATATATATATAATTTTAGAGGCTGATGGCAGTAAGTGGCTGTAGAATGGATACAAGACAATAAATATCACACAGAGCCGCACAGCTCCCAGACTCCCTAAATTAGTTCCATGAAAATAAGGTGACAATTAAATGTAAAAACTAGAAAAAGGAGGTGAACACAATCCAGGAAACATCCCTTAGTGTCTAATCAAGGCTGGAAGGCACCCAGGGGGGCTGTTATCAGCGAACAGTGACTGATTGTGAACAGTAGCACATTCTGTATGTATTTAAATCACAGCAAGGTACTTAAGGGAACAAGCCGGCTTCATCTGTTCCCGGCTGCAGATGTGTCCCAGATGACAAAATGTAATTTTTTCCTGAGAATACTAATTAAGGGTGTGCTAGAAAATAGAATACCTAAAATCACATGGTCCCAAGGCTGACATTATGGTGGCATTTGTATTGAAATTCATGTTACAAATTGAATTAAAGCACCACTGTACAATGAAAAAGAACAAAATGTTTGAAAACTCTGAGTCTGACCAAAAGCACGGTTGAGGAGGAAAATAGTCACAAAGCTGTTTTTTTTTAATTAGCTGCTGGACCATCATTGCTTTGGTTAAGTTTGTGTGAGAGAGGGGCAATTACATTTCTGAAGACCAGGGCTTGCATTTAATGATGCTGGAGCGCAATACTGTGGTGACATTTCTGTTTGAGAGGGGCAATTACATTTCTGGAGAGCAGGGCTTGCATTTATTGATGCAAATTGCATGCTTCTCAGAAGGTGCTGGTGTAAAATTCTACATGATCCAATTATTTCACAAATCTCAGCTCTCCCCACTGTTCTCAGCAGATAAAGATAAGCATGTCCCTGAGGCTTCAAGCTGTTATGAAACAAGACTAGATGGAATCATCTTCGCGTAAGAGTTTTCAAAAGTGCTGATCTTTTCTTCAGATGTTTTTATGTTGTTAGTTTGTTGCACACATCACAAAGGTGCAGTTTTTCTTGAACTGCAGTGTTCATCCAAGGCGGAAATCTAATAAATCTGTCTGAATCTGTGTTTATGTGAGACAAGCAACCTCTTCTGCATATGGAGAGACCCAGCAGACATGTAACACCTAATTAGAGCTGCGCCGTTTGTGGGATTGCTGATCAATATCTGCATCAGGGGATTGAATTTGGGAGATATTGCTATAAATTCAATTACAGAGATGGTGAATCCACTTAAAGAGAAACAGAGAAGGTTCCAGTTATTGCAGTGCTGTAAAATACTAATAAGTCTCTAAATAAACAGGTAGAACCGACACCTATAACCAGCATAGTAGTATATGGAGGATAGTATATATATCCAAAGCCTTTTATGTTAAATCAAATTATAAAAACACTATAAACCAGCTCATTTTTAAAAAAATGTAGGGGGGAGGAAAAAAGACCACCATGACAAGGACGCTTCCAGTTGATTTATGCTAGTTCTGACTTCTATACCAATTCAAGGCACTTTCACTTAGAATATTTAATTACAGCCAGCACTATGGCAAAGCAGGGACTGCTGAGTGGTGATTTAAAGGGATCAGCACTTAAAAACAGCACTATAGTGAGGTTTAGTGCTCAGCAGGGAATTACACTAAAAAGAGCACTATAGTGAGGTTTAGTGTTCAGCAGGGAATTACACTAAAAAGAGCACTATCAGCGCTCAAAGGGGGTAGCGTTCATTTATGTTTTCCATATGTATTTGATTGCCTATATCAGGTATGTCAAACTGAAATGAGGCAGAGGGCATTGAAATCTTAATTGCTGCAATTAAACACCACGTCACAAACTCCATAAATATGGATACAATGTGACCAATTTATTTGAGTGAGTTATTACATATAGTGCATGCTGTACAAGAGACACATTGTATTTTAGGAATTAATTTTGGCCCCTAGACACAATCCCTTACTATAACGCTGTAGCCCGCCACCATTGCAGACACTGAAACCAGACAACGGTATCTCCATCAACAGCAGCAGTTACTGATGGACGACAAGACACCATACCGATCTTGTGATTAAATACCTCCTAAACACTTAGGTAAACAGAGCATATTACCATTACAAGTATATTCATCTGTCCAGCACCACACAGAGGGATTTCTTCTTTGGAGTATTTCGTGCTTTGGGGTGTTTTGTAGGCAGAAGGTCAGCAGCGTATTTCGTTTTTTTGCTACCCTAGGCCCATTCACATTAGTGTGCCCCCATTTACTACACCTGCTGTCCTCTTGCGGTATCATGATTGCAAAACACCTGTATATAAAATAATAGGTATATGTGTGTTTGTTTGGAGATATTTATCATATCCCCTTCATGATTGCTATTTTGTTTTGTGTACTTTAATGAAGCTATGAGCCATACCATGTAGGAACACCCAAGATAGACAGGTCATAGCAAAGAGGTCAGACAAATCACGGACCACTGGAGAAGGAACTGGCAACCCACTTCAGTATCTTTGCCATGAAAATGTTATGGATAAGCACAACCAGACACAAGTCCTGGGTCTAAGTAGCAGCAGGTGGAATGTGAATACTGCCCCAAGGGCCGGATTAAGACCAGTAGAGGCACTAAGCACTTAAAAGATTTTGGTGCCCCTATATATATATATATCTAATTCAAAATATAAATAATAATAAACCTTTACAATTTGTATCATTAACCTCCATTATTACAATATTATTATTATTATATGTATATCATTGTTTCACTTATTGTGGGAGCCCTTTTTTTGGGACCTGGTTCAGCTCCACATTTGTAGTGTTGCACCATATGGTCCATGTTAAATCTGACAATGGGACATTTCTGTGGTGCCCTCTTCCCTTGATGCCCTAAGCACATGCTTATTTTGCTTAATGGTTAATCCAGCCGTCACTGTCGCCCCCTCCTTATACAAGACCTGTGTAAGTATGGTACCTGTCTCATGACTTGTAGGCATTAGGGGGAAAGTGAATTAAAATTAAACAGCTAAGTGTGGGCCGCATGAGGCCATAGGGCCACTAGTATGATGCCCTGCTGGGTTGCTTGGCTATTATTATGGGGATATTTATCATTAATTAGCTATGCAGATAGATGTTCTGTAAATAAGGTGACCCATCCTCATGCCAGCTGCATATGCAACACTAATAATGTTGGGGTGCTGTGCACATGGTGTTTCTTCTGATGAAAATTGATTTGCTCTGAATATCTGAGAGTTCTTCCCTGCTTGTCATGGGAGTCTCACCCTACAGAATCTACCCCCACTCTCCTGAGCCCCCCAGACAGAAACACCTTGTCCTGGAGATGGACTTTTAGAATGGTGCTGGAAGACATTTTAAAGTGACACAACTGAGTTTCATTTGAAGACAATAGGCAATAACAAGAACCTTTCTGATCCACTCACAACATGTGCTTCATATATTTTTTTAATGAGCAATTGTTGTCCTTAATTACTTTTTAGCCCCTGGGGCATTGGACCCAATGTCTGAGAGGTTAATCAGTAATTTAATGGCATTGATCTCCCATAAGCAAAAAAGCATGAATCTGTGGGTGGGTCAGAAAGACTCATAGCTCAAAATGGCAAACTTCAATGTTAGTTTCTTGTAGGGAAATGTGATAACATTTGATTGATAAAGTGCTTGTTATTATGGTTGTAAATTGTAACATATTTGGACTCTCCGCGGTGTGACATTCATTTATAATCTGCTCCTAGCAATGAACTAGTTAACGTGTTCTGTCCAAACAGAGAAATCTTCCTCTGACATTGAAATATAATTTAGAAAGAGGGCCCTGGGGAGAAGAACAGAAACACGAGTCAGTGCTTCCAAGCCCTTAATTATGGGAAGAGCAGCAGTGAGCTCGCACAGAGCGAAGCGCGTATCGGGTCTGTATGTACATTGGCATTTACTTGTTTATCTCTAAAAAAACACAACTGTTATTAATTATATATTTTCACTTTGACTTCCAGTGGGAGGGTTCAGATGATGCGATGAGTATCATGACATCTGGGAAATGTTCTTTTCCCCAAATAATACAAATATGACATTTTTTTCTATTTAAAGGGCCACTAAAGTTCCAAATGTATAATTTGCTCTTTTGAAGAATTTGTCTTGATGTATTTCCTTAGGTGGGAAGATACTTTGAATTGGCACAAAGCTTCTATTTGCACAATGGAAAGGAATAAGCTAAAACTACAAGTGCTTCTTTTGGGAATAATGGAAAGATAATTATTTTACAGGCTTACACCCTACTAAGAAAAAGGTAGAAAGAATCAGCTTACAAAAGAAAATGGAACCACAAAGTATAAATATTGCATAATAAATTTAATATATATATATATATATATATCACATATATAGTTGTCAGCAGTGCAGGTTGACAAAAGTTGTTGCTAACGCTGCGGGCTCGCGTAGCAAGCTTGCGTCCCTCGGAAACCGAGGGCCGCAGTTGCTGGCAAGGAGCGCCAAAGGCGCTCTTTGCGCTGCTGATCAGCTGCGTAGGCATCATCCCTACGACCACCTACGATTTTAGGCACGCAAATACGGGCCCTCGCGAAGTGTGGGGCCGCATTTGCGGAGGTGGAGTCTCCCACGTAGCCGGCAATAAGCTGCAGGCGAAAAAAAGCATTACGAGCTCGCAACAATATGACCTTAGCGCCCGAACCACGCGCACATGAAAACATTAAAAACACAATAAATAAACACAACTAACACATAAAAAGCTTACCCACAGCTAGGGGGGGGGGCACCCAGGACCTCTGCAAGTGAAGTTACACCTCAATTTAAGTCCAAATTCAGAGTTTACGCACACTAAAATCCCCTAAGTGAGAGAAAAAATGGCAGCCCAAAAAAACGAAAACGAAGCTACAGGACCCTAAACACGCAAAACACCACAAAACACATACGGATTTTCCGAAAAAGTCGTACTAGGTCAAAGATACACTATTAGCAAGGACGCTAAATCATCCACAGCCGCATACCACATACACATTAGCTGCCATTTTACAACACAATGCAGAAGTACACAGCTATCCTAACAGATTTTCCTTGCGCACACACACTATTTACACTACACACATTGCTGACACTTACACAGCAGCTCCACAACAGTGCAAACCGAAGTTGTATGCTGCAGCAACATCAAAACAGATTGCAGCTCTTCAACACAATGCTTCCTGCATATATTACTTCAAAATAGGTAAAGTATATTAATTTATTAATTATTTCATTAACATACAAAAAACGTTTGACAACGCTTCTCATAGCACACAAACAACCAACAACCTCACAATGAGCGCCGAAGGAGCTCAGAACACCAACAAAATTAATGTCTCAACCAAACACCATTACCTGCCTTACAATCTTATTGCCGTCATTTTTTGATGGGCAAGTCACTAGTTTATATATGTGGGCAAAAGGCAAAAGGTTGGATTATACACAAGCAGAGAATCCTATCCAAGTACAGGTGTTTCAAGCTGTCCACAAGACAAGCTGAGATCCCCCTCCACTGCTGGAAGTAACAATGCTAATTCCAAATAATAGTTTTAAAAGCCACATTGATTTCATTTCTTCAAATATTGATTTATAGCTAATCAGTAACTAAATAAACAAATGTTACCCTACTGTTTGAGCACTGCAGGATCCCTTTAATCAGGATACATATACATGGAGGTCCCTGATGTGAATGGCACGACTTTTGGGTGAAGCACACTTCCGCGACATCATGTGCGCGCCGAAAAATGCTTGAGAAATGAGCACACCCACACCAGCGCGCACTCGCCCTCCGTCTCCATCTCTACAACTCATCTCCCATTGTGCCAGAATCACCCTCTCACCCCCCCCCCAGTATTCACCTGCATCTCCCAGCCTGCATCTGCCATCAGCCAGCCTGCATTTCACATCTAACCCAGGAAATATATAAGTGACAGTTACTTAAATATAAATCGGCTTAGCCTAGTCTGTAGTTTCACTTTAAAATATATATTTCCTGGGTTAGATGTGAAATGCAGGCTGGCTGATGGCAGATGCTGATGTCAGATGCAGGCTGGGAGATGCAGGTGAATACTGGGGGGTGAGAGGGTGATTAGTTGTGCCACCCTTCTGGCACACGGGGACACGAGTTGGAGAGCTGGAGAAGGAGGGTGAGTGCTCGCTGGTGTGGGTGTGCGCATTTGGCGGCATGCACATGATGTTGCGGAAGTCTTCGCGCTAAAGTAGGTGTGCCCCCTGATGTGTATTCGGGTGGTGCCCACTACGCTCTGATCCTTTTTACTCTCCATTTAATCTACACAGGGCACATCTGAACATGCAATTCCTCCCCCTGGGCAGACGGACAGAGCTTGATTTTAAGCTCTGCTGAAATGCATTTAATTAGTCCAATCTCAGAGCATCATCGCTGAGCTACCAGCCAGGAGGCAGATATGTGTCTGTTCTGTCTCTACCAGTTTCAGACTTTATGCTAAAGGAATCTGCTTTATTATACAACATGTTTGGGGTATGTTCTCTGCACCTACTACTCCATTACTCAAGTTTATCACCTTACACAACCACTGTAGTTTGGGAAATGTGTAACAAACTAACAACATCCATGGGCATAAAGGCATTTTAGAGGTGTCATGGGGCAATCCATCTTTGACAGTTATTCAGCATATTCCTGCTGGTGCTTACTCTTCTATTGAGTTCTATTGCCAAATGTCAAGTTACAGTTGTCCACGTTCCTCTTTTAAATCCTGTTAGGAAAAAAGGCAAAGTACCAGCTGCCATTGTATATAGTCATTACAATGAAAGGATTGTATTTATTTATTTATAACAAAAAGCCTTTCTGCACAGACTTTCTTTAAACATGTTTTTTTAGCACCATTTAATAACTGATCTGTGCCAGCCACTTGAAATGTCTCGGAAGGGAGTCTAATAACATTGTTGCCAATTTTTCTTACTAATTAAATAAAATAAAAAAAATATTCAAAATAGTTAAGTCCATTTTGTAAGAAATTCAAATCTATTCAATTGAGTTTTCGCTCGATCCGGTAGCCCGTAAGTGAGGTCACAAGTTAATTTGATATTTAATTGGCGTATTTTTGCAGGCTCAAAACGGGTTACTAGTTACTGCCTTGAAAATATGCGATGGTTAAACCCTTAACTTACAACCTCCAGAAGCCTTTGATCTGTCACTTTCTCAAGAGTTACGATGGCTAAAATCGCAAGTCGCTATTCAATTGCCCAAGCCCGCAAATGTTTTCACACCCGTAAACTGCAAATTAAGGAGAAAATCCTATGAGTGCTAGAGAGGACCTGCAAGGGGGTTAAACACCTATTCATAGCACTGTAAATGCAAATACAAAATCATTACTGCACTGTAAATAACGGGGGAAAGCGATGATAGACATTAGAATTAATTGCACAACAGTCTCAAGCTCGCAAATCAGCAGGAAATTAGATTTATTTTCATGTTTAATTTTGGGGTTAAATCGATCTTAGGTATCAATGAGTTAATACATATCAGGCCACCCATATGGACTAGAACAGTATTGGCATTCATTTTTATAATTCTTTATTTTTTGGTTTTGCGAGTCTGATCGCATATCGGACCCCGAACCTAATTGATTAACATGCAACCTCCATGTTTTACTGCCGTAATAATGATCATTTTATATTGGCTATTCAAAATGGGAGGTTATGGGCTTGCTGAATTGATCCTGTTCCCGTCCTGAACTGCTACGAACCAGTGCATGGTTTACGGTTTGGGTTTGGGACAGTAACTTGTGACCTTGAGCAATTGAATAGCTCCGGATTCGGAGACGAACAGCGTCCGCAACACACTCGCAAACATATGGCCCACAACGATCGAGTGGTGTGCTTGAAGTTGAATCGGTCCCTAAGTGTTTGTCTTAATAGCAAAATATGTTTTTTACTGGACTGTTTTCTGGTGATTGTTAAAGGGCCACTGTAGTTTAATGCACTGATCTCTTATCATCAAAAGATATGAGTCTGTGGATGGATCAGAAAGGCTGAGTGACAGCTCAAAATATCAAACTTCAATCTATTGGAAAATGCTTGCTATTACCTATACATTTAAATTATACCATATTTGGAGCCTCTTTAGTTTCGGTCCCCTGCCCTTTTTCTTCTGGATCTCTGCTGCTTCATGACATTTATTATTTATCATTCCTTAAGCCTCCAAATCTTTTAATATATGTCTAATTAACCGGATAATGTATCTGGGTCTCCCACCAGTGTTAGAGCTAGTGATCGGAGGACCCTGGTACAAAATAATTTAGGTTCCCTTGCAACTTAATATAAAGTAGGCGCCTGCAGGGGTCAATAAAAAAGGCAAAAATATATGTAGGTGGTCAGATTACCATTGTATTAAAATAGTTATCTGTCTCTCTCTAATAAATTAAGACATCCCCTGTATTCCATATTGTATAGGAACCTTACCCTGATATGCACTGTGGTGCTTTGCACCTGCTGCACCGGCAGTAGCTCTGCTATTGTCTCACACCATATATTATCTTCATTCCTGAACCTTTTTAAAATGCCACTATAGAATATGTTTAAGCATTACAAAGAAAATGAATAATTAATATTTGAGTGCCAATCCATAAAAAAAATCTGGTTTATGGACCACAGCATCTTCTTTTAGAGGGACACATTTTGGAGCCCAGACAATGTTGTGGAAAATAATTGATTACCCCTGGATTTATCTGGTGCCTCAACACCTCCTCAATAATTAAGTGCTCTACCAAGACCCTCAGAACTTTTTAAACGGTCCTTTGCAGAAAGTATTTTAAGCTGCGCTACACTGTTGTTTGCACTGCCTCTTTCTGCATTGCAACCTTGTGAGGATCAGAAGAAAATACAAAACACTCTCAAAGGAATCAGAGCAGTTATCATATGAGACCTGAGGAGCTTCCAGGAAATATGAGTAATTAAATCAGTGGTGGAGCTACCAGTGGTGCAGGTGGTGTTGTGCACCTGGGTCCCTCTCTGGGAGGTTCAGTACTGTGTAATTATTTTTTTTTATTAAGGATGGATGCTAAGAAGAGCGGGTGTTGGGTGGGGGTGGATGTTGAGAGGGCCCGGGTGTTATGTAGAGATACTATGTATAAATAAATAAATAAACATATATATATATATATATATATATATATATATATATATATACAATAGACTCTCAGTTAACCAAAACTCTCAAGCAACCAGAAAACAAATTGAATACTGTACTTAAAATAAAAGTTTACAGGGCTCTGCAAATGCCGGGAGCCAGTTTCTCGTGTCACAAAATGCTTACAGGCACCTAGATTTCATCCACTGTACGTCTCTGCAATTCAGTTTTACCTGGAAGCAGACAGGCATGAGTGACTAAGCCAGTGCAGTGTTGTCGTTGCATTCCCCGGGTTCAGCACCGCACCCTCCAGCCAAAAGTACCTGTGTGTAAGTGAGGAGTGAAAGCTGCTGCTGCTAGACCAGCCCTCACTGACAAATATACTTAGCAGTGCATCCTATATACAGCTAATCTAGGCCTCTTATAATATTGACTCACAAGCAACCAGAAACTAAATTTATCCTGCATCTACCAATCCCTGTGGGTGCCGGAATAACCAAGAGTCTACTGTATATACATATGTCATGCCCAGGGCCTGACTGGACTTTTTTGGACCATGGCTTGGGCCTGGGCTGGCAAGACGTTACTGTTTATTATTATTATTATTATGGTTATGTTCTTTATAGTGTTTATGGTTAAAATATGATTACACTATTATACTGGATGTATCTTGGTTTATGTTCTGTATAGTTTAGAATGCCAGGGTACCTATGCTACTTGTTGTCATGCCCAGAGTCTAGAGAGTTTGCTAGAATAATGTGCCTAGGCCTGAGATGACCAGTTCCTGCCCTGTGCAATCCAGTGGGACTTATATTGTTTATATGGTTTGTGATTGGGTACAAATTATGTTTCCTGCTATAGGGATTGTTGTAAATAGCATATTAGATATACTGCAGGCTATTGCATTGTCCAACGTCCAAGACAGTGGTCTCATAGATAATTCTTCAAGATTACAGCCATGGCAACTACAAAGCCAGTAGTGGCAATTAGCATGGAGTCTTGACAGATGCCCCTACACAAAGGAGTTCATCACCTGATGAGGGTACTTGAGCAATTATCTACATGACCCACTGTAGAGCGAATCTGACATCACTAGATGTACAGGGTCTCCCAGTGAACCAGGGGCATGCTATTGCTAATTAGCCTCTCCTCTATGTACCCAAGGATGTGGCTTACTGTGATTGGCCAGCCTATGGCTAGAAAACTGTATATATGTTGCTAGTTCTGATTAAAGGGGCAGTCCTGATGTTTCCATATAAACCAAGTGTGTAACTATTTATTTGGTGCCTGTATCATCTGCACATATTCTTGGGCTTTGTCTCTACCCCGAAGCCATATTTTGTGCCAGAGGGATATGAACCACACTGTCCTGCTGGGGTAGGTTTAGACTAGGTTCTTATCAAGCCCCATTGAAGAAGCAGGTCTTGACAACATACATAGGGTTGAGTCACATTATTAGGACCACCACCTACTTTTGACGTTAACAGTACGTAGCCAATGAAATACGGCATGTGACATGTAGACATTCTGCAAACATGTTAGTCATCACTGTCATGGGGAAAACATGTCATTTATCCGAATAGAGGACCATCAGAAAAGAAGATAGTCATCGGCTTTTGGGCCAAGGGTAGAACTATTTCTGAAACAGTGCATTTTGTGAACTATTTGCGTGCTGCTGTGGTTAAAGTGTACAGTGACCGGACAAACAACACCATTGGGAATAAACATTGTCCAAACTGCGGAGCACCACAGGCCATTGATGTCAGAGGTGAACATCAGCTGTGAAGGTGTGTGACGGCCAACCAACACGATACAGATGAGCAACTCACCGTCCAAATGAACCAGATGTGTGTCTAAAATAACAGTACAGCCAACCCTGTTGTGAATGGACATCCAAAGCAATTGGCTGGTCACTGCACCAATGCCATGCCATCAGAAACAGCTTCAATATGCATGACAGCACCAAAATTGGACCTCTTCTGATTGGCAAAGGGTTGCTCTCTGAACCCATTGGGTTATCTATCTGTACTTGCAGATCAAATACACCCATACATGGTGATTGTCGTCCCTAGAGTGAATGGGATTTTCCAGCAGGACAAGGCATGACAAAAAGACTTCCAAGTACTTCCCTGGCCTCCAAATTCCCCGGTCTTGACCCCCATTGAGCACCTGTGGGACCTCCTGTTTTGCCATGTTCGCCGTAAAGATCCTCCACCACACACTCTTCAGCAGCTGTCAGATACACTGCAGTCTGCATGACTCCAGATACCCTTGCCACCTTCCAACATCATATTGATTCATTACTGTCTGTGTGGCACACAGCACATATTCTGGATATTAGCTGGTGGTCATAATAATGTGACTTAACTGTGTGTGTTTTAGTCATGTCTGACTCTCTGTGAATATATGGGCCACAGCCAAGCACAATTGTGTCTCTGGTTGTGCTTATCCATACAGTTTTCTTGGTAAATTTGGTTGCCAGTTCCTTCTCCAGTAGACCATGATCTGTCTGACCTCTCTGCTAAGACCTACCCATCTTGGGATACCCTACATGGTAAAGATCACAGCTTCATTGAGGTACACAAGCTCCTTCACCATGTCATGGTAGTGATCCTAAAGGGGATATTTGCATAGATATATGTATGCATTTTCTACCGTGCAGGTTCCTCTGCAATGAAGTGTTAAATTGCACCTATATGGCAAATTGCGTTGCCATAACATCAGGAAATGAGTAATTCCCTCCAGAACTTCCTTTGTGACTCTTATTTTCACCAAAATACAAAGCCTTCCCACAGCGCTCTCTTTCTGTTCTCTGGCACTCTGCATGATGCACACTCTGTGACAGCAGCAATGTGACTTTCTATTGCACTAAGCAGAGTGAGGGGGCGGTGGGTTACGGACCCCGCACCTCTCGTTATCACAGCAGGTTCCCCTACTGAAAACCTGGTCTTTGTTATTTAAAGGCACACTGTAGTCTTGTACTTTTTTTTTTTGCATTGTTCAGTTGTTTCTGACTCTCCGTGACCTCATGGACAGTACACCAGACACATCTTTATCACCATGGTTATGCTGATCCATTTGGTTTTCATGGCAGATATACTGGAGTGGGTTGCCAGTTCCCCCTCCAGTGGGTCACAGCATACAGCTCCTGGTATTGCTAGGTGGTCTCCCATCCAAGTACTGACTAGGCCCAACCCTGCTCAACTTCAGGGTGGAGTGACTTCTTGGTTGCCTGAATCAAACCCAGGTCGCAGCTAGAAGGGTCATATTTATCATTTGCTATTTTGAAGCGTTGCACTTGATGTTTTTATACTCTTTAAAGTAAATAGTTCTAGAATTAATTTGTAACTATTGTATCCAATTTTATCTTTTGTGCTTAAAGGGTTAGTGGGAGGCACACAACAATAGGACTCAATGGTAGAGTAAAGCCCCACAGGATGACTCATGTGTCGCTCCAGCATCTACCTAATCATGAACTTTCATTCATAGCTGTATATCTACCACCTCTGCCTTCAGTCTAACCCATTACTCCACTACTCCTCAGAAGCCAAACTAGTAGTGTAAGCATTTCTCTTTTAAAGGGAGTCATTTCATAGGTTTTCTTAAAACTTGAAGAATGTGCTTAATTTCAATGTGGACTGTTCAGAGTAGTAGTATAATATCATTAATAACTATACATTAATAACTATAGTATGTTTAATTTTATTAAATACTTTTATTTTCTTACAGTAATTTTATAACTTCGTTACATTTATATAACACACTCTCTCACTCCCTTTCTCTCTGCCTCTCCCTCTCTCTTCCTCACTCTCTGCCTCTCCCTCTCTCTCCCTTCTTCTCCTTCCCTCTCTCTGCCTCACTCCTCTCTATGCCTCCCTCACTATCTGTCCCTCACGCTACCTTCCTCTTTCTCTCCCTCCCTCTCTCTTCCTCCGTCTCTCCCCCCCTCTCTGCCTCCTTCTTTCTCCCTGACTCTCTCTGCCTCCCTCCCTCACTCTCGCTCCCTCCCTCTGCCTCCCTCCTCTCTATGCCTCCCTAACTCTCTGTCCCTCTCTCCCTCACTCTGTCCCCCTCTCCCTCCCTCTCCCTCTGTCTGCCTTCCTCTTCCCTCTTCTCTTTCTCTCCCTCCCTCTCTCTCTGTCTCTCTTGTATCTCTGCCTCCCTCTCTATCTCTCTCCCTCAGTCTCTGTCCCTCTCTCTCTCTGCCTCCCTCCCTCGTTCTCCCTTATTCTCTCTGCCTCCCTCTCTCTCTCCCTCTTTGTCCCTCACTTCCTCTCCCTCATCTCTCTCTGCCTTCCTCCCTCTTTGCCTCTCTTCTTCTCTCTCCCTCCCTCCCTCTCTCTCTGCCTCCCTCTTTCTCCCTGACTCTCTCTGCCTCCCTCCCTCTCCACCTCTCTCCCTCAGTCTCTGTCCCTCTCTCTCTCTGCCTCCATCTTTCTCCCTTATTCTCTCTGCCTCCCTCTCTCACTCTCTTTCCCTCTCTATCTCTACCTCTTTGTCCCCCACGCTCCCTCCTCTCTCTGCCTTCCTCTTTCTCTCGCCCCCTCTTCCTGCCTCTCTCTGCCTCCCTCCCTCAGTCTCTGTCCCTCTCCCTCTGCCTCCCTCCCCCTTTCTCCCTTATTCTCTCTGCCTCCCTCTCTCCCTCTCCCTCTTTGTCCCTCACTTCCTCTCTCTCATCTCTCTCCGTCTCCTTCCCTCAGTCTCTGTCCCTTACTCTCTCTCCCTCTCTGCCTCCCTCTCTCCCTCCCCTCTCTCTCTCTGCCTCACTCCCTCTCTCTGCCCCTCTCCCTTACTCTTTGTATGTCACTCTCTGTTCCTCTCTCTCTCTGCCTCCCTCTATCTCTATCTCTATCTTGCTCCTCTCTGCCTCTCTCACTCTCTCTCTCTCTCTCTCTCTCTGCCTCCCTCTCTCTCTCTGCCTCACTCCCTCTCTCTGCCTCTTTCCCTCACTCTTTGTATGTCACTCTCTGTTCCTCTCTCTCTCTGCCTCCCTCTATCTCTACCTTGCTCCTCTCTCTGCTGCTCTGTCTCACTCTCTGTCCCTCACGCTCCCTCTCCCTCTGCCTATCTCCCTAACTCTGTCTGTTGCTCTCTCTCCCTCTCTCTCTCTGCCTCTCCTCCTCACTCTTTGTCTGTGACTCTGTCCCTCTCTCTCTCTCTTCCTCTCTCTATCTCTACATTAATCCTCTCTCTGCCTCTGTCCCTCACTCTCCCTCCCTATTTCTCTCTCACCCCCCCTCTCTCTCTCTGCCTCACTCCCTCTCTGCCTCTCTACCTCACTCTTTGTCTGTCCCTCTCTGTCCCTCTCTCTCTCTCTCTCTCTCTCTGCCTCCCTCTATCTCTACATTGCTCCTCTCTGTGCCTCTCTCCCTCACTCTCTGTCCCTCCCGCTCTCTCTGCCTCCCTGCGTCTGTCCCTAACTTTTTGTCTGTCACTCTCTGTCCCCCTCTCCCTCGCTCTTCCTCCCTCTTTCTCTACCTTGCTCCTCTCTGTGCCTCTCTCCCTCCCGCTCTGTCCCTCCCCCTCTCTCTGCCTCCCTGCATCTCTCCCTCACTTTTTGTCTGTCACTCTCTGTCTTCCTCTCCCTCTCTATTCCTCCCTCTATCTCTACCTTGCTCCTCTCTGTGCCTCTCTCCCTCACTCTTTGGCTGTCACTATCTGTCCCTCTCTTTCTCTTCCTACCTCTATATCTATCTTGCTCCTCTCTGCCTCTCTCCCTCTCTCTCTCTCTCTCTCTCTCTCTCTCTCTCTCTCTGCCTCCCTCCTTCTCGGCCTCTCTCCCTCACTCTTTGTCTGTCACTCTCTGTCCCTCCCTCTCTCTCTCTCTCTTCATCCCTCTATCTCTACCTTGCTCCTCTCTTTGCCTCTCTCCGTTCCTCTCTGTCCCTCTCTGTCCCGCTCTCTCTCTCTCTCTGCCTCTCTGCCTCAAACTTTGTCACTCTCTATCCCTCTCTCTATCTCTACCTTGCTCGTCTCTGTGCCTCTCTCTCCCTCACTCTCTGTCCCTCCCCCTCTCTCTCTCTCTCTCTGCCTCCCTCTCTCTCTCTGCCTCTGTCCCTCACTCTTAGTCTGTCACTCTCAGTCCCTCTCTCTCTCTTCCCCCTCTATCTCTACCTTGCTCCTCTCTGTGCTTCTCTCTCCCTCACTCTCTGTCCCTCCCACTCTCTGCCTCCCTCCCTGCCTCTCTCCCTCACTCTTAGTCTGTTACTCTCTGTCCCTCTCTCTCTCTTCCTCCCTCTATCTCTACCTTGCCCCTTTCTGTGCCTCTCTCCCTCACTCTCTGTCCCTCTCTATCTCTCTGTTCCTCCCTCTATCTCTACCTTGCTCCTCTCTGTGCCTCTCTCCGTCACTCTCTGTTCCTCCCTCTCTCTCTGCCTCCCTCCCTCTCTCCCTCACTCTTTGTCTGTCACTATCTGTCCCTCTCTTTTTCTTCCTACCTCTATATCTATCTTGCTTCTCTCTGCCTCTCTCTCTGTCCCTCCCTCTCTCTCTCTCTCTGCCTCCCTCCTTCTCTGCCTCTCTCCCTCACTCTGTCCCTCTCCCTCACTTCCTCCCTCTATCTCTATCTTGCTCCTCTCTCTCTCCCTTACTCTCCCTCCCTCTCTCCCTCACTCCTTGTCTGTCACTCCCTGTCCCTCTCTCTCTCTTCCTCCCTCTATCTCTACCTGCTCCTCTCTCTCTCTCTCTTCCTCTCTCTATCTCTACCATGCTCCTCTCTGTGCCTCTCTCTCCCTCACTCTCTGTCCCTCCCTCTCTCTCTCGGCCTCCCTGCCTCTGTCCCTCACTCTTAGTCTGTCCCTCTGTGTCCCTCTCTCTCTCTCTCTCTCTTCCCCCCTCTATCTCTACCTTGCTCCTCTCTGTGCTTCTCTCTCCCTCACTCTCTGTCCCTCCCTCTCTCTCTGCCTCCCTCCCTGCCTCTCTCCTCACTCTTAGTCTGTTACTCTCTGTCCCTCTCTCTCTCTCTTCCTCCCTCTATCTCTACCTTGCTCCTCTCTATGCCTCTCTCCCTCACTCTCTGTCCCTCTCTATCTCTCTGTTCCTCCCTCTATCTCTACCTTGCTCCTCTCTCTCCCTCTCTCTCTCTGCCTCCCTCCCTCTCTGCCTCTCTCCTCACTCTTAGTCTGTCACTCTCTGTCCCTCTCTCTCTCTCTTCCCCCCTCTATCTCTACCTTGCTCCTCTCTGTGCTTCTCTCTCCCTCACTCTCTGTCCCTGCCTCTCTCTCTGCCTTCCTCCCTGCCTCTCTCCTCACTCTTAGTCTGTTACTCTCTGTCCCTCTCTCTCTCTCTTCCTCCCTCTATCTCTACCTTGCTCCTCTCTATGCCTCTCTCCCTCACTCTCTGTCCCTCTCTATCTCTCTGTTCCTCCCTCTATCGCTACCTTTCTCCTCTCTGTGCCTCTCTCCATCACTCTCTGTTCCTCCCTCTCTCTCTCGGCCTCCCTCCCTCTCTGCCTCTGTCCCTCACTCTTAGTCTGTCACTCTCTGTCCCTCTCTCTCTCTCTCTTCCCCCCTCTATCTCTACCTTGCTCCTCTCTGTGCTTCTCTCTCCCTCACTCTCTGTCCCTCCCTCTCTCTCTGCCTCCCTCCCTGCCTCTCTCCTCACTCTTAGTCTGTTACTCTCTGCCCCTCTCTATCTCTCTGTTCCTCCCTCTATCGCTACCTTGCTCCTCTCTGTGCCTCTCTCCATCACTCTCTGTTCCTCCCTCTCTCTCTCTCTCTGTCTCCCTCCCTCTCTCCTTGTCTGTCACTATCTGTCCCTCTCTTTCTCTTCCTACCTCTATATCTATCTTGCTTCTCTCTGCCTCTCTCCCTCGCTCTCTGTCCCTCCCTCTCTCCCTCTCTCTGCCTCCCTCCTTCTCTGCCTCTCTCCCTCACTCTGTCCCTCTCCCTCTCTTCCTCCCTCTATCTCTATCTTGCTCCTCTCTCTCTCTCCCTCACTCTCCCTCGCTCCTTGTCTGTCACTCCCTGTCCCTCTCTCTCTTCCTCCATCTCTACCTGCTCCTCTCTCTCTCTCTGCCTCTCTCCCTCAAACTTTGTTACTCTCTGTCCCACTCTCTCTCTCTTCCTCCCTCTATCTCTACCTTGTTCCTCTCTGTGCCTCTCTCTCTCTCTCTCTCTCTCTGCCTCCCTCTCTGCCTCTGTCCCTCACTCTTAGTCTGTCACTCTCTGTCCCTCTCTCTCTCTCTTCCCCCCTCTATCTCTACCTTGCTCCTCCCTGTGCTTCTCTCTCCCTCACTCTCTGTCCCTCCCTCTCTCTCTGCCTCTCTCCTCACTCTTAGTCTGTTACTCTCTGTCCCTCTCTCTCTCTTCCTCCCTCTATCTCTACCTTGCTCCTCTCTGTGCCTCTCTCCCTCACTCTCTGCCCCTCTCTATCTCTCTGTTCCTCCCTCTATCTCTACCTTGCTCCTCTCTGTGCCTCTCTCCGTCACTCTCTGTTCCTCCCTCTCTCTCTCTCTCTCTCTCTGCCTCCCTCCCTCACGCTTTGTCTGTCCCTCTCTTTCTCTTCCTACCTCTATATCTATCTTGCTCCTCTCTGCCTCTCTCCCTCACTGTCTATCCCTCCCTCCCTCCCTCTCTCTCTCTGCCTCCCTCCCTCCTTCTCTGCCTCTCTCCCTCACTCTGTCCCTCTCTTCCTCCCTCTATCTCTATCATGCTCCTCTCTCCCTCACTCTCCCTCCCTTTCTCCCTCACTCCATGTCTGTCACTCCCTGTCCCTCTCTCTCTCCCTCCCTCTATCTGTTCCTCTCTCTCTCTCTCTGCCTATCTCCCTTACTCTCTGTCCCTCATTCTCCCTCCCTCATTCTCCCTCCCTCCTGTTGGACAACGGAACAGCGCATGTGTGACTGTCAATCATGCGCAGTTGCTCCGGCGCTAAAGAGGCTCACGTGCAGTTATTACAATGAGATCTCCCTTTTAGGGATAGTAGCATGTGAGTAACCCCTGTGCAGAATGCACCTCACAGGCGTTACTCACAAGCTAACAACTATTATAGTGGATATATATTATTTCCATGATCATGATGCTGACATTTATTGAATTCTAATTCCCTGATTACACAAAGTTAATTGACATTTGAGGGCACTGGTGATTTCTGGTCCTTTCAGAACCTGCAACATGCACTCCATGCGACTGTGAGGGAGGAATAGCCCAGTTATATAAAATCTCTTAAAAGAGAGGGAAGCAGCTCTAAATTTAGAGACACAAAGTTATACCAACATGATGATCTCCTTTGGCTGAGGTGTATTACTTGGGCTTTGCAGCTTTGCTGTAAGGCAGCCTATGGATGATTGATTGGCCTTTTATCTAATCAGATTGCTCTCAGTGCTCATTAGCTAACAATCCCCACGCTTCCTAATAATCAGCATGGAGAACAGATAAGGTGTTACTGCGTCCCTTTATAATGTCAATTTTATTACACACCAGACAGGAAAGAACCACAGGAGTTCATAGGTACAGAATAGCCGTATTATTATTTATCAACAATAAAAAAAACAAGTTTAAAAAATATACAGTTTCTAGAGCAGAAAACAGGGAATATAAAGCAGTGAAATCAGCAGGATCTGTACATGAATATATAGCAATACAGAGCATTACAACCAATAGACTGACAAGGGTGACATAAACCAGGGACTTCGGAGTGAAGCTGCTGTGTTCAGAGAAAGGACAAAGGTCCAGATTACTGCAGAACCGAAACTTACATAGAAATAAACATAATTGCTAATTGTAAGTGTTAGATAATAAAGCTTAAATACTGGGTATGATAGGCATACATTGGAGGTGATAAGACACAAAAGCATGCCCAGCTGGATAACTCATAATAGTCATCATGTGTCTATGAGTCATTACCCATTGTCAAAAATAATTATTGATCTCTATATATATTTATATAAATAAACATATAACTATATATATATATAATCCAATGTATGTTATGCCTTAAAGCTTATTTGCATATACCTGTTGAGGTTCCCAGAATGGAGTGCAGTAACTTAATAATAAATTAATTTAGATATTAGATATTCAAATGTGAATAACACAATGCACTATTTATTTACTATATATATATATATATATATATATATATATATATATATATATATATATAATATATTATTATTATTATTATTATAATATTATTATTAATAATAATAATAATATTAATTTGAATCTAGTATTACACCACAGGGTATTCTTGTTTCAGTCCGTAGCCATATTACTTGCTAATTCTATTATAAATAGACCATATTTTAATTTCAAGTTTTGATACATTATACATAATTTTCCTTTTCTTTACTGATTTTATATGTCATTTATTTTATTTGGCAATAACATGGCAACTTATGCTGTCAAAAAAAATATAGCTTAAGGTTTAAGTCAGACGCTGCATTTTATGGGTCTCATCTAATTACTTAGGCTAATAGGAAGCAAATGACTGAATTTATTAAACATGCATATTCTGTGTTTTCCTAGACATTACCTACTAAACATAATAATATTACCCAGGTTATAATACATTAAATGAGTTAAAAATAAGTATAAACAGCTGGAGCTCGAGTTTAGGATAAGTATCATTGTCATTATATTTCCGTTCATTAAATATATTTATTTTGCTAATATGTTAAATCAGTCCTTAGTTCTCTCTGCTTGGACTGACCCTTTGACCCAGGTGGGATTGACCCTTTACCCTATTAACCTATTCATGTCATTAAGTCGCCTTTCTGCTAAATTACCTCCAAACTACATTTTTTTTAGGTTTGCTGATTTGATTTTTAGTGTTATTTTAAAAAATACGAAATTTTTAACATACAGCCAGACAATATAATGGGAAAATATTTTTAGGCTGTAAAAAAAAAAAAAAAACTGCCAAGAGTTTTGTGGCTGTCATATGCATCTTTTTCTTAATAGGACAGACATGTCTGTGAAGCTGACCTTGGATACAGATAAGATTCCCATTCAGTGCCATATAAAAGGTTGTATTTTGGAGTACAAACTTTCATAAGAAACAGATGAAAGCTAATTAGCATCTTAGGACTCCGCCCACAGCCAAAGCAGATAAACAAACACTACAATGGCATCTCTCACTGCAGTAATTTAAAGGGACACAGCAAAGGTCTCAAATATCTTTTTAACTAATAGTTAAATATCTTTGTATGAAAGTATTAGATAATTGAGTTTAAATGTTAAATATTTTAAGCATATTATTTATCCATGACCTCTGTCTCTCTAAGTCTCCTTATCTAGGGACATTAATTAAGTTTCAGAATAGGGAGTAATAAAGAATATAAGTATGCCCAGATGTGTGATTACACTTATTTATAACTTCTGGCTTGTGAGAGTTAATTAATGGCTAAGGGGGACTTAGATAATGGGTAAGGGGACTTAGATAGAGGTCCTGTACAGATCATTTCTACTTACAATACCAAATTACCTAACACTTGACTGTGTCACTTTAAGGATATAAATAAATATGAATATATATATATATATATATATATATATATATATATATATATATATATATACACCTTGCTCCCCCTAGGCACAGAACCCCATTTCCATAATTATAATGCAAGTGCGTATTATATACACAGAGCACCCTATATACATGTGTTAAAGTTAACTCTTTACATTCCTGAGCATCAGTCCCTGTAGCTTTAAATTTGCATTGATATCAAAAAAGTCATTTTTGCGTCCGTTGTCTGTACAAAAAAAAAATATCAGCTTTATATAGAAAATAAAACCTTTGTTTTTATCAGGGTGATGCATTAACCCGTTTGGTGCCAATGTGAG
The DNA here is from genome assembly GCA_027410445.1 of Discoglossus pictus. NCBI lineage: Eukaryota > Metazoa > Chordata > Amphibia > Anura > Alytidae > Discoglossus > Discoglossus pictus. Next base: position 228,306,391 of record CM050168.1, on the reverse strand, counting down.
CCAAGAACTCGTGTTTAGCCATAAATTGCAGGCCCCCACGCGACTGAGGTTAAACAAAAAGAACTGTCTAAATACAAGATTTCATCTGCTTACCAGTTCACAGCCAGAGAGCCCCCTTCTGTACACCAGCTTGTACAGCATTTAATGGATTAAAGCTGAAGCCTCATTAATGAGATGGGATGTACAGACAGAAATATATCTATATCAAACTGATTATTTTTTATTATATTCTAGTAACATCCACCTGTTATACAGTCTCGCGCTTTATATCAGTATACTGTTAGTATGGACTGAACTTTTAATACTTAATTTAAAGAATTAAAAACACAAATGTGCATATTTATTATGTACTGGGAATAACAAGTAATAGGATAGATTCACTAAAAGATAACAGTGGCTGTGAAGGGTTAAAATTGCAGCCCCTGCGATGCTTAGTGAATCTACCCCATTATCTTTTTTTTTTTTTTTTCTTGTGATGTCAGTCTGACTACATTCTTAGCGGCCATCATTGTTACTTGTTTTCTCTCCACAACATTAGGAAAATAATCAATAAAAAAGAGTAACCAGTGTACTAAAGGAAAAAAACTAAGATTTTATACTCACCCTAAATCTCCCTGGTACAAATGATTCCTTGTCTCCTGTGCCAGTCCTTCACACTGATGTGTGGATGGATCCTGTCAAATCTCACTCAAGGGAGTTTTTTTCTTCAGGATCCAATGTAGTTGAAGGGGGGTTCAAATATGAAGGAGAACTGGCAGGAGAACAGGAAGTATTTGTAACCATTTTGGCCTGTTAGGAGAGTTGACTTGTTAAAAAAAAGTTGTTTTTCTTTCGTATACTGCTTCCCCTGAGGGTTCACTTAAAATCTAGGTATATTTTGACAGAATATTAACACATTCTGTACCATTTTTATGAAGCTTGCACGGCCTTAAGGCCTCTGGCAGTGAAGGGGTTAAGCTGATTGGTGGGCTGGCTTCTGTACATCCCTGATCAGTATTATCCTGTCGGGCATACTTTAGCATTTCTTGCCCTTCCTGGCAGGGAGTTTTTGTCCCGTCGCTCACCCACTCCAATCTAATTCCATATAAGTGCCACTGAACCAGCCAGGGGATGGGGTAATGAGGAGCAGGCAGGCGTGCTTGACGAGCAAGGCAACCAAAGGCAGCTCTGTAAATATTGTCATTATGTCCCTTTGGTCCAGAGGCGCTGCCAGAGGGGCCTGGCAGTGATAGGGTTAATGGTGACATGACTATTCCCATGCATATATGGATCCACAAGTACCCATAATCCTTTGTTATCTCCTGCGGTCATCTTGCTCCCTGACCTGCCCTCTCTTGATGGAGTTGGTGTGATCTTCTGCTTCTCCATCAATGAGGATCCTGTCCATGGAGGAGTCTTGTGCCATCTCCATCACTACAGGGGACCCAGGCATCCTCTGGATCAGCGGGCGTGCCTCATCTGCTCCTGAGTTGCCTCTGGCCTCCAGAGACCTCCTCTCACGCTTCAGTCCCATTTGGTCGCCTTGGCTAGTGATGGAGGGTCCAGTTGGATGAGACATGGTCTCGTTGAGCACCATACCAGACACCTCTTGGCTAGTGTTGGTATTGCTGCTGTTACCACTGTTGGGTCTCACTGGCATCCAAATCAAACTGTAGTAGATAGCCAAGATGATGGCTGCCATGGACACGGAGAGAACGTAAGCTAAGACAGTTGCCAGTCTCACCCATTTTTGGTTGGTTTTTGCCGCCATTCTTGCTTTTTTATCCCCGGTGTATGTTGCAGGTTTTCCTTTCTCCATTCTCGGCATGAAGTCTCGTGCTTTCATGGCCTTTGGGGTTTTCCCCCTGTGCTCCACTGTTCCGTCCGTTTTGAACGTGACTTGGAGCAAGTCAACAGGATGGCGATGTTTGGATGGCCCCCGCGCTCATCTCTGCTCTGCTCCTCACTTGGATGCGTTCCCTGCAGACTGCCTGCATTGCATCACCGCCTGCACCTCCTCATCTTCCCATCATCGCTCTTTGCTCAGATCATTCCGGCTAATTCTCTCCTGCGCTCTCAAACAAATTATCTCGAGCTGATTAGCACGGTATTAACATTGCCTGCCGCTCGCCTTCTGGAAATAAATCCGCTTCCTCTTGTGATGAGCTCTGCGCATCTCCAAGAAAAGAAACTGACAGATTACTGAGGGAGGGGAGGGAGATGGGAAATAGTGTTCTTAAAAGGGAAATTCCCACCCAGCACCGGAGCATTGACAGTGAGCCAAGCCTGGGAAGGAGCTGGCCCTATATCCAAACACACACTGTCTCCTACAGGCTGTATTCACAGACCATCTACTGCAGTTTGAGACAAACATCACATGGTTGTGAACTATGTAAGAAACTAGCAGCTGTGTAATCCATGAGAATAAAAAGCATTTTTACAAAAGAAAAATACTTTGATTCAACTGCGGGAGCTTATTCACTTATTCAATTCCCTTTACTCATATTTTTACTTAGCTCGCTCGAAATATGTAAATCAAAATCGCCACACCAAACCCTGCATTTTACTTAATTTCTTGATAAGACACAGCCCTAGGAACCAATAGAAAAGGTGGACATCATGATGTTTTATATATATATATATATATATATATGAAAAAAAAAAAAAAAAAATATATATATATATATATATATATATATATATAATATATGTGTATTAGTGAGTAAGCATTTTGCTAGTAAACATAATGTTTGCCCATAGGGCTAGCCCTTTAGTAGACAATGCATTAGAGCGTCTGTTAGTCCATGTGGGTTTCCTGATATGTATTAACCTCTTCAGTACTGGGGTCTATCCTATCCTGAAAATGGTATAATGACTCAAACATATTAATTAAAAAATAAAAATTTTAAGTTGCACATTTACACCTATGGGACTGATAAGCATTATATTCTAATGTACATGCTGTCTTATTATTTCTATTTTACTGTCTCCTTAACTGCTTTTGCAGGTCTCAGTAAGGCTTTTACAAACATTTTACCATGCAAACAATGCAAGGATCTGATCAAGTGCCAGTGGTTTACACTCATTTAATGACTAAAAAATACTAAACTCAAGGAACTTTATTGACAATATTCATAAAAATCAGAAGGAAAACACTGAAATCCAAGACTACTGCAGAACATAAAAATGTCTCTTTACTAAAAGGGCCAAAATAGTTGCCCCTAAAAAAGTCTGTAAACTAGAGAGGCCCAAACACACTAACCAACAAGCATTAAGTGCAAAATAATCGGTATAGGATAATAACAAAGGAAACCCTGTAGAGACCTCCTACCTGGAGGGCTATGGTGTGCCCTGCAAGCTAACTAAGGTCCCTATGATAAAGGAGCCAATACTTAAGTAAATACATAACTGTACACAGAGGCTCTATGTCTCACAATGGAGACCTCTTATCTGAAGGGCTATGTAGTGCCTCACAAGCTGACTGAAATACCTCATATAGGGACCAAACAAAATATGACAATGTATATAAAAAATACACCTTCAGACTGCTTGAGATAATCAGTAAAAAACAACCACACATACATAACATTTTTAGCCAAACAATAAACAACTATATTGGTTACAAATACTACAAGTGCACAAAGAGCACCGCTATTTTTTTGTGTATATACATAGACCAGAAAAATGTACAAAAGTTAAGTGAAAGTATTCTTATAATGTTGGCATGATGGCACTAAAATGGAATTATTACACCTGACAGTCTGTTTCACCGTCTCTACGGCTTTCTCAAAGGCTGATTGTGTATAGAAGAAAACAATTCGGGCATTTCGGGGTTTAAATACCCTACTTCTGGTATATACTACGTGCTGATTGACTATTATAAACTAAGTGCACGGCAGTAAATACAACTAGCACCTGCACTATGTTAAAATTATAACCACTTGCCTCTCTTAAATATGTTACGATTGACGGTATGTACCTGCATAAGAACAAATACATAAATTAATGTATGTTTCCTTAGAAAAGGACCTTGAAATGTGAAGCACAACAACCAAGGGTCTAAAAGGAATAATTGGAAAATGTCCTGTCTCTCTGTCTCTGTCCCTCTCTTTCTCTCACTGTCCTGTCTCTTTCTTTCTCTCTGATCTCTCTGATCTCTTTCTCTCTGTGTGTCCTGTCTCTCTCTCTGTACTGTCTCTGCCCTGTTTATCTCTGTCTGTCTCTCTCTGTCCTCTCTCTCTGTCTGTCTCTCTCTCTCTCTGATCTGTCTCTCTCTCTGTTCTGCCTCTCTCTGTCTTGTCTCTCTGTCTGTCCTATCTCTCTCTGTCTTGTTTCTCTCTCTCTATGGTCTGTCTCTCTCTCTCTGTTTGCTCTCTCGCTCTCTCTGTCCTGTCTCTCTCTCTTCCTGTCCTATCTCTCTATCTGTCCTGTTTCTCTCTCTATGTGTCCCGTCTCTCTCTCTTTCTGCCCTCTCTCTGTGTCCTATCTCTCTCTTGGTCTTGTCTCTTTCTCTCACTGTCTTGTCTCTCTCTCTCTCTGTCCTTTCACTATTTCTCTCTGTCCTATTTCTCTCTCTGTGTCATATCTCTCTCTCTGTCATGTCTCTCTCTCTCTGTCCTGTCTTTTTCTCTCTGCCAGGCCCCCTCTCTCTCTCTCTTTATCCTGTTACTCCCTGTCCTGTTTCTCTTTCTCTCTGTCCTGTCTCTCTTTCTGTCCCGACACTCTCTGTCCTGCCTCTCTCTGTGTCTTGTCTCTCTCTCTGCCCTCTCTCTCTCTGTCCTATCACTCTCTCTCTCTCTCTCTTTGTCTTGTCTCTTTCTCTCTCTGTCTTGTCTCTCTCTGCCCTTTCACTATATCTCTGTCCTGTTTCTCTCTCTGTGTCCTGTATATCTCTCTCTCTGTGTCATGTATTTTTCTCTCTGTCAGGCCCCCTCTCTCTCTGTGTCCTGTTACTCCCTGTCCTGTTTCTTTCTCTCTCTGACCTGTCTCTCGCTCTCTATCCTGTCTCTCTCTGCCCTGTCGCTGTCTCTCTCTGTCCAGTTTTTTTCTCTTTCTCTATCCTGTCTCTTTCTCTCTCTCTGTCCTGTTCTCTTTCATTTTCTCTCTTTCTGTCTTTCTCTTGTTCTCTTGTTCTCTCTTTCTCTCTGTCCTCTCTCTCTCTTGCTGTCCTGCCTCTCTCTCTTTCCTGTCTCTCTGTGTGTCCCTTCTCTATCTATCTCTCTTCTGTCTCTATCTCTCTCTCTCTGTGTTGTTTCTCTCTCTGTGTGTCCTGTCTCTCTCTGTCTTGTCTATATCTCTCTATCTCTGTCCTGTATCTCACTCTGGCCTATAAATCTCTCAGTGTGTCCTGTCTCTCTCTCTCTGTCTTGTCTGTGTCCTGTCTCTGTTAGTTTTTTCTCACTCCGATCTGTCTCTCTCGCTCTCTGTCCTATCTCTTCTGCTGCGCTTCCAGGCTGTTATGGCGGCGGTCAAGGAAAAAAGTCACACTTCTGCACATGCACGCTTCTCCTGTGATTCCCCAACTCTACTAGCAATGCTGCGCCTGCGCACAAAACACCCCGCAGGCATGACAGACAAACCAGCAATTATTATATTAGATACTGAATATTAATAATAAGCATAAGTACATAAATAAATATATAAAATACTGCTGGACTAATATAGATCCGGGGATGTCAGCCATTAATACAGGGAGACCAATTGTTACAGGTATGGACACACTGACTGAACAGATATCTGGATTTGTTGAAAACATCCTTAAACCATTAGTTAGTAACACCAGTAGCCATATACAAGACCCCACGGACTTTCTCAACAAACTCAGTCAGATTAAAGGCCTACCTGCTAACACACTACTTGTTACCATGGACGTAGAGTCTCTTTACAGTAATATCCCACACAAAGATGGCACTGAGGCATGCTTTAGGTTTCTTTCAACAAACAAGCAAAACAATAAATATGGCCCTGATGTTATTGTTAAACTAATAGAATATATCCTTACCCACAACTATTTTACTTTTAACCAAGATACCTACCTACAGATGATGGGGACTGCCATGGGTACCAAAATGGCTCCACAATATGCAAATCTATTTATGGCCAATCTAGAAGAAACATTCTTATCTGTATCCATTTACAAACCATACAAATACTACCGTTACATAGATGATCTGTTCATCATATGGACAGAAGGAGAAAGCAAACTCAGAGACTTTCATAATTCATTCAACGCCTTCCATTCATCTATAAAACTTAAAATGGATTTCTCCACAGAACAGGTAAACTTTCTAGACACTACTATATCCATCACCAATGGCACTCTCCACTCATCTATATATAGGAAACCTACAGACAGATGTAATTACCTACACAGCTCCAGTTTCCATCCCTCCCACACCAAACAAGCCATCATCCATAGTCAAGCTATTAGATACCATCGGATTTGCTCAAACACTGGAGACCGTGATAAAAATTTAAAAACTCTGTCTGAATCTTTCAAACAAAAGGGTTACAAACCCTGTATTATTACCCAAAAAATAACCACTGCCATCAAAATACCCCGAGAACAACTATTAAACTACAAAACAAAAGAAACTACTTCACGTATACCTCTAGTGACCACATACCATCCAATTTTAGAGAAAATTCGGAAAATAATTAAAGATTTACAACCATTACTAATTGAAGATACTGAATTAAAAAATATATTCCCAAAACCTCCCATCCTTGCATTTAAACAACCACCAAACCTGAAACAAAAACTTGTCAGCAGAAAATTGGCCAATGAACAACTGAATACAAAAAATGGAACTAAACCTTGTAACAAACGTGCCTGTAAATTATGCCAACACATTTGTAATGATGATACAGCCACACATAACAACAAAACCTATAACATCAAAGGATCATATTCATGTACATCGTCAAATGTGGTTTATATGATACAATGCACTTTATGTGACACAGGCTGTTACATTGGAGAAACTGGCCAAAAAATGCATTTAAGGATGAATTTACACAGGCATTTAATAAGAAAACATAATGAAGACAGTTATTGTAGCCCAGTAGGACACCATTTTAGCCAGAATGATCACTCCATCCAAAACTTAAAAGTCAAAATACTCAGAGGAAAATTTAAAAGCATCCAAGAGAGAAAAGCATTTGAAATAAAGATGATTACATTCTTCAACTCTAAAAACACAGGACTTAATATACCGTATTTTTCGCCCTATAAGACGCACCGGCAGATAAGACGCACCTAGTTTTTAGAGGAGGAAAACAAGAAAAAAAAAAATCTGAATCAAACACAAATACACTCAAACACAAATACACTTTACACACAGATACACACCTACATTACACACAAATATATATATATATATATATATATATATATATATATATATATATATAGATACACATACATACATATACATACACACATAAATATACATACACATACATACATATATACACACATACATACACACACATACATATCCATATACTGCAGCATTTGGGAACCATTGACCCTCCCTGACCCTCCCTGACCGTCCTGATCCTCCCTGACCCCCCTGATCCTCACCTTTATAGAGACACATACATACATATACATACACACATAAATATACATACACATACATACATATATACACACACATACATACACACACACATACATACACACACACATACATACATACACACATACATACATACACACATACATACACTGCAGCATTTGGGAGCCCTTGACCCTCCCTGACCCTCCTGATCCTCCCTGACCCCCCTGATCCCCCTGATCCTCACCTTCCTTCTGATCTCTGCCATCTTGATCTCACCCCAGCGCTTCCTACCAGCACTCCACGTGTACTGCAGCGTTGCGTGTGTGACGTCACTAGGACGCACCGGCCGACGCGATGCTGGTAGGAAGCGCTGGGGTGAAATCAAGAGGACAGAGGCAGTTTCAAAAGGCATATTCGCCGTATAAGACGCACCAACTTTCCTCCCCCAGTTTTGGGGAAGAAAAAGTGCGTCTTATACGGCGAAAAATACGGTAGATTTGGGCTTTCTAACACATTATCAGAATTTCATGTGATTTTTTTTCTTTTTCTACAATAACAGACTTAGCACTCTTAGTGAGGTGTTTGTCCAACAGGAAAGATATCACCGTGGACTACAGTGCTCTGCTTTTTCATGTATATATTGATGTATATGTGTATTTAATATGTGTATATATGTTTCCTTTGCTATGTTGTGTTTATTCCCCATATTTGAATTTACCTGATGATGTCAGATGCTGTTTCCACTCTCTCTGCATCTGCTGTTATTATTCAAACTGAGGGTTCCATCTCATGTAGTATTGCTTGAGACTTGATAAAGGGAGGTTAAGCCTCTCGAAAGCTCGTCATTATAAATATAACGTTTGTCCAATACAAAAGGTATCAAATTATATTGCAATACTCATTATTAATCTATATTTATATGGATTAATAATTACTAAATTACTAGATTACTGGACATTCACGGCTGCTTCACTCTTCAATTACTATGGAAGATACCGCATTTAGCCGAATCAAGAAGCTACTATTTAAAATAACAACAAAAATAACACAACTCAACAGTGACATTTATTTTTTGTCACAATGCAAGAAAAGGAATATTATACCAAATGGACTTAAAATCAAAAATCCACTAAGATCTACACATAACTCAATATATGCTGAAAATGTATGCAGACGCACAAGTGAAAAACTAAGAAACCACCTAATACATCAACTTTATACAAAGAAACATCATCTAAATCACCAAAGAGTAAGCCTCTTTCAACAACTAAAGGAGAGCAACATATATGAAGCTGAACATGTAGAAAAAGAAATACAACATCTTCACAAGAAACAACAACATGAATTTATAAAAAATAAAAATAAAAAACTCAGCTGCCTCTTCCAGCAAAACAACATACAACAGCGAATGGAAGAGAGAAGAAATGACCCAAATTTAGTCCTAAATTCTACTAACACCACATCTAAAAACCTACCAACTCAAACAAATAGTTTTTCTGAAAAATATACAGAACAAACAGGAATTGTAAATCTCTCAGACCATCAACTATCACAAGCAGAGACCTCTGTTCTCTCCAAAGGATTGTCTTTCTGTCCAGACATAAAACTAGATAAAATACAACTATACTCGGACATAGAAGAATTCTTCAGGAGATTAAGACTGGCAGAATTTTTCTACAACAAGGGACATACCACAACATCATTAGACTGCAGTAACAAGAAAAAAAATACATATTTCAACCCACAACCTGGTCGTAACATCAGACTGGACAGTTATATAGAAAGCTTTCGCCTGAGAACTGCATCCATTATAACAACACAATATAAAAGAGACTTGCACAATCTTACTCCATCAGAAAGAACTGCCATGAAGTTTTTAAAAAACAATCCCAACATCACCATCAAACCGGCAGACAAAGGAGGTGCATTTGTTATCATGAATACTCAGGACTACATAAATGAAGCCAACAGACAACTGTCAGACAACACCTACTACAAGAAACTGAACCAGGACCCTACAGAAATATATACTCTTCAACTTAAAAAACTCCTCAAAACATTCCCTAAAAATATACATCAGGAATTAGAACAACTAATCCCCGACAATCCTACAACTGGGACTTTCTACTTACTGCCAAAAATCCATAAACCAGGCAACCCAGGGAGACCAATTGTTACAGGTATGGACACACTGACTGAACAGATATCTGGATTTGTTGAAAACATCCTTAAACCATTAGTTAGTAACACCAGTAGCTATATACAGGACACCACTGACTTTCTCAACAAACTCAGTCAGATTAAAGGCCTACCTGCTAACACACTACTTGTTACCATGGATGTAGAGTCTCTTTACAGTAATATCCCACACAAAGATGGCACTGAGGCATGCTTTAGGTTTCTTTCAACAAACAAGCAAAACAATAAATATGGCCCTGATGTTATTGTTAAACTAATAGAATATATCCTTACCCACAACTATTTTACTTTTAACCAAGATACCTACCTACAGATGATGGGGACTGCCATGGGTACCAAAATGGCTCCACAATATGCAAATCTATTTATGGCCAATCTAGAAGAAACATTCTTATCTGTATCCATTTACAAACCATACAAATACTACCGTTACATAGATGATCTGTTCATCATATGGACAGAAGGAGAAAGCAAACTCAGAGACTTTCATAATTCATTCAACGCCTTCCATTCATCTATAAAACTTAAAATGGATTTCTCCACAGAACAGGTAAACTTTCTAGACACTACTATATGCATCACCAATGGCACTCTCCACTCATCTATATATAGGAAACCTACAGACAGATGTAATTACCTACACAGCTCCAGTTTCCATCCCTCCCACACCAAACAAGCCATCATCCATAGTCAAGCTATTAGATACCATCGGATTTGCTCAAACACTGGAGACCGTGATAAAAATTTAAAAACTCTGTCTGAATCTTTCAAACAAAAGGGTTACAAACCCTGTATTATTACCCAAAAAATATCAACTGCCATCAAAATACCCCGAGAACAACTATTAAACTACAAAACAAAAGAAACTACTTCACGTATACCTCTAGTGACCACATACCATCCAATTTTAGAGAAAATTCGGAAAATAATTAAAGATTTACAACCATTACTAATTGAAGATACTGAATTAAAAAATATATTCCCAAAACCTCCCATCCTTGCATTTAAACAACCACCAAACCTGAAACAAAAACTTGTCAGCAGAAAATTGGCCAATGAACAACTGAATACAAAAAATGGAACTTAACCTTGTAACTAACGTGCCTGTAAATTAGCCAACACATTTGTAATGATGATACAGCCACACATAACAACAAAACCTATAACATCAAAGGATCATATTCATGTACATCGTCAAATGTGGTTTATATGATACAATGCACTTTATGTGACACAGGCTGTTACATTGGAGAAACTGGCCAAAAAATGCATTTAAGGATGAATTTACACAGGCATTCAATAAGAAAACATAATGAAGACAGTTATTGTAGCCCAGTAAGACACCATTTTAGCCAGAATGATCACTCCATCCAAAACTTAAAAGTCAAAATACTCAGAGGAAAATTTAAAAGCATCCAAGAGAGAAAAGCATTTGAAATAAAGATGATTACATTCTTCAACTCTAAAAACACAGGACTTAATATAGATTTGGGCTTTCTAACACATTATCAGAATTTCATGTGATTTTTTTTCTTTTTCTACAATAACAGACTTAGCACTCTTAGTGAGGTGTTTGTCCAACAGGAAAGATATCACCGTGGACTACAGTGCTCTGCTTTTTCATGTATATATTGATGTATATGTGTATTTAATATGTGTATATATGTTTCCTTTGCTATGTTGTGTTTATTCCCCATATTTGAATTTACCTGATGATGTCAGATGCTGTTTCCACTCTCTCTGCATCTGCTGTTATTATTCAAACTGAGGGTTCCATCTCATGTAGTATTGCTTGAGACTTGATAAAGGGAGGTTAAGCCTCTCGAAAGCTCGTCATTATAAATATAACGTTTGTCCAATACAAAAGGTATCAAATTATATTGCAATACTCATTATTAATCTATATTTATATGGATTAATAATTACTAAATTACTATATATATATATATATATATATATATATATAAAAAAATATATATATATATATATATATATAAATATATATATATATATATATATATAAATATATATATATATATATATATATTTTTTTTTTATATATATATATATATATATATATATATATATATATATATAAACAAAGATTATAATGACTGATAACATAGTACAGAGGTTCCCAAATGTGCTCCATGAGTTTCACCCGGGTGGTCAACAATAAAAAAATATATCAAGAATACATGAAAGTACAGAAGCATCTATATGGCCAGTATGTATTACAGCAATGCACAAGGCATTATGTGTTAAATAAAGAGCCTGCAAAGTCATTGTGTGATCTCTAATGGCCATCAGTAATATTTAAGTGGTCCTCTAAGACCCTGTTAAAAAAAGGACACACCCTGCTGAGACAGAAGCTGCAATGTCAAGGTTGTGTTTATTGTCATACTTACTAACAAGAGTTTTTATTCACAAAACCAAAACAGAAAAAAATTACCCCACAGTTTTTTTAAGTGGTCCATGGCAAAAGCTGATATAATCTCCTGTGTGAGTCTGCTCCTCATGGACTAATCCTGTATCCTTCCTTGTGATCTATGGTCGCTGTTATATGATCAAGATACCTTGTTATTATACAGTGTATATATAGGGATATTATTGGTTCCTAATTTGATAAGTATGTGACATTATGTGTGATGAGGACACAAATATCCCAGTGTAATAGAGTCACTGCCCAGCTGTCTGAATGTGATACATACAGGAAGTACAGTACGGTTTACATTATGTGGTCATTTAGGACCCCAGGGAAGCAGCATTATGACTGGTGATGTATGATGGGAATGTAGTGGGGGTTGGCTATATGGAGCAATACATAGATTGCTATGGAGCAATAGGGAGACTTATAGGGAGGGGTGATATAGAAAAATAAGATGACTAATATGGAAGAGTTATACAGAGAAAAAGGATTATATAGGAATGTTATATGAAGTCATAGAAGGGTTATATGAAGCTGCTGGGGGTGTTATATAGAGAGATGTTATTGAGCAGTAGGATCGGCTCAGGGCAGGGAAAGGCGAGGTCAGTCCTGAAGAGCCACACACAGGCCTGGATTTGAGGATTTATTTTCTGTGCACCGGTGAGTAAGTCAGGATGACTGGAGAAGTGATAGTCTCATCTGTATGCAGCAGGGATATCCTCAAATTTTGGTCTGTGTGTGGTTTTCCAGGGCCAAACGTGCCTACCCCTGGTTTACGAGAAGATTACATGGAGTAATAGGAGGAGTTTTAGCAAGTCCATACGGACATTGACGGATTACCCATTAGACAAACTAGACAGCCACCTAGGGGTGCTTCCCATGTTAGGGGCGCCCATTTTTGTGGCTTAAAAACTCCTAAAAAATATTTTTTGTGCTTAAAAACAAAATGCCGCTAGGTGGTGCCTGCCTGGAACTACGGTGTAGAGTGCTCTGTGTTCCCTTCCCCATCCCATGCGTTTCCTGCTGAGTATAGAGGAAGGAACTGCACCAGTTGAACAGAGGTAGGATGAATAAGTTTATACAGTATAATGTTTTTTTCACTAAAATGTTTTTTTGTAAGGAAATATTAGTAGAAAGTAGCTCCTTGATTGTATTTATTCTTGGAGATAGGTTAGTTATTTGATTATAGATATCCTGTCTGAATGGATCTTAATACTGTATGATTATAGGTATATCTCGGTTAATATTAATTTATGTATTTATATGTACATTTATATATTTTTATGCTAATTATAGGTTACCCTTGCTGAATATGTGTACATTTGAGGTTGAATATTTATATTATAATGGTCCCCTGAATTATTTCCTATATATGTCTATAGGAGACATTGGCTGAATATGTGTTTGTTTGTATGAGATACTGACTAAACATTTATATACTGTATTACTATGATGATTCCAAGTGACCCTCTCTGAATATGTTTACATTAATATGATTATTGGAGACCCTGGCTGACTATGTGTACATACACAAAATTAGAGGGAAAATACATATGTATACTGTATATGTACATATTTGTTTGATTGCACAGGACCATGGCTGAATATGTGTAAACTTATTTCAATGTAAGGGTCATTAGTTGATTATGTATATATTTGTATTCTAAATATAGTGGGCCCTTAGTGAATGATGATATAATATTAAGAGGCCCTGGTCTGATATGTTTAGATTGTATGAGTAAAAGTGATCCTGGCGGCCTAAAATAAGAGTGCAGTAGACTTAAATATATAGTAAATAAATAGTACATTTGTGTTCACATTTGAACGTCTAAAACAAGTTAAAAACTGTTTTTCCTGCTCAGAACTTTGAGAAATACAGTTATTGCACTGCATCCTGGGCACCTGGGCACAAAGTCTTTACTCTTTAATCCAATTTTAAATATGACTCCTTTAAAGCAAAGCCCAGGATGTATTATGCACAAGCCAGGAAATCTACTCACACAAAGCATTGTTTTGAGGTTACTGTCTCCCATCAGCGGGGGGCCGGTTCCTAGCTTGTGCAGTAGATTTTATGAGGAGATACTTTACCACAACAATAATTTAATTTATGGTGGGCAAAAGAGCGATATAAGCCTCCACCGTACAGTAGTACAGTAAATAAATAGTACATTTTTGTTCACGTTTGAATGTCTAAAACAAGTTAAAAAATGTTTTATGCTCAGAACTTCGAGAAATACAGTTATTGCTATTCATATACATATGTATCATGGATTCCCGCTGGACCCAGCAGAGGCATCAAAGTTTATTTTATCTAATTAAAAACTAGCTGTATTACTTTTTTCCTGATTACTTATTATTATTATATTTATTTGTAACGCACCAGCATATTCCGTATCGCTGAATAAGGGTTAAGTACAAGGTAAAACAAAAGAGTGGAGAGGCCTGTGTGTAGAGCTTGGACTAAAGCAACTTATAAGATGGAAGACTCGCAAACTTACAATCTAATGAGTTAGGGTGTGGTATGGGAGGGTAAAATATGTGGGCTAGGGGTAATAATCTTCTTTGAACACATGTGTTTTAGTGAGGTTTTGAAAGTTTTGAAGCAGGTGGACAGTCTAAACAGACAGAGATGGGGAGGCTGGCAAGGAGCGAGTTACAGTAGTCAAGAAGAGATACGATGAGGGAATGTATTAGAATTTTAGTTGTGTCTTGTGTAAGGTAGTGACGGATTTTGGAGATGTTTTTTAGATGTAAGAGACAACATTTAGTTAATGCTTGTATATGAGGAATGAAGGAGAGGGCAGGGTAATAGAACCCCAAGACAGTGGGCCTGGGAGGTGGGGGTAATGATGGCATTGTTGACAGTGAGAGATATCAGAGGAATGGAAACAGTAGTAGATGGACTAGTAGTAGAACACTCTGTGGAGTGTTGGGGCCGGAAGCAGGATTGGAAGGTGTCAAGAAGGGAGTTAGAGGAGATAAATTGATGAGCCGCTCAAGCAGTTTTGAAGCCAGGGGAAGTCGAGAGATAGGGCGGTAGTTAGAAGCAGAAGCTGGACCAGATGAGGATTTCTTAAGAATGGGTGGAATTATGGCATGTTTTAAAGTGTTTGGAAACTTGCCAGTGTTTATGAAAATGTTGAAAATGTGTGAGCTGGGATGAGTCTGGCAGAGACTGGAGGGATAAGCTGTGATGGGATAGGATCCAGAGGACAGGTAGTATGGCGGGAGGTTGAAAGTAGACTGGAGTAGACTGCTCTTAAATAGACGCAATCAGCCTTATTAAATTGCAATTCGGTAAGTTTAAAACGGCTCTGTTTAAGCACACAGCATATTTTTTTACAGAAGTTTTTAGTTAGTGAACTTCTATCCAAAAGCAAGATCTTCACCTACTAAAAACTTCTGTAAAAAATATGCTGTGTGCTTAAATATAGCCTTTTTAAATTTACTGAATTGCAATTGAATAAGGCTGTATGTGTTCAAATAATTTCTATTTTCATTGTGCAGTAGCCCTTTAACTCTCATAATTACTCTTTACCCTCCACAGAAATACATAAATAATATTGAGTAGCTATATTGTAAAAATGTCTTTGATTTGCTCACACAGCAAGAGAGCAATATACATTCACATAAAATAAAAAATTGATGAGTGCATACCTGGTGCATGCACTCGCAGGGGCTCCTCCTCTTCACTGCCCAGGTGCTCCAAAAAGGTAGACCAAGCACTGCATATGGAATAAGACAGTATATGGAGAGGTGATGATGAACAGAAGAAGCAAGAGTTATGTGAATGGCTACATGGAATTGTAGAAAGAGTTGTAAAGGTTGCCATTGGGCTGTAAAAGATGCTATAGGGAGGAATATTATGGATATATTTATGAGGGTTTTATGGAGTGGGGGAGGAGAGGCATTTTATGGACCAATGAGCTCAGTATAGGGATCAGTATTACTAAGGAAGACCTGCATGGAGGATTATGGAGCACTACGGGTTTACATGGAGGGTTACATGGAAAATGTGAGGATAGCACACATTGTTACCTTCAGTGTTTGTACAAGATCATTTTCATTTAAGATGCTGTAATGTTATATGGATAATATGTTATATAAATAATTGTCACTGTCCGGTGGTGTGCAGGGTCCCAGTGCAGGAGTCCCTGCTCTGAACATTTTGGGCTGTCCTAGTAATGTGATGCTTTTGAGTTATGTGACCACTGGATGGCAATATTGGTCAGCACAAGCTGTGCGCTCATGCATGAACACAGACATTTATTTTCTGGTCTAGGACACGGATTTGCTGTTAAAGGGATATGCAAGTGAGCTAGATTATGAATGCATCTGATAGAGGAGAATTTGTAGTGTATGAAAAAAAAATGCATGAAAAAAATACCAAAATAAGCATTCAAACAGTTACATAGTTACATAGTTACATAGTTACATAGTATTTAAGGTTGAAAAAAGACTTTCAGTCCATCAAGTTCAACCTTTTAAGATCTCCTTTGATCTGCAATATGCGGAGTAACTATTAATTCATTAGTTGTTAATTAATTATTAATCAATTATTTAATGTTTTTTTTTTTTTTTTTTTCTATTATTATTAATTAGTCCAGAGGAAGGCAAATAGAAAAAAAAAAAAAAAAAGCGATACTTAGCCAATTGTCTAAAGGGGAAATGTTAAATTTGGATCATTACTGTCTCTCTAATTATCCATGATAACCCTGAATACCCTTTTTAATTAGAAATAAATCTAGTCCCCTTTTAAAGTTATCTATCGAATCCGCTGTCACCACCTCCTCTGGTAGAGAATTCCACAGATTAACCACCCTTACTGTGAAGAACCCTTTTCTTTCTTTGAGGTGGAATCTTTTTACTTCTAACCTCAAGGGATGTCCTCTTGTCAGTTGAAAACCTCTTGGCACAAAAAGCTCCCCCGACAAATCTTTATACTGACCCTGGATGTATTTATATAAGGTAATCATATCTCCTCTTAGACACCTTTTTTCTAGAGAAAATAAGTTTAATTTGGTTAGTCTTTCTTCATAACTTAGCCCCTCCATTCCCCTTATTAGTTTGGTTGCCCTTCTCTGTACCTTTTCCAGCTCTAAAATGTCCTTTTTATGAAGTGGTGCCCAAAATTGTACTCCATATTCCAAATGAGGGCGTACTAGAGATTTGTATAGTGGCAGAATTATATTTGCTTCCCTGGCTTCTATACCTTTCTTAATACATGCTAATATTTTATTTGCCTTTGCAGCTGCTGCTTGGCTTTGAGCACTGTTACCTAGATGGTTGTCCACAAGCACTCCCAAATCCCTTTCAATATCTGATACACCTAGATTTGCTCCATTAAGATTATAAATTGCATGGCTATTTTTCCTTCCCAGATGCATAACCTTACATTTATTCGTATTAAATCTCATCTGCCATTTAGATGCCCATTCCTCAATTTTATGTAAATCCCCTTGGAGGGAAAGCACATCATTTTCTGATTTAATTACCTTGCACAACTTTGTGTCATCAGCGAAAATGGAGACACCACACTCCAATCCTACCTCTAAGTCATTAATAAATATGTTAAAAAGGAGAGGACCTAATACTGAACCCTGAGGAACCCCACTTACCACATTAGTCCAATCGGAGTATGTTCCATTTACAACAACCCTTTGCTTCCTGTCTTTTAGCCAGCTCTCAATCCATGAGCAGATATTTACTGCAATTCCTGTATCCCTTAGTTTGCCCAATAGTCTCCCATGTGGCACTGTATCAAAAGCCTTTGCAAAATCCAAAAAGACTACATCCACTGAGTTGCCTTGATCCAGGTTCCTACTAACCTCCTCATAGAAACTAATTAGATTTGTTTGACATGACCTATCCCTCATAAACCCATGTTGACTCCTACTTATAATCCTGTTCAAATATACATATTCTTGTATATTATCCCTTATTAACCCTTCTAAAAGCTTCCCCACTACAGAAGTGAGGCTCACTGGTCTATAATTCCCCGGATTTGCTCTTGCTCCCTTTTTAAATATAGGTATCACATCAGCTTTTCTCCAGTCATCTGGTAGAGACCCTGTGTTGAGTGAATCTTGAAAAATTAAATATAATGGTTTGGCTATTACAGAACCCAGTTCCCTTAGTACCCTTGGATGTATTCCATCAGGACCCGGGGCTTTATTAACATTTATTTTTTCCAACCTCTTTTGGATTACTTCCTGTGTTAACCAATTATTTGGCAAAGGTAGTGTAGCCCCATTATGTCGCAGTGTCCCAACCACTGGTACCTCCCTTGTGTATACCGAGGAAAAGAACCTATTTAGCTCATCTGCCTTTTCCTGGTCACTAATTTTCAGACAGCCTGTTTCACATTGTAATGTTCCTATAGCTTCCTTCCTCGCCTTCTTCCCATTAATATACATAAAAAACATTTTAGGGTTAGTCTTACTCTCTCTTGCAATTAATTTTTCATTTTCTATTTTAGCCAGTCTAATTGCGCTTTTGCAAGCCTTGTTGATTTCCTTGTACTCCCATAAAGCAGTCTCTGTCCCCTCTTGTTTGTATAATTTAAATGCCTGTTTTTTACTCCGTATCTTGATCTTTAAATCATTGTTAAGCCACATAGGTTGTGATTTACTCCTTTTACTTTTATTCCCACACGGTATATGCCGATGTGTATGTATATTTAGTAAGGATTTAAATGTTGTCCATTTATGTTCAGTGTTTTTACCTATCAGTTCTCTGTCCCAGTCTACACTTTGTATTGCTGCCCTTAGACCGTTAAAATCTGCCCTTTTAAAATTAAGAGTTTTTGTTGGCCCCTTAAAATGTTGTTTTTTTAATTCAATCTCAAATGAGACTGTGTTGTGATCACTGTTTCCCAAAGGTTGCCCTATTTCAACATTTGATACAATATCAATATTATTTGTGATGAGTAAATCTAAGATAGCTTCATTTCTAGTAGGCTCCTGTATAACCTGGGCCAGATAATGATCCCTGAGTGTACTCAAGAACCAGTTACTTTAAAGTTTGCTGAATTTCTTGCATTTGCAAATGTTTTTCTATCAATGTTGACACTGCCTGAAAATCCCAGTGAAAATCAGCATACATAAAACATTGTATATTTTGGTCTGTGTATTGAGCTGCAGCTTTCCTTTATATTTCTGTAATAACCAGAACAAGGTCTGTGTCCCTTCCTTCACTGATTGTTTTATGTACATCCCAGGTGATATTCCCCCCCCCCCCCCCCCCCAGCCCCAGTGATTTACCCTACCATCTCCCCCAGTGAATTGCCCCTGTGATCTCTCCCAGCCCCAGTGAATTACCCCATCATCTCCCCCAGTGATTTGGCTCGTTACCTCCCCCAGCCCCAATAAATTGCCCCTGTCACCTCTCCCAGACCCAGTGAATTGTCCCTGTGACCTCCCTCAGTCCCAAATAAATGGGCCTGTCACCTCCCCCAGCCCCCATGAATTGCTCCGTCACCTCCCCCAGCCCCAGTAAATTGCCCCTGTCAATTCTCTCAGCTCAATGAATTGCCCTGTCACCTCCCCCAGCCCCAGTAAATTGCCCCTGTCACCTCTCCCAGTCCAGTGAATTGCCCAATCACCTCCCCCAGCCCAAATGAATTGCTCCTGTGACCTTCCCGAGCTCCAGTGAATTGCCCTGTCACGTCTCCCAGCCCCAGTGAATTACCCCATCACCTCCCCCAGCCCCAGTGAATTGCCCCGTCACCTCTCTCAGCCCTAGTGAATTGCCCCATCATCTCCCCCAGCCCCAGTGAATTGCCCATCACCTCTCCCGGCCCCAGTGAATTGCCCCATCACCTCCCCCAGCCCCAGTGAATTGTCCCATCACTTCCCCAGCCCCAGTGAATTGCCCCATCACCACCTTCAGCCCCAGTGAATTGCCTCATCACCTCCCTGGCCACAGTGAATTGCCCTGTCACATCCCCAGCCCTAGTAAATTGCCCAGTCACCTCCCCCAGCCCCATAGAATTGCCCGATCACCACCTTCAGCCCCAGTGAATTGCCCCATTACCTCCCCCAGCCCCAGTGAATTGTCCCATCACATCTCCCAGCTCCAGTGAATTGCACCATTACCTCGCCCAGCCCCAGTGAATTGGTTAGGATTTGGTGCCTTCACTGCTGCAACCTGTGTTCAATTCCAGGTCAGGGAACCAAGAGGTCACACCACCCTGAAGCCATGCAGGGTTGGGCCTGGTCAGTATTTGGATGGGAGACCACCTCAGAATACCAGGAGCTGTATGCTGTGGCCCACCAGAGAAGGAACTGACAACCACTCCAGTATCTCTGCCATGAATAACAAGTGGATCAGCATGGCGTGTTGTGGTGCATGAGCAGACACTCACACACAGAGACAGACACTCACACAGACACACTCACAGACACAGACACACACTAACAGACACTCACACAAGCACTTACATACACTCATGCTCAGAGACAGACACCTACACAGAGACAAACACTCACACAGAGAGACAGCCACTCACACAGACACTCAGACACTCACACTCACAGACACTCACAGACACAGACACTCAAAGACAAAGACACTCCTACACAGACACATAAACAGACACTCACACAGACACTCACAGAGACAAACACTCACATACAAAGAAACACTCACATAGACACTCACACTCACAGACACTCACACAGACAGACACTCACACACAAAGACACACTCACACAGACACTCACAGACACGCACACTCACAGACACCCACACACAGAGACAGACACTTACACAGACACTCACACTCAAAGAGACAGACACACACAGACACTCACAGACATTGACAAATACACTCACACAGAGACAGACACTCACATAGACACACACTAACAGCTACTCACACAGACACTCACATACACTCATACTCAGAGACAGACACTCACACAGAGACAGACACTCACACAGAGAGACAGCCACTCACAGAGAGACAGCCACTCACATAGACACTCAGACACTCACACTCACAGACACTCACAGAGACTCACAAAGACCCTCAAAGACATAGACACTCCTACACAGACACTTAAACAGACACTCACACAGACACTCACAGACACTCACACAGACAGACACTCACACACACAGAGACAGACACTCACACATAAAGAAACACTCACACAGACACTCACACACAGAGACAGACACTCCCACAGACACTCACACTCAGAGACAGATACTCACACAGACACTCACAGACACTTACACTCACACAGATACTCACAGACACAGACACTTAAACAGACATAAACACTCACACACACAGACACTCACACTCACAGAGACAGACACTCACATACAAAGAAACACTCACACAGACACTCACACACAGAGACAGACACTCCCACAGACACTCACACGCAAAGAGACAGACACTCACACAGACACTAACAGACATTGACACAGACACATACACTCACACAGACACTCACACAGAGACAGACACTCACACAGACACACACTAACATACACTCACACAGACACTTACAAACACAGAGACATATATTCACACAGAGAGACAGCCACTCACACACACACTCAGACACTCGAACTCACACTCACAGACACTCACACACAGAGACAGACACTCACACAGAGACAGACACTCACTCAGACACTCACACTCACAGACACTCATAGACAAAGACACTTACAGACATTCACACAGACACTCAAAGACATAGACACTCCTACACAGACACTTAAACAGACACTCACAGACACTCACACAGACACTCTCACACACAGAGACAGACACTCACACACAAAGAAACACTTACACAGATACTCACACTCACATACACTCACACACAGAGACAGACACTCACACAGACACTCACAGACACTTACACTCACTCAGACACTCACAGACACAGACACTTATACACAAACACTCACACACACAGACACTCACACTCACAGAGACAGACACTCACACACAAAGACACACTCACACAGGCACTCACAGACATTGACACATACACTCACAGAGACACTCACACAGAGGCAGACACTCACACAGACACACACTAACAGAGACTCCCACAGACACTCACATACACTCATGCTCAGAGACAGACACTAACACAGAGACAGACACTCACACAGACACTCAGACACTCACAGACACTCACAGATACTCACAGACACTCACACAGACACTCATAGACACTCCTACACAGACACTCACAGACACTCACACATACAGAGACAGACACTCACACACCAAGAAACACTCACACAGACACTCACACACAGAGACAGACACTCCCACAGACACTCCCACTCAAAGAGACAGACACTCACACAGACAAACACTAACATAGACTCACACAGACACTCACAAACACAGAGACATATATTCACACAGAGAGACAGCCACTCACGCACACACTCAGACACTCACAGTCACAGACACTCACATACACTCACACTCACAGGGACGTGCATTCCATCAGACTGGGGAACCTACTTTCCTTGCTTGACTTCAGAGAAACTCACTCTCGTTGCCTTGTATTTCCATGCAGGGTTGGGCCTGGTCGGTACTTGGATGGCAGACCACCGAAGAATACCAGGAGAAGGAACTGACAACTCACTCCAGTATCTCTGCCATGAATCCCAAGTGGATCAGCATGGTGTGTTGTGGTGCATGAGCAGACACTCACACAGACACACTCACAAACACAGTGACAGACACTCACACACAGAGACAGACACTCACATAGACAGACTCTCACACACAGACACTCACAGACACTCACACACTCACACATTTACAGAGACATACACGCACATAGAGAGACATACATTAACACAGAGATACAGCCACTCACACAGACACTCAGACAATCACACTCACATATACTCACACTCACAGGGACGGACATTCACACACACAGACAGACACTCACACATACACTCGCACACAGAGACAGTCACACACAGACACAGATACTTACACAGCACAGACACTCACACAGGCACTCACAGACACTTACACTCACACAGACACTCACAGACACTTAAACAGACACTCACACAGACACTCACACTCACAGAGACAGACACTCACACAGACACTCACAGACACGCACACTCACAGACACTCACACATGCAGAGACAGACACTTACACAGACACACACACTCAAAGTGACAGACACTCACACAGACACTCACAGACATTGACATATACACTCACACAGACACTCACACTCACACAGAGACAAACTCTCACAGAGACACACACTAACAGACATTCACACAGACTCTCACATACACTCACATTCAGAGACAGACACTCACACAAAGACAGACACTCACACACATACACTCACACAGACACTCACAGAGACAGACACTGAGACAGGAACACCCACACCCATTTACACAGACACTAACAGACATTAACACATAGACACTCAGACACTCACACCCATAGACACTCACACAGACACACTTATACACTCACACACAGAGACACTCACATAGCCACTCAAACTCACAGACACTCATAGACACTCACACACAGACACCCACACACACAGACACTCGGAGACAGACACTCACACACAGAGACAGACACTCACACAGACACTCACAGACATTGACACAGACACATACACTTGCACAGACACTCACACAGAGACACACACTCACACAGACACACACTAACACTAACACAGACACTCACATACACTCACATTCAGAGACAGACACTCACACAGAGACAGGCACTCACACAGACACTCACACAGACACGCACACTCACAGACACTCACACATGCAGAGACAGACACTTACACAGACACACACACTCAAAGTGACAGACACTCACACAGACACTCACAGACATTGACATATACACTCACACAGACACTCACACTCACACAGAGACAAACTCTCACAGAGACACACACTAACAGACATTCACACAGACTCTCACATACACTCACATTCAGAGACAGACACTCACACAAAGACAGACACTCACACACATACACTCACACAGACACTCACAGAGACAGACACTGAGACAGGAACACCCACACCCATTTACACAGACACTAACAGACATTAACACATAGACACTCAGACACTCACACCCATAGACACTCACACAGACACACTTATACACTCACACACAGAGACACTCACATAGCCACTCAAACTCACAGACACTCATAGACACTCACACACAGACACCCACACACACAGACACTCGGAGACAGACACTCACACACAGAGACAGACACTCACACAGACACTCACAGACATTGACACAGACACATACACTTGCACAGACACTCACACAGAGACACACACTCACACAGACACACACTAACAGACACTCACACAGACACTCACATACACTCACATTCAGAGACAGACACTCACACAGAGACAGGCACTCACACAGACACTCACACAGACACGCACACTCACAGACACTCACACATGCAGAGACAGACACTTACACAGACACACACACTCAAAGTGACAGACACTCACACAGACACTCACAGACATTGACATATACACTCACACAGACACTCACACTCACACAGAGACAAACTCTCACAGAGACACACACTAACAGACATTCACACAGACTCTCACATACACTCACATTCAGAGACAGACACTCACACAAAGACAGACACTCACACACATACACTCACACAGACACTCACAGAGACAGACACTGAGACAGGAACACCCACACCCATTTACACAGACACTAACAGACATTAACACATAGACACTCAGACACTCACACCCATAGACACTCACACAGACACACTTATACACTCACACACAGAGACACTCACATAGCCACTCAAACTCACAGACACTCATAGACACTCACACACAGACACCCACACACACAGACACTCGGAGACAGACACTCACACACAGAGACAGACACTCACACAGACACTCACAGACATTGACACAGACACATACACTTGCACAGACACTCACACAGAGACACACACTCACACAGACACACACTAACAGACACTCACACAGACACTCACATACACTCACATTCAGAGACAGACACTCACACAGAGACAGGCACTCACACAGACACTCACACAGACTCTCACACAGACTCACGCACAAAGACAGACACTCTCACACAGACACTCACAGAGAAAGACACTCAGACAGAAACACTCACACACACTCACACTCACAGACACTCACAGACACTCACAGACACTCACATACAGATGCACTCACATAGACACTCACTCATAGACACAGACACTCACTCAGACACTCACACTCACAGACACTCACACTCACAGAGACATACACTCACACACAAATACACACTCACACAGACACTCACAGACACTGACACTCACAGACACTCAAACACAGAGACAGACACTCCCACAGTCACACTTAAAGAGACAGACACTCACACAGACACTCACAGACATTGACACAGACACATACACTCGCTCCTAATAGTCACACACAGAGACACTCGCAGACACAATCACTCATAGACACATACACTCACACAGACACTCGCACAGGCACTCACAGACATTGACACAGACACATACACTCACACAGACACTCAAACTCACACAGAGAAAGACCTCACACAGACACACCTAGCTGACACTCACACAGACACTTACATACACTGACATTCAGAGACAGACACACACACAGACACTCACAGACACTCACACAAACACTCACACACACAGGCACTCACACTCACTCATAGACACAGACACTCACACAGACACTCACAGACACTCACATAGACACACACACACAGAGACAGACACACACTCACAGACAGAGACACTAACTCATAGATACAGACACTCACACAGACACGCACGCAGACACTCACACTCTCACAGACACTAACAGACATAGACAGACACTCACACACAGAGACACTCACAGACACAGACAATCACTCATAGACACATACACTCACACAGACACTCACTCTCACAGACACTCTCACAGACACTCACACACACAGACACTCACACAGGCACTTACACTCACAGACACATACACTCACACAGACACTCACACTCACTCATAGACAAAGACACTCACACAGACACTCACATACACAGACACTCACACAGACACTCACAGACACTTACACACACAGACACTCACACTCACAGAGACAGACACTCACACAGACACTCATAGACACGCACACAGACACTCACAGAGACAGACACACACAGAGACAGACACACACTCACAGACACAGACACTACCTCGTAGATACAGACACACACAGAGACACTCACAGACACAGACAATCACTCATAGACACATACACTCACACAGACACTCACTCTCACAGACACTCACACATACACTCACACAGGCACTCACACTCACAGACACAGACACCCATTCATAGACACATACACTCACACAGACACTCACACACACAGACACTCACAGACACTCACACTCACAGAGACAGACACTCACACAGACAGACACTAACACATACACTCGCACACAGAGACAGTCACACACAGACACAGACACTTACACAGACACTCACACACAGAGACATACACTCACCCAAACACTCACACATACACTCACACACAGAGACAGACACTCAAACAGACACTCACACACTCACACAGAGACAGACACACACTAACAGACACTCACATACACTCACACTCAGAGACAGACACTCTGACAGACACTCACACATGAAGACACTCACACAGACACTCACAAAGACACTCACACAGACACACTCACAGACACAGACAATCACTCATAGATGCATACACTCACACAGACACTCACTCTCACAGACACTCACACATACACTCACACAGGCACTCACACTCACAGACACAGACACTCACTCATAGACACATACACTCACACAGACACTCACAGACACTTACACTCACAAAGACAGACACTCACATAGACACTAACACAGACAGACACTAACACATACACTCGAACACAGTCACACACAGACACTTACACAGACACTCACACACAGAGACATACACTCACCCAAACACTCACACATACACTCACACTCAGAGACAGACACTCACACAGAGACAGACACTCACACAGACACTCACATACACTCACACAGACACTCACACTGATACTCACACACAGAAACACTCACACAGACACTCACACTCACAGACACTCACACAGACACTCACAGACACTCACAGACAGATACACTCACACAGGCACTCACACTGACAGACACTCACTCATAGACACAGACACTCACACATACACTCACACAGGCACTCACAGAGACAGACACTCATACACAAAGACACACTCACACAGACACCCACACTCACAGACACTCACACACAGAGACAGACACTCACACAGACACTCACAGACATTGACAAATACACATACACTCACACAGACATTCACACTCACACAGAGATAGACCTCACACAGACACACACTAATAGACACTCACACAGACACTTACATACACTCACATTCAGAGACAGACACTTACACAGACACTCACACAGACACTCACACACAGGTACTCACACTCACTCATAGACACAGACATTCACACAGACACTCACATACACAGACACTCACACAGACACTCATAGACACTCACACAGACACTCACAGAGACAGACACACACAGAGACAGACACACGCTCACAGATACAGACACTCACAGACACTCACACAACCAGACACTCACACAGGCACTTACACTCACAGACACTCATACAGACTCTCACACACACATACACTTCACACAGACACACACACAAACACTCACACACACAGACACTCACATAGACACTCAAAGACAGATACAGACACTTACACTCACAGACACTCACAGACACTCATACTCACATATACTCACAGAGACACTAACAGACATTGACACAGACACATGCACTCACACAGACACTCACACAGAGACAGACACTCACACAGATACAGTCTCACACAGATGCCCACACAGACTCTCACACAGATACAGACACTCACACACAGACACTCACACAGACACTCACAGACACTCACACAGACACTCATAGACACTCACACACCCAGATACTCACACACAGACACTCACAGAGACAGACACTCAAACACAGAGACAGAAACTCACACAGACACTCATAGACACTCACACTCGCAGACACTCATACACAGAGACATTCTCTCACACAGACACTCACACTCACAGACACTCACACACAGAGACATTCACTCACACAGACACTCACTCATAGACACATACACTCACACAGATGCTCACACTCACACAGAGATAGACCTCACACAGACACACACTAACAGACACTCACACAGACACTCATATGGACACTCATATGGACACTCACATAGACACTCACAGACAGATACAGACACTCACACTAACAGACACTCACGCACAGAGACAGCCACTTACACTCACAGACACTCACAGATACTCACACAGACACTCACAGATATTGACACAGACACATGCACTCACACAGACACTCACACAGACACTCACACAGACACGCTCTCACACAGACGCTCACACAGATACAGACTCTCACACACAGACACTCACACACAGAGACATACACTCACACAGACACTCAGAGATACTCACACAGACACTCACAGATATTGACACAGACACATGCACTCACACAGACACTCACACAGACACGCTCTCACACAGATGCTCAAACAGACTCTCACACAGATGCAGACACTCACACACAGACACTCACACACAGACACTCACACACAGACACTCACACAGACACTTGCACAGACACTCACAGACACTTACACACACAGACACTCACAGACAGAGACAGACACTCAAACACATAGACAAACACTCACACAGACACTCACACTCACAGACACTCACACACAGAGACATACACTCACACAGACACTCACACTCAAAGAGACATACACTCACACAGACACTTACAGACATGGATACAGACACTTGCACTCACACAGACACTCACACAGAAACAGACACTCACACAGATACTCACAGACATTCACATTCAGAGATAGACACTCACACAGAGACAGACACTCACACTCACATAGACACTCACACAGACACTCACACATAGAGACAGACACTTACATGAACCCTCACACAGACACTCACACACAGAGACATACACTCACACTCACACAGACACTCACACCCAGACAGACACTCGCTCATACAGACACTCACACACAGACAGACATTCACACACAGATAGACACTCCCACAGGCACTCACTCACAGAGGGACATTCATTCACACAGAGAGACAGACACTCACACACGCACTTAGACACTCAGACACTCACAGGGATGGACATTCACACATAGAGACAGACACTCACTCACACTCACAGAAACTCACACAGACAGACACTCACACATACACTCGCACACAGAGACAGTCACACACAGACACAGACACTTACACAGAAACTCACACAGACACAGACACTCACAGACACTTACCCTCACACAGACACTTACAGACACTTAAACAGATACTTACACATACACTCACACACACAGACACTCATACTCACAGAGACAGACACTCACACACAAATACACACTCACACAGACACTCACACACACAGTCACTCACAGAGACAGACACTCACACACAAAGACACACTCACACAGACACTCACACTCACAGGCAGAGACAGACACTCACACAGACACTCACACTGAAAGAGACAGATACTCACACAGACATTGACACAGACACAGGCACACACTAACAGACACTCACACAGAGACAGACACCCACACAGACACACACTAACAGACACTCACACAGACACTCACATACACTCACATTCAGAGACAGACGCTCACACAAAGACACACACTCTCACAGACACTTACCCTATCACACAGACACTCACAGACACTTAAACAGATACTTACACATACACTCACACACACACACAGACACTCATACTCACAGAGACAGACAGTCACACACAAATACACACTCACACAGACACTCACACACACAGTCACTCACACTCACAGAGACAGACACTCACACACAAAGACACACTCACACAGACACTCACACTCACAGGCAGAGACAGACACTCACACAGACACTCACACTGAAAGAGACAGATACTCACACAGACATTGACACAGACACAGACACACACTAACAGACACTCACACAGAGACAGACAGCCACACAGGCACACACTAACAGACACTCACACAGACACTCACATACACTCACATTCAGAGACAGACACTCACACAAAGACAGACACTCACACAGACACTCACAGAAACAAACACTCAGACAGGTACACTTACACTGAAAGAGACAGATACTCACACAGACACTGACACAGACACAGGCACACACTAACAGACACTCACACAGAGACAGACACCCACACAGACACACACTAACAGACACTCACACAGACACTCACATACACTCACATTCAGAGACAGACGCTCACACAAAGACACACACTCACACAGACACTTACACTCACAGACACTCACAGACACAGACATTTACATACAGATACTCACACACAGAGACACTCACACAGACCCTCACAGACCCTCACACACATAGACACTCACACAGAAACTCACACTCACAGACACTCATGCAGACACTCACAGACACTCACAGACACTCACATACAGATACACTCACACAGGCACTCACAGACACAGACACTCACTCATAGACACAGACACTCACACATACACTCACACTCACAGACACTCACACAGGCACTCACACACACAGACACTCACACAGGCACTCACACTCACAGACACAGGCACTCACACACATTCACTTACACAGACCCTCACAGACACTCACAGACACTCACACTCTCACAGACACTCACAGACATAGACAGACACTCACACTCACACACAGAGACCCTCACAGACAGAGAGTCATTCATTCACACAGAGAGACAGACACTCACACAGACACTTAGACACTCACACTCAGACACTCACAGGGCTGGACATTCACACACAAAGACAGACACTCACACAGACACTCTCAAACACTCACACAGACATACACTGGCACACAGAGACAGTCACACACAGACACAGACACTTACACAGACACTCTCACAGACACAGGCACTCACAGACACTTACACTCACACAGACACTCACAGACACTTAAACAGACACTTACACATACACTCACACACAGACACTCATACTCAGAGACAGACACTCACACACAAAGACACACTCACACAGACACTCACAGGTACTCACAGACAGAGACAGACACTCACACAGACACTCACACTCAAAGAGACAGATACTCACACAGACACTCACAGACATTGACACAGACACAGGCACACACTAACAGACACTCACACAGAGACAGACACCTACACAGACACACACTAACAGACACTCACACAGACACTCACATACACTCACATTCAGAGACAGACATTCACACAGAGACAGGTACACTCACAGACACTCACACAGACACTTACACTCACAGACACTCACAGACACAGACATTCACACACAGACACTCACACACAGAGACACTCACACAGACACTCACAGACACTCACACACATAGACACTCACACAGAAACTCACACTCATAGACACTCACACTCATGCAGACACTCACAGACACTCACAGACACGCACACAGACACTCACAAACACTCACACAGACATACACTGGCACACAGAGACAGTCACACACAGACACAGACACTTACACAGACACTCTCACAGACACAGGCACTCACAGACACTTACACTCACACAGAAACTCACAGACACTTAAACAGACAGTTACACATACACTCACACACAGACACTCATACTCACAGAGACAGACACTCACACACAAAGACACACTCACACAGACACTCACAGGTACTCACAGACAGAGACAGACACTCACACAGACACTCACACTCAAAGAGACAGATACTTACACAGACACTCACAGACATTGACACAGACACAGGCACACACTAACAGACACTCACACAGAGACAGACACCTACACAGACACACACTAACAGACACTCACACAGACACTCACATACAATCACATTCAGAGACAGACACTCACACAGAGACAGGTACACTCACACACACTCACACAGACACTTACACTCACAGACACAGACATTCACACACAGACACTCACACACAGAGACACTCACACAGACACTCACAGACACTCACACCCATAGACACTCACACAGAAACTCACACTCACAGACACTCACACAGACACTCAAATACAGATACACTCACAACAGG